>KQ435915.1:342766-363894 GCA_001276565.1 Melipona quadrifasciata
GTTGTTCCACAGAAAATTCGCCAGCGAACGATCCGATGATATGTAATTTCGATAATCAATCGCATGAACGTCGTTTAATTTTTATAATAACCTGCGCGCCGCCTCTATATCTCGCATGGGAATCGCATAGGGTGCGTCTGCGATGCAATAAAACGTTGCTTATTTAGAACTCGTTCGGGAGGGATCGATGAAATTAGTATCATTCGTAACAGCGCGATCGATTCCCCGACCGCACATTCCGCGACGACTGTTTCTGTCCCTAGAAATGTTTTTTTTAGTTTTTCTTTTCTTGGCTTTTGAAATATGGAGGATCTCCAAGAACGTGGTCATCGGGAGTATACGTGTAACGTTGTTGAGAAAAATGTAATTAAAGAACGTTGGTATTAATGGTAAATACGGGCGCAAGAATTTCTCGGGAGATTAAACTCGAAGAAAAGGAACAGCGACGTGTCTGAATTTCTCAACTTTGTATAATTGTAAAATCTAGATAGATCGTAACGGAAGATACATCGAGGAAGTTGTTGGAGCTTTTCTTTCATTATCAGAAAATAATCTTCATGTTTCTACGAAACTGTTTCTTAAATCAAGATCTATTTATTACATGTACAAAGAATTAGACGACCAAATATAAAAAAAAAAACATGTCTCCTCGAAAATAATTTTAAATCTGCCCAATGATGTTTAAATGGCAATATAACTGTACAAAGGTTTAGGTTAGGTTTAGGTTAGGTTACAATTCTTTTCTACAATACTTTGGTTATTTAATTATACACGTTTTATATATATAAGGAATTAAATATATATAAAATATAGACAAAGTATTATATATATAAGGAATTAGACAACTAAATATAAAAACATGTCTCATCGAAAATAATTTTAAATCTGTCCAATGATGTTTAAATGGCAATATAACTGTACAAAGGTTTAGGTTAGGTTTAGGTTAGGTGACAATTCTTTTCTACAATACTTTGGTTATTTAATTATACGCGTTTTATATATATAAGAAATTAAATATATATAAAATATAGACAAAGTATTATATATATAAGGAATTAGACAACTAAATATGAAAACATGTAAATATATATGTTATGAGATATAGACAAGGTATTATATATATAAGGAATTAGACAACTAAACATAAAAAAACATGTCTTATCGAAAATAATTTTAAATCTGTCCAATGATATTTAAATGGCAGTATAGCTGTAGAAAGGTAGCATGACGTCATATAAATTGACATGCACATACAATTCTTTTACACAATACTTTGGTTATTTAATTACACGCGTTTTCTGTAATTCTGCAGCCGTTTAAAGTTTCTCTGCAAACGCGCAACAACAAATTACAACGTGTTCCGTCCCTGAAGAACTTAAATATGTGTATGCAGTTAAACGCGTTACTCCTCCATTAATCACACTCGCATTGTTCGCGAAGGCGACTCGAAGAATCAGTCGCGCATAATTTGTAGCAGAAAGCGCTGTTTGGGAAACGATTTTCATAAATCACCGGCTGATGCGATCCTCGTCGTTTCGACGAGCACACGCTGATCCCACGGGCGCAAAGTTCAGTTCCACGCCAGACTATCTAAACACGGGAATAACGACCGTGGCTTATCGCGGCCGCGAAGGTGGTACAACGTCTAATTACGTAGCAGAACCCTTCTCTCCAGCTGTCTCTCGTTCGTCTCCTCCTCGAACTCGGATTTATCCCCCGGAAAAAGGGTTCTGCTCTCGCGAAAAAGTGCTATCTCTCAATTAGACAGAAGAAAACAGCTCGCGGCGCGTCTGAATTGAATCGGCCAATCGCCATTCTTGCTTCGAACCGTTTGAAAGTCCAAGTCTCTCCGGTTAACGACACTTGCCAACTTGCCCCGTATTCATCCCGAACGCGGGGATCCGGATCATCGCTCGTGGGATCAATTTTTCTCCGAGAGTTCTCCTTTTCTCATCGATGGTAACTCGTAGTTTAAACCCGTGCTGATTCCTGCTCCTCGAGAAATCCCGAGATAATTTCCCACTATTATTCGCCGTGGCTCCCACCCAGCGATCCAGCAGGGACCAAACGTTGTTACTGCTCGAGCCGGTATCACCGTGTTATTATCATTCGTTCGTTCGGGCGACGAACCGGCCAGCGCCGTTCCGATTAATAACGTCGGATTTAATGCAATTAACCGGACGCTCCGTGCTCGGTAGTTTGCGATCGGAACGCGTCTCGCGCAATTATCGCGGGGCCGGATCGCCCCGGGAAACGTTTTACCCGCGAATTCGCATAAGCGCGATGCATCTTGATATCGCGTATGCGCAATAATAAACGTAAATACCAGGCGCAATTATCTATCCGGCAGGCGAGAATTATCTTCATTAAGGGTGCTCGCGTTTTCCAAGTGCAGTCCATCCACGTAAAAGGGTGGAGGAGAAGGTTTTACGGTCTTATCTCTCTCTCTCTCTCTCTCTCTCTCTCTCTCTGGTTACACAGTTACGCTAATTACAATACGCATTACGGTCCGCAGAGCGAGGTAATTCGGGCCGTGTTTCTCGCTGCGAGGCACGATCTCCCGCCAACTGCCGCCATTTGCATGAGCGTGGGTCGCGCGATCGTCACCACCGCGATTACGATTCTTTTGTTGCTTTTGTCGAGTCGAGTCGAGTCGACTGGTGCCGCTCGGTGGGGATGGCGGGCAGCCGCGGAAAAGAGAGGAGAGAAAAAATACGTTGCGCACGGAACGCACGACGGTGCGTGAGCAAACGCGCGCGCGTGTTGGACATATTCACACACGCTTAGCGAAACAATTAGACGATTTTATCGCGGTGTATACGCCACCGGTGCATTTCTGTCCCCTCGCGGCGTGAACCCCCAAGCTGCGAACCGGAAGCTGCAAACCAGCCGCAGGAGGTTGCCCTTCTCTCTCTCTCTCTCTCTATCTGTCTCTGTTTCTCTTTCTCTGTGTGTGCCCGGAATTCCCCTCCTTCGCGTGCACGCGTACGTTTCCGGTGACGCTCATTAACGCTCGCCCGTGGATTTGTTATTCGTAATCGCGCACGGTTAATTCGATTTTCACGGATTCATCGCGCATCCAGTTTCTTCCTCCTCCGTTCCCATCCCTTTTGTTCGCGACCTCTGCGCCGGATGGCCGATCCATTGTCGACCGGCATTTACGATCGCCTTTGTTCAGGGCGATGACCAAGCGTCAAATATCGAGTGCAACGGCGCGAAAGAGATCGCGATGGAAACCGCAACGCGTATCACGTTTATTGCGTCTCTCGGAATAGGCATTTGGATTTTTGTAGATGGCAGTAATTAGAGAAATTCGTACAGTTTGAGGAAACGGGAACTATAGGTTAAGGGGGTATTCTGGTAATCTTCGCGGCTTTAAGAAATCACTTTTTTTTTCTTTTTCTCAAAGTATATCTATGTAAAAGGATTTGCTTGAACTCGTGAAATTAGCAAAGTTATGGATGTTTAAAGGAAAAAAGGTGTGCTGCTCGCAACGTAAGTACGGATATTTTTGTACAACGGGTAACAAAAACTTCAAATGTGCTTTTCTCGAAAAACGTTTTACTTTATAATATTATTATTATTTTATAACATTCTATTTTTCGTACAGCTCGGTTGATTGTAAGTATGAATATCTCTGTACCTTCAAATGTGTTTTTCTCAAATCCATATATTTTAAACTGGCTGACTGTTTTAGTCGACCGATTGACTTGAAATTTGGAGACCGTCACCGGATGAACCACAGATTTCAAAATCTGATGTTTTTTTTTTTTATTTTTGTTTACCACCCAAAGGACGAAAAGCACGAGGAAAATCGACATTTAAACTTCAAAATGCTGCAATTTTTTTAATCTTCGAAATTTCGCGGTTTCCGTGGTTCACGCGATAGCCATTTATTTATACTAATTAAGATGCATTTTGGTTTTTTAATTTCAAATAACCAGATGGAGCGAACTCGCGTCAGCCATTCGAACCCGTTCTTAAAAGCATGCTTTACCTAAGGCTATATATTATAATTTCCACAACTTTCATTAATTTCGTTAAAAACAAAATTGTAAATACTCTTCAAGTATGAATAAATCTGTGTGCCAAAATGTGTATCGTGGTTTTTTTTAGAAAAAAGTCCCCAAAAAATCTATTTTCTCCCTTAAGCATTTTCTGCATCTTCAGACTTTCCATAAATGGATCAAAATCTGCAATCTGTTAATTAGAAAGCTGAGAAACAACAATTCTGTCAGTTTTATTTTTATTAATACTTTACAGTCACCTGAGTTTTACAGTGTAATTGCACAAAGTACGAAGATACATGCGTAAAGTGTAAGCAAGTACAAACTATAAATTATAAGAATGAAATCGGTAATCGTTAAAGTGTAGACTCAAACGCAGAATTAAAAGTAGAAAAGTTAGAACTTGTTGTAGAAGAGATTTGCCTCGTAATTGCAGCGGGCGTGCTACTTTGAATATCTTATCCTGTGTTTTTGCATTTTTTACACTTTTAAATGTCGCGCAGATACATAAAAATCCGCTGTTCAAACGTCACTGTCCGTCATTCAGTCTCACTCGTAATGCAGATACCACGTTTCGCTTGTGATACACACTTCCAACGCGTGTTGATTTAAAGAATTGAAACTTCGTAATACTCGTAATTTTCTGTGGACAAAAAAAAAGAAAAAGAAAGAAAGAAAGAGCACGCTCGAAGAATTTCCAGCACCTGTTCGAGACGATCGAAAGCCGAGTGAAACTCACTCGAAGGTGAAGCTGTTAGGTGATTTCATCACCGAAAATTACCGACATTTTCGAGACATCTCGGAGCGAGGCGAGGAAAATCGAGGCCGATCGGGCCGGATAATTCAACGGGCATCCCGGGGACTGGGTAAAACCTTCCGGTTAATTCGATAGGCGTCCACTTAAGGGTGCTTTTCATGCCGGTAATCGAGAAAATTGGTAAAGTGGAACGCGCACTGGAATCCGCGGTAATCACCGCTGGCGGGACTGACAGCGGTCCGTTAATTTATCGACCAAAATCACAGGCCCGTTCGGCCGCAAATCGTTTTTTAAACGCGCCGTTTCGCCACCGAAAATTTTCCCACTCGATCTCCGTTTTGCTAATCGATCTAGTCTAATGCGTTTCCTCCATTTCCTTGGTTTTCTTTTTCGTTTTTCACCTGCCTCTCCATGAAATTGTTTCGCCGTCAGTTTTATAAGGAGCAAAACATGTATCTTATACTGCGATATACTTGTTTTGCTTTAATGAAAATTGTTTCGTAGTCAGTATCAAGAGAAATGAAACGTGTGCTTATTAAGAAAAAGTAAAGAATAATTAGGTAAACTTTTTTCTATCACTGAAAGTGATTTTAATCCAGAAAATCGGGCTTTTTCAAGTGCAACGCTGATGCAACGAAAATTAGCGATTGGTTGATTTGGATCACGTAGATCTCGCGCCTGTAATTTGTTTTGTATCGATTCGAATGTTTGAATATCAATAAAATTTTATGGCAAAACAGTCGTCTTCATTCCCTAGTCGGAATAGTTACTTCTGGGCCTTTCAGTCAGACGAATCGTACTAGGGTGCAAGTCGTGCAGTTTTTTATTCTTTTCACTTTCCACGATAGGCTTTTATAAAACTGACTGTAAATTCTATGAACCTAGGGAACAGACAGATAAAAACTGATTTGAATCGATACAAAAAACAAATTACAGGTGCTATCGCTCGGTACCAGACAGCGCCACTCCCACTCGAGGTCTACTCTACCCCACGCCCCCTCGCGAATCACGTGACCCAAATCAACCAATCGCTAATTTTCGTTGCACCAGCGTTGCACCTGAAGAATTAAAATCACTTTCAGTGATAGAAGAATAAAACTTGGACATTAGATCTCCCTTTTTACGACGAGACAAGTATTTATCTCTTCTTACACAGTTAGTTTTCAGAAATAAAACTCAGAAATAGTCTGTTGAGAGAAAGAAAGGAATAAAAACATAGCCAGATCATTCAAGATCGACACGCACGCGCTATAGATCGATGCTCGACAACGGAAACGAGCGTCGCGTCGCTCGTTAACGAACACATCGCTCGATCTCTTGTCGATTTTTTAATTTCCTCGTAAATCCCGTGCCGGATGTGACGGGAGAACGGGACACGGAATCTAGAAGGAGAACGGGTCGATCACGCAGCGCTCGTCCATTAAAAAGAAATTTCGAGGTGCCCGGAGGGCAGTCGAAACGTACCTATAAATGGAGCCACATCTAATTGGGTTCTGATCCCGGCAGCTTCCACGTAGCTTCTACGTCGATTTCCACCAATTTCGACTAATTTTCGGCGACATTGTCCAGTTTCTTTTCTACTTCCTGCGTGGGTCGTGCCGCCCGCGGCTTTCACCGTGATCTCGCAACTCGAACAACCACAGTGTTCCAGAAACTCGCGGTCTCGATCACCCACGCACACGAATGCTTTTCGGAACGTCGAGCTCCGTTCGTGAGAAAGGGAACGGCGTTCGGTAGCGGCAATTTGTTCACGATCTGCTCTCGAGAATAAAAAGGTGACGGGCACCCCCGCGGCGCTCGATGAGTAACGTAAACGAAACTGGTGTGAATGGTCGCTCCCACCTCGGAGATACCACACTCTGACGATGACTTGGGAACGTGGAAAGCGTAACAGATGGTGCGTTTAACACTCTGAAGGAAAGTTTTCTCGTTTTCGAGTAGATCTCAGGTCGACTCTCAGGTTTGATTATCGTCTGTTGGACTATCGTGGTTCACTGTGAGAACTAAAGAATAAATTAAACTAACTTTGTTTTTTTTTAGTTTTTTTTTTCATTTAAGTACACGTGCGTCTATGTTTTGAATATTATTCGAAACTGTACAAATTTTTTCCAGACATTAATCGTATGATTATTAATCGGGCAATTGATTATTAATTAATAACAATCAACAGGCTCGTGAAAGTATACGAACCTTTTGTAGTTACTTGTATTTTTATTCTATTATGGTTACTTGCGTGGGATATTTTGAAATTTTATTAACAAAATTGTTGTTGCAACGATCGTGATTATATTAGTAACAATTGAGAACGTATGGCGTTCAAATTACAAATTAGGATATTCGGTGCAAGCGCAAAAATCGAATTATCCATTATATCAATCAATTTCGATATTCAACGTAATTTTTTACAAAATGTATCTTCGATATAAATTTTCAAATTTGTTTGAAACTTGATCGATGTAATCATTATTAAATTGCCAATTTTTAGACAGTTATGCAAATTTTTATATGTAATGTATAATACTTTTTATCATTTGTAACTCTCTTTATTTAACTTTCATTTCTTTTATTTCTTGCAATATCAAAATATAAATTTACATTTTGCACAACGTATACGACTTTCAGAAATCTTGAGGCCAACTACTATGTTTGTTCACTTTATATTCACACGTCAACGTATTATAGTAGCATAGTATATTAATAAAGTGATAATGCGTGATACGAAAAAGAAAAAAAAAATCTACCTTAAATATTAAGAACGAAAACAGTCGTAGAATTTTTGGTCGCAGAATGTCCAATGACGAACGTTCAAACACTTTCGCGAGCCAATATGAATCACGGTGGTTGTCGCAATTCGTCCAAGTTGTCCGTTTCGTTCGGTAATGTCCGCGGAAAAACGATCTACGCATCGCGCGGATTTCCAATTTTTTCATTGGCGCGATCGTTTATCCGCGCGGCCGGGGTCGGCCATGTTGGCCAACAGAGAGAAAAAGAGAGAGAGAGCGAGAGAGAGAGAGAGAGAGAGGACGCCGTTAATCGATGCCCAGAAAATTAGATTAACGCATTTGGCCGGCACGGCGCGCATACCGACGCGTGGAATATAACACTGACTAACGACTTTCGCCGGTGCGTTAAGCGCTCCCATTGTTCTGCCGCGGAAGTTGGCCGGTGAGCCGGAAACGCTCCACTCGGCCGCAGTCATTTTCGCTGTCGTGAATGACAGAGCGTGTTCGTTAACACCAATTACCATGCACCCGCTCGGCCGCGTTCCTATTATATTGAATTATCGGAAAACTCGTCCGAAAGTGAATCTGCAAAATTTTCACCGTTACATCGATTCATTCGTGGCCACTCTGGCTCTCCCGTGTAAGTTGGCCAATCAGCCTTTCGGCACGAAACGAGCTTCGTAATTCCAATTTTCACGGTCACTCTCTCTCGTTTTAATCTCTTTGTCTTTGACGTTACGCAGTATCGATTCACGTGTCGTTTAAAATGTATGAGAAACGTTTTTTTCTCTCTCTCCCTCTCTGTTTTTTTTTTTTTTTTTTTTTTTATTTTTTTTTTTTTTTGTGCGGAACAAACAGCGATTGTAAAACGTTTTAAGAT
Source organism: Melipona quadrifasciata (assembly GCA_001276565.1). NCBI lineage: Eukaryota > Metazoa > Arthropoda > Insecta > Hymenoptera > Apidae > Melipona > Melipona quadrifasciata. The sequence continues at coordinate 351,134 of KQ435915.1, forward strand.
TTTCGTTTCATTTCGACTTTAAAGTACAAAAAAATCGTTGATTGGCGTTAGGAGTTGCTGCAGATATTTGTAACGTGTTAATTAAGCGTCTGTGGCTTTCTTGAACGACGGTATTAATTAAATTAAATTATTAAAATAATTTTGCAATTATTACAGTTGAAATTCGTTGACTTTTAGATCGAAGCTTCAAATATAAAAAATTTACTGAGATTCGATGATTGTTCATATTTTCTTCATTTTTATAGATAATCTACCTTTTCACAGTGAAACAATTGACAAAGTCCCAATCGTGAGGTTTTATTTAATAGCATTTTCATTCGTGAAATTCTGAATGATTACATGCAAGAATCTATTACGTTCTGTGTAAATATAATATAATATATATCATTTTAAAAACCCTTTATCTCAAACTTTCGATAGTCGCTATAAATACCTTTTGAAATTCTTTCATATTACCCAAGTTGCTTGGATTCGAGTTATTTTGAGCAATTTGGTGGGTCAAATAAAGTTGAAATTTTTTTCAACTATAGCACATTAAAATCACTTGGAGAATGCAAACCAAAGAACTGTGAGAAAATACATGGTACGAAAGAAAAAAGTACCTAATAAACAATCATTCGAATTCTTAAAAAGGAGTCATTAGAGATTCATAATATCTCTTCGAGCAATTATACCACCAAAACAGAATAAAATGAACGTCCACTTTATCGAATTGTCACTTGTTATGTTAAAAGTTGAGAAGTAGGAAAAAATGTTTTTTAACGTACATTAATATCTACTGCAAGCATGTGCAATGAAAATGAGATATTTTACAATACAGGTTAAAATCACAAAATATAAAAGATCCGTTCGACTTTTGTTCCGATATGAAGCTAATCGAACAAAAAAAAAGGTTCAAGAGTGAAATAGAAAACGAAACATTTCGAACAATTGCACAAAGTGAAGTGATTAAACGATGGATTAGCAAAATATCTTCTACGTATAAACGACAGTTTGACAAACGACGTTCCTATTCTAACACCGTACAACCACACTGGACTTGCAACACTTACGTCGTGAATGAACAGATTCCCGTGCCCGACGTGGTTTCAGATAAGTCTCAAATGGCAGTTTTCAATCACCGGTATCCAACAGCGAGTAGCTCGTCGGAAGAAAAACGAGCGTGCGTACGTGTTGCCACACAGTTTTCAACCTGTTGTTCTTTGGCCAACGGCGGAATATCCGGTGGCGCAACGCGCCAAATTATTCCCGCTCGAATTCAAAGCAGCGGCGCGTTCGAGATCGATTACCGGCGTTGCGCGGCGCGGTCATTACCGTTTTTTTTCCAAGAGTCATCGCGAATCCTTTTAACTTTTACCGTCGTTAGTGCTTCGCCGATCACGCATCGTTGGAACAGCAATGAGAGGCATTAGACCGATGGAAAGGCAGGATCGAGGAAGTTGCGGTTACGGGGCTGTGGTGCCGTGTTTTCGCGGCCGAACGGCCACGCGAGCAACGAATAATGGAAAGGAATAAAAAGGAAAGGAAAAAGGAGGAATAACACGGGGGAGACTGGCTGGCTGATGACAGCGGTGACAGGCATCGCGTCGGGAGGAGGAGGGGGGAGGCAAACGAAAAGAATAGTTGACGAGGGAGAGAGGGAGAAGGAACTCGGCCCGGATGGCCAAAAGTGAGCGAGGGGGAGGGTGTGGAGAACCGACAGAAGTCGAGCATCCCGAATGAATCGTCGATTTCGAGGTTTCTCGAACGAGCGCAAACAACGGCACGAAAGGCGACCATATGCCGGTCTTTCTCGCCTTTTATCATCTCCTTCGAGCGAGCCACGCTTGTACACCCGAGGCCTAATTGTTAGTTAATTATCCGTTCGCCCGCCATGTTGCGATTTATACGCATTGCCGAGTCAATTATTACGAGGCAAGCGAGCGTGGCTATGCAGCTTTTCGACTCAGAGTCGTGATTCTCGAGCGCATGATTCCTTTCTTTTTTTTTTTGTTTCTTTTTCGCTCGCACGCCGTGAAAAATAAAAATATGCAACATATATGTGCATAGAACAGCGTTTGCAATAGGAAAAAGAAATAAAATAGGAAATTTGAGGGAACGAAAGGCTAAGATGGAATTATAATTATTTAGTTGGACTGAAAATAAAGATATTTATATTGCTTTGAAAAAAAAGAATCAGCTTTGAGATCTTAAAATACGATCTATTCAATAGTGATGTTATCGATTTTACTGGCTCCTGTAATTGGTTTATATCGATTAAGCTGAATTTGAATGTTGCTAAATGATAATTGTTTCTAGCTAAAATCTGTTACATTAACCGATCTTGGAGTGCTTCTCACGTCGATTTTTTTTAAGTTCCAATATGATTAATAAATTGCTAAAAATTCTTGGATTCATTGAATATATAAGTTGCGATTTCTCAAACGTACAAAAGATACGTATTAATGAGGTCGCAATTAGAGTGTACGTCGATTATTTCGTCTCCTCTTTACATCGAATATGTAACTGTTGCCTGTGTAATTCTCGAAAGGCGTTCAACACAAAATTTCCTAGATTTAGCTTTTTATAAGAATTGAGAATCGCAAAATTACCTCTGATTTCTGTTTAATTCAATTTCATCGTTTAACCCCGACTGTCAAAGTACAATAAAACGACGAAGAAAAATCTTCAAGACCGCGGTGGATTTAGTTACAAACAAAATTTTTCAATGTTTCTACGTACGTGCGAATTTTTACAGCTTTCTTAAACGAAAAGAACGCTTTTTCTAAAAGTATCTTGGGGAAAAGACGAATTCGGGACAGTGTAAAATAAAAGCTTCGCGCTTTGAAATAGACAAGTACATTGTTATACGATTTTTTTTTTTTTTTTTTTACAAAATTGCCATGGTATAAAGTATCGATAATTTTTCGTTGAAATTGTGGCGCAAGACTGACTCCGCGAGAATGGTTTCCATCTGCATATGATGGTAACGGGGTCGTAAAGTTCTTTTTTCGAACAAAACACTACGCACTTTGCTCTTTTCGTACCCCACGTGTAAATGTCATTTCTGTTGAAATTCCACGCGCGTGTTCAGCCCTTGTCATATTAAACCGCGTCGGCGTTTTTAAATTACGCATTTAAGAGTGAAACTCCCCGTCCATCGTCGTCCAATTCCTCCTCCGCGATTACTTAGCCTCGCCTTTTATCTTCTATCCTCGCTGAGTTTACGACCCTCCGCACGATTAATAACGCCCCCTATCTCCCGGCGTTGGCGCGGTATCGCCCGACTCCTATGAGCGCGGCGCGACGCGCGAGATCTCCCCCATTTCGCCCCGCGATTCCGAGAAAAATCGTAAAACTGTATCGGTCGTCTCTCGAATCTCGGGTCAAGTCGCGCTGGATGGAAACGATTGCGATTTCTCTCCCTCCCTCCGTCTCTCTCTCTCTCTCTCTCTCTCTCTCTCTCTCTCTCGAGGTAAATGTCGACGCGATCGAACACGACTAATATTTCATCGAACGTTTTCCACGCGAGGTACATTATCGCCAGCTCTCCGGCGAAAACGTACGAGCGGTGTTTAATAAAAATGACGATAATATGAGCATCTCGTGTCGCGGTAATGAGACCCGTGGATCGACTATCTTCCTTGGTCCGTGTCCCCGATAACCAGGCTGCATCAATCATCCCCCCCTTCCCCCGCCTCGCGCGTCCTGCGTCCGCCCTCGACATCACCTGGTAATAAAGACGAAACTTTATGGTGTCCCAGCGGCGACTCGTGGATCGCTTGTTCCCGTTCGGTTCGAAAAGGAAGTTGACGAAGTACCGAATGACGAATTGTTCTTCGCGAGGATCCACGAATTTCGATGTCAATCGACGGCGGGGAGACGATTCATTCTCGAACAGCTAGACAGAAACCGTTTTCACGTTTATTAATAGGCTGTGTGTGTGGATATTTATTCATCTTCAAGCATGTAAGAATTGTTTTTACGAGACTGCGGATTGTTATGCGTTCGTGGGTAATTTGATGCAACAACTTTCGTGTCAAACAATTTTTCGCTGGACGCATAATTTAAAAGTTATGAAAAAAATATGCCAGTACCCTACTGTACAGATGCGAAAGAATGTTAAAATTTTTGAAAAATCGTCAAAGTCGAAACTCAAAAGGAAATAGATTTTTCTACGGATCGTGACAATCTATTCACGACTAAATGTAATAATTTTAAATACTTCGCCATCTAAAAAATATAACGAAATAACAAATAAAATAGTAAATCTAAAAATACAATAAAATAATATAACAAAATAACAAATAAAATAGTAAATCTAAAAATATAATAAAATAATATAAAAAATGTAATAAAATAATATAACAAAATAACAAATAAAATAGTAAATCTAAAAATATAATAAAATAATATAAAAAATGTAATAAAATAATATAACAAAATAACAAATAAAATAGTAAATCTAAAAATATAATAAAATAATATAAAAAATGTAATAAAATAATATAACAAAATAACAAATAAAATAGTAAATCTAAAAATATAATAAAATAATATAAAAAATGTAATAAAATAATATAACAAAATAACAAATAAAATAGTAAATCTAAAAATATAATAAAATAATATAAAAAATGTAATAAAATAATATAACAAAATAACAAATAAAATAGTAAATCTAAAAATATAATAAAATAATATAAAAAATGTAATAAAATAATATAACAAAATAACAAATAAAATAGTAAAATGACGAGAATAAAAAAATGGCTTGTTCAGTGAAAAAAGTCCCATGAATCGTAAAAAAGAGTCTCCTCGTCCCGCAATTGCTTTTGAGCCTGCAATTGCTCGCAACGTTGTATAACGAAACGAAAGGCGTAGGTGATTCGAAGACACGTCCGATCGGACCGTTGCAATTATTTAATTAAACGTCATACTCGTGCGCGTGTTGTCGATCGGATGGAATTTCCTCTCGACCTCGGGGCGATCGCGGCGAGATCGGGCCGAGAAGGCGTCGAATGAAAATCAGTAAAGCGAACGAAGGTAATCGCAGTGATTACGTTGTCAACGATACACCGGCTCGGCGACACGTAATAACGGTAATGAGAGAAAGAGAGACGGCTCGGTTAGATTCGATTACCAGAGGTCCGAGCGGCGAGATGATGTCGCGTATTTTCCCGCGGTTCGTTCGCTTACGTAATCCGATGGAAGCACGACGCGCCGACGCGTCGATTCATCCCGCGCAAATCGTCGAATCCGTTTCCACGAAGCGTTTCGCTTCGCGCGCGCCTTGCAAAATGCGTGCCTTTCAGAATCTCTGCGGAATCTTTGGAATCTGTTTGCACAATGTTTCCCCGCCACGTTGCAGCCAGACTGTAACTTTAAACCAGGCGCGTAGATCTGATCTAGCGTGGCAAGTAGGTTGAACATGCACGGTCTCTCTGGAGAATAACAGGACTCGTATTTTTCATGTTGTTATGAGTTTTTATTTTTTTCATGTCTAATATGTCGTTTTATTGGATAAGACCAAAGTTGTTTGAATTAGTATGTAATATTTATTGTATACTAAATATATTATATAATATAATATATATAAAAAAAAATTTTCGACCATTTAGAGACAGATCACTTGACAGTTGCTTGCAAAAGTATTCAAAGACGTGAAGGAAATTTTATGATATACGGTTTAAGATATTTTGAAATTTCATTAATATCGTATTAAGGCACAATCGTGATTACGTTGGCACGTTAAGTATATGTATATGTAGAAATTGTAAAATATACAATACAAATGTTTATTTGTTAATTATATGTATTGTATTAGATGCATAATACAAGTATCTATGTACAATATATATTCACAGTGCATACGTTTATAGGACGTTTCTACTTATGATCTCGTACGCATGTGTAACTAGAGTTAAATTTATTATCATTATTATTTTTACACATTAACAAGTGTAAAACAGTTCGAACAAATGTTCCATTTGTACGATATTTCAAGCAAAATATATCTTCAGAGAAAGAATCAATTTGTTGCTTGACCATTCTTAACGTTTTATCAACATTGAAAAAGCATATTTCGGAGAGAATTTATAGTACGGTAAATTACAGGGTTGGATTACTCGAAACGAAATCTTGAAACCCGTCGAAACCTAAGAAAATTCTAATTCTTAAAATTCGAAACTTTATAACTGTTTTTACGATTTATTAGAATTCGAATTCGTTAGTATTTTCAAGCAAGAAATTCTATATTACGTAGAATCTTTTGCACGATATATTATATTTCGCGGCTAATAAATATTTAATGTGAAAAAATTTCAACTCCAAGATCTTGTCTCAAGACAAGAAATTCCTCTTGGCAGAATAAAATCCGAAACTTCGAATTCCGAGATCTGTCGAGCTTCGATCGCAACGTTTTTCTGATTCGATTTTCGAGAATTTAGTTTCCCAATATTGCAATAAATATTCGAATCTCGTAGACAGGCTACGTGCACAAAATGTAACGCAAAACAACTTCGTATTATACAACCTTCGATTCCCCTGATCGTAACTCGCCGTTAGCGTGGCGCGAATCTGCCGATAGTGACTTTGATTCGACTCACCTTGACCCCACGAGTCAAACTTGGGCAGGTCGTGGACGCAACGCGAGCTCAAGTCGATGTAATTTGGAATTCCTAAAGATAGCGTGGGCGTGATGAAGAATTCTTCTCAAAGTGACATGGAAACAGAAATTTTAGCAAAACTACAAAAATTAGCACGAATATTTGGATACATAAATTTTCTTTCCGATTCATCATCAACGAACGTTTTAATTCGCGTTCCCAGTTTCTGTGCCGAGGGTCGCGAAAATATTTGCTCGGCTGAAAGTGGGTCGCCAAGTGGCCAAAGTTTGAGAGGCTCTGATCTAGAGCAGATAATCAGGAGGTCGCGCCGATCCGGATTAGTCACGCGTGTGTATCCGAATCCGAGCGACTAATTCACGTTTAATACGACGTTGGTAAATTACGTGGTAATTTGCGGCAATAGGCCGGCGTTTTTCTGTACCTTTGTTTCTTTTTTGTTCCTTTTTTTTTTTTTTTGAACAAAACGAACAAGCGCGCGGTTCGCCGGCACCGATGACGAAATCCACGCGGTCGATTGGCGCGCGGAGCAAATTTGTACGAACGCTCGAAGGCGCTGGGCATAAATCGTCGCCGAGATCACCGCGAGCGAGCTCTTATATAAATGGGAACGATTTAGTCTAGCGGCCTCGGCGGCGGATATCTTAATTTCGTGTACATTTACCTGGTCGAAGAAAGGGCGATCCGAGGTAAGGAAAGCACGCGTATACCGCTTTATCTGGCTACGTGGTCTTGTAGCTAATTTATAAGGCGAGTTAACGGGCCGATAGGAGGACCTGTTCACAAATTAAACGTCTCCATTCACCGGTATACCTCAGCGCCTTTGGAAATAAACCACCGATCCCACGAGAGGGAATGTCCTTTTTTCTCTCTTCTCTTTACGCTCGATAAAAATTAGAATTCCGTCTCGACTTTCTCCGAACACGACGCGAGTTTTGAAATGCACGCGATACGCAATCTCGCGCAGTCGGATTGGCGACGATTGACGAAGAAACTCGATTTCCTCGAGGACACCAGGCGAAGACAGAGAAACAAAAAGAGAGAGAGAGAGAGAGGGAGAGAGATTCCGTAACGCGAGGTGAGCATCTGATAATAAGTTCCTCGTGTAGTTCGTAGCCGCACAACCATGAAAACCGGCCCGTGTAGTCGCGGCCATTTCTCTCGCGTGCGTGTCGCGCGAAACGCATTATCACCGCGACAGACTTTCGTAATCTCCTCGCGCGTAGCGTTTATACTTTATAACGGGGCTCGTCCGTCGCCGTCGTTTACTGGCATGACAAATGGTAATCGCTCTTTGTTCGTTCCTCGTACACATTTTTATCTCGGTCTCGGCCTTATCGCCGACCTCTCCTCGGCGTGTAATATTATTTCTCCTCTGCCTCCTACGATTGTCATTCGCCCGCCCGTGGATCCCCGCGTCGCTGCGACGCCGGGCTTTTCGAGACAAATTATTTCCCCCGGCATTTGGCTTTCGCTAAAACGCAAACTGAATAAATCTCAAGACGAGAGAAACTCCGTCGAGTTCTTCCCTTTTTTCTCTCTCTCTCTCTCTCTTTTTTCTTTTCCTTTTTCCTTTAACGAAAAAACCTCGGTCGAAAGGGAATAAATCTGGAGAGAAGAAAGCAAAATCGGAGATGTCGCGTCCCAGAGGGATTTGGGAGGAAACGATCTCGGGCGGGAGTTTTCGAGATCTTTTGATCCAAAGGACAACCGGCGGACGAATCGAATATTTACGCTTATCGCCGCTACAAATTCCCCTCTTTGCTTCCCTCGGCTGCACGGTTATATTGCGGAACGCTGTTGCGCGAAGGCGGAGGGGCGGCCATCCGGAATCAGAAAATCGCGTAAGTGACGACAGTTTGGTTTTTCATCGCGACCAGCGGGGCCACGGATCCCCCGGCGCGGTGATTCGCGGTCGACCGCGATCGTAAATCGACGTGTAAGTGGATAAGACCCGAGCGTTCGTAAATCGGCAGATGAAAACGGAGTTACGAGATCGAGACGGTGAGTTTCGTGAGAGAATATGACGGCGGGACACTTCTCCGAAAAAAGATGATCGCGATCGGTATCGTAAATCTCGGATTCTCCTCTCGTTGTTCGAGGTTTGTCCCTTTGCAACTGGCATCCGTCGATTACTGTTGTCCGAGAACAGATTTTATTCGCAAAGTCTACCTTTCGTTTGACGATCTTTCTTTCTTTCAAACGTTTAAATTCAGCGAATAACAATTTCAGATTTTTCTGTTGTTGTTCAAATTTTGCTTCTCCTCCGTCTAGACACGACCTGATCTTCTGTTCTTAAAATCCTTCTTGGATTTTGTGTTAAACTGTGGCAAAGTGAAATTGCCGAATTCGTAATGAAAATTTCAACGTTGATACGGACTTTCAACTTGTCAGTCAAATGTTACTTTTTATTTTATTATTTGGTTCATTTTTCACGTTTGTATTTTTTGATCTAAACTTCGGGAATGGTAGATTGTTCTCTTAATATAATTTTTCGAGAACCTAACATTAGTGTTAGTGTAACAACTTTTCTGTTAATGGGTGTTTTTAAGATTTGGTTCATAGTGAAGTTTGTGCAGTTGAAAGTACTAGTGAAAATTCACTTTCACTTTCACTTTCATTTTTAAATTGAAGTTATGTTTCAATTTAAATTATGCATTAATAAAATTCCTTTTGAAAAAATTTCCACGATGTTAGATTGTTACAGATGAAATTCACAATTTCTTGAACATGATATTCATCAAATTGCCAGAGTGCATAAAGTGATTTCATATAATTATTACAACAGAAATTTTTGATCATTCTCGGCAGTTTTCTGCTTGTATTTTCGGCAAGATCTGTTCCCTCAATTTCGTAACTTTTTAGAAATTTCGCAAAAAATTCGTTGAAATTCAATCGTGGCTTTCTTTATAACGAAACAAATTGTCAAAAATTGTCGATCACATGATGTGTTTGTCAAGCATCAAGCTTTAAATTAGAGCATCTAAATTAAACTAAATATCGCTTGATAATACCTTAATCATTCTGGGTGATTTTGCACGATTATGAAACTAGCTTCATATGCAATTAATCAAGTACGATATACGAGACAGTAGTTGCCTTTTCTAAATTTTCATTTCTTTGTTATTCTTTAAACTTTAAAATTGTCCGATCGACCGGAACTCAAAATTAAATAATTAACGTAGAAAATGAAAATTTCAATTACCCATGGGGTTGAGTCTTCTGTCCAAGCAAGGGGCGGATTTTTCGTTTTCCTTTGCCTTCGAAATATTCTGTAGAAATCGATTCACGGATAATTGGCGTAAAGGGACGTTTAAAAGCGTGCCGTGTAAATCGATCGTTTCGCACTTGGGAGTGGACGAGGGACTCTCGGTTTGCTTTTGGTTGTTTTTTTTGTTGGAACGACGGGTCCACGAGCACGAGGACCGTACCTAAAACGCTCTATCTTCGGGAGGAAGGGACACGATTAGTATAAGGCACTCGCTTTATCTTAACAGGGGACGGGTATTCGTTGGTACCAGGGCCTCGCCTTAATCTCTCCTAATCATGGCTCTATTTAGATCCACGGCGGAGAGCAGGGGCCCCCTTTAAGAGGATATCCGTGTTTGACTCGATCGCGCTCGCTTTACGACTCTTTAATCGTCCGAAATTTGTTGCTGGCCACTAAAAACGTCTTCTTGTCACCTTGTCTCTGGGGGTACTTCCTCAAAGCTGCGCTCACGATTGTACACACAGTGGTCCCCTGGAACGACCCCGTTCCCCTCCCCTTCCCACGTTTTCACCGAACATTTATCAATCCTCCACTTAAGATTACACTAATACTCGATTTACGAGACTTACACACCTCGAATCTTCCTCTTGTGCGTGTGAAATTTTCCAAATTTTCAATCCAGCTTGCTACCTGCGAGATTTTATTGCCAGCTGCGTACAACTTGAAGATATGGCAACTTTTTGCCACAATGTTCATCTTTAGAAACTCAAAATTATACTTTAATCCAATTGAGAAAAGTAGTACTCCCTTGCTTTTCTTTTCTTCTGTCTAATAAGGATGTGAAACGTGTGGATCAAAATTTTAACCCTTTGCGTTGGAATTTAGCACGAAATGTGACTCTGTTTAAAGCAGTCACCAAGTGTAATATATAAAAGTTAGTGACACATCGTTTCAATTTATTGGAAAATTTCTTTCATCATTTCATGAACTTTCATAAGAGCCAACGAGAAACTTGGTTTATGTAAATTATCCGAAATTATTCAAATAATATTATCACTGAAAGCGATTTTAGGGGGGGTAACCTTCTTCAGGTGCAACGCTGATGCAACGAAAATTAGCGATTGGTTGATTTGGATCACATGACGCGAGGGGGCGTGGGGTAGACCTCAAGTAGGAGTGGCGTTGTCTGGTACGGAGCAATCGCGCCTGTATATATTCTATCAATAAAATTTTATGGTCGTCTTCATTTCCTAGTCAGAACAGTTACTTTTGGACCTTTCAGTGAGACGAATCGTACTGGGGTACAAGTCGTGCAGTTTTTTGATGATAATGAATGTCAATTGACACGCGACTGCCTCTGTCCTCAAGAATTTCTTCTTTTGAAATTCTCTCAGCAATTGTGATAATTATCAGCAGTTACAATGAATCTTATGATGTCCCCTTGTAGAATCGAGTGCAAAGGGTTATTCAATTATCAATTCCACTTTTAACAATCCAGTCCAATTGAATGAACCTTTCATCGAGCGAAAGTCCAATTGGTAAGCTCCTTTTTCGAACGCGTCGTTCTAAATCGAAGACATCGGTCACCAGAGAACGAAAATTTGCGGACTCTGGTCGCGCGATCGTCGCAATAAAATTAATGACATCCACGAGCACGAGGTTTCCGATGGCTGTTTCACCCTCGTTGGCTCGCGGCCTGATTGCCCCGTCATTTCGTCCGATCGGTCGATCGGATTCCACGACGAACGCGGATCCCCCGGATCCATTGAACGACTGATTACGATCGTTTCGCAGTTATCGCAGCAATAAAAATCATGCTCTCCTCTTGACTATCAATTCAAACTGAAATTGCTACGCTCCCGCCGCCGCTCTGTCCAGCGGATAATGTACTTCCATCATTAACGTCACTACCGATACTTCATGATCGTTACGAACTGGCCAATTACTCATACCATCCAGCCGCCAATTCATATCCACCGTATACATCCTTGACAATCATCCTCCGCCGTTCACCGTACTTTGGTTTTCTTCATCCTTCTATGGAATCTTGTCCCTCTTCCTACGCTTTGATCCTTTCTATAGATACCGCATCAACGCATCGTCCGGCGTTGTCCGTCGATAATGCGAAAATACGCCGACGTATTGTCGGGGAAAGGGTGAAGTGTGGACGTTGGGTATCATTCAATCTGCTGGCCCGATAGATAATGCGACGGAGGAGAGGAAAATTAGCCACAGTGTTTGCCAATGACTTGCAATACAGTTCATTTTTGTTTTACACGTATTTGTTACAACATATTGGTAGACTGCAAAATATCGGTTTTGATGCATTTATGGGAAACAGCAAAAAACACATAAACACACAAATTATCCGTTGTAAGAAAGAATGACTCAGGCGGGAATCACAATCTGGTGTAATTAGTTTTTCTGATGATGAGATACGATTTCTCTTAAATAAAATCGTATTTTTTAATTTGACGGTCGATGCAATTCGATGTCCTTTGTCAGAAAGTGCCTAATCCATGTATGTCAAAAAATTACTAGTTTAGATGACACTGTAACTTTAATTTTGTAGAAGTAATTATCCACTCTTTTTGTTGGAATCCGTATCAAATATACTATATTGAATGAGAGTCAGAGAAAATTTTGTGAATAAAAATTGTTTGCTATTAAATAGTCATTCGTATTCGTAATGAAATCGGATAATCAAATCTTGCAAATAAATCATATATCAAAATTGCAATATTCTTTAATATTTAATTTCAAAGTTAATTAAATAGGTATAATAATTCGAATACTACAGTATTAAAGAAAAATTTAAATGATCGCGATATCATAATAATATTTAATTATTACAGTTATTGTGTAATTAATTATAACTAAATAATATGCTAAATAGACATTGATATCTAATATATATATAATATTTAATTAATATGATAATTTAA
>KQ435915.1:389332-407931 GCA_001276565.1 Melipona quadrifasciata
ATAGTATATTTCAGTCTGGCTGACCAGTGAATTGTAAATATTTAAGTTTTTACAAATTTTTACAAAATAGGATCTACAACAGAGGTTTATATTAATTTCCTATCAACGATGTAGAGACTTGGAGACTTTAATTCTTTACGTATAATATTCTCTTTATAAATGAGATTACAAGTTAATCAAGACCAAAAATATCTCGTTAATGAAATTATTGTTGTTATTATGAAATAATGAATAATGAAAATAGTAATGAAAATAGAATCACGACAGAAAATTGTTTTACATGGTAAATGTTATAGAAAACTCTACACGTTGAACATTTTATACATTTTACATATTATATGCATTATATGCAATTTTGCTCTTTAAACTTTTTTTAAAATTCTTTTGAAAATAAACGTAAATCAACAGAAAGAGTTGTGAATAGACTGTTAAGTTTTATGCATTTAATATTAATGATTTGGACGTACAAAGAAAAGCACACAATGCACGTAACATATGAAAATGTATAAAATATTCAAACTATAATACTCCTTATTACATTCATTCGACACATTGATTATTTTTATAAAAATATAAAAACTACATAATGTTTGATAAATTAACTGAAAACTCAAGAGTCTCGTAGATTTCATTCCATTTACATCTCAAAAATGGTGTCTCAGTAGCAGAGAATTAAATATTATGACGTATTTGTAATATTTTTGAATATTCGAAGTGTTTTAGCATTTTATGACGTATCCTTTACATTTCTTCACTTGCATATTAATAAATGTGTAGTCTACTGAGATTCGTGCTCAAAGTTGACTTTTTTATTCATACAAATTTCCAAAGGCAAATTTTGTAAAATGTGCAGCCTTTGGAAGTTGAATTAAGACTACGTAACGTATAGAAAAGCTTTGATATGCAAACATTTGACTCGATACAAAACAAATTACGGGCGGGATCGCTCAGTACCAGACAACTCCACTCCTACTCGAGATCTACCCCACGCCTCCTCGCGAATCACGTGACCCAAATCAACCAATCGCTAATTTTCGTTGCATCAGCGTTTCACCTGAACAGGCCGGATTTTCTGGGTTACTCCCGCTAAAATCACTTTCAGTGATAAAATGTTAAATGCCGATGAACAATCCAACCAGTAGATTCAACGAGCAAATATGGTGGACACGAAAGGGAGAAACGATCAAAGCTATTTGAATATTGGTATCTGTTCCAATAACCGCAGTGAACAGAGCGCGTTGCAAGAAAATTTAAAGACACCCTTAAAAGATCCTTTCTTCGGGCAGGCGAAACGGTCGAGGATTGGAAGAGAAACGAAGAAACTCGTGGAGCTCTTTGGAAAATGGAGGACGTTTGTCCACGCTTACCTCCTCTTTTAAGGTTCTTGTAGCGTCTCGAAAGTACGAAATCTAATTTAACCTCCCGGCCGATCGCGTCGCTTTTCCCTTGCCTTGGGAAAATTCCTTTTCGCGACTCTCCCCTGTAAACCGGACGCCATCCGGTTTAAAAAGTTCCACGATCCGAGGAACCGATCGAATCACCTGGGACACCGGAGCATCGGGAGTGCTTGATTATTTCCACAAAAGCGGCAAGCAACGCCGTTTTAAATTACGTTTTAAAAGTCGTTGCTTCGGAGTTTCCCCAGAGCAAAGGGAGGGGGAACTTTCAACGTTTGATCTTTGTCCCGACGTCTTTTTCAGACCAAGATAAGACAAATAATACTGACGATGATAATAATACTTGGACTACAGATATTTATGCATATACGTATGATTTTATGACAGAAATTAAATGAGATCTGTTTGGTATAAGTGTCAAGTTGTGTTTCTTTAACAATGTGATAAAATTGCAGATAGTTGCCATCCTTTAAATATTTCTACGTTGAAATTTATGCACAAATTCTAAGTACTGAATAACAAAGAATTGATTACTCTCCAAAATATAATATTTTTTTGTTGACCAAGCCATTGAACCAATCTGGTTCTTAAATCAAATTATAGATTTCGTAACTTTCCAACGATTCTTTTAATATTCTAGATCTGTAAGAATTGTCAATTTTAGACTTCTGATAAAGATAAAGCTGTTGAAATTTCTTGGTTCGTAAATTTTTTAAGAACTATTTATGAGTGAAAAACATTGTTTAGATAGAATGAAAAGTGTCTTTATCTTTCCTTAAATGTTAAATTCATATTTCTAGGAATTTTCAAGTCACTCAAATTTAAGTCACACGAATATTTCGAATAATTTAATAGTTACATTGAATGATATAGTTACATTAACACGAAAATTTAATGGCTGGTATTGGTGATAAAGTCAAATTTTAAAGAAACGACATTTTACATGTATCTATAATAAAATTTCGTTTATATAAACTCCATTTATTTGACCTTAAATTTTAAGTTCAATAGCAAGAAAGCACTCAACTAACTCCGTTATTTTCGGAGATATTAAAAAAATTTCATGAATAAAAGTTGTTTGATGTAAAAAGAGTTCTAACGTGATAGTAATCATTTCTTTTGTAGCTGATAGAGTTTCAAAATCACCTCTATTTTTTCTAAATGGAACCATATATTTTTTTAATCCATTAATCGATACAAGTTAAGGTTCTCTATAAAAAAAATATTAAACGTATTAATCTATGTACGTCGAGAAATTATCAATCGAGGGAATATTTCAACTTTAATTTTGCAAAATTTATCGGAAGATGCGAAAAGGGAAGAATTTATGTTGTCCTTGGTTTTCGTGAAATAGGTTCTATAAAATTTTATAACATTCCCTAAACCAATAATTTTCCGAAATCTCGCCAGCCCCAAAATGATTATTATTGTCACGCTATAATTCCTTTCCCACTGAACAATTTTTGTTAACAAAGTTTCTTTATATTTTCAGAAACAATGGAAATATTCTTATTGGATGAAAACCACCCTGTATGGACGAAAAATTATTATTAGCCAAGCTATTTGTTTCTCGACAAGTACGTATAAACAGAGTTCTACCGTACTTACCAATCCAATATAAAAAGTATTTTCTTTGATTCTTTTTAATAGACTTCTGCATCTGGACATTATGCAAATACATGATATTCTCTAATAAAGGTTCACTGCTACACCAATAATTCCCACACTGCGTGTGAAAAGTAAAAAAGTGAAAAAAGGAAAGAAAACACAGCGGCGAGATCAACTGTTCGCCAATCACACGTGATTCTCCTTTGATAAAACAGCGACTTTTCTCATCTCAAGGCAACAGAGACCATAACGTTTACTCGTTATCGAACTTTTTGCTGATCCCGATAGAAATTCGGGAGGGGAAAGGGGGGAGGGGGAGTAAGAAAAAAAGGGGGAGAGCACGGAACAGGCGTACGCGGAGAAAAGTTTTCGCCAAACCGGATACAAGGAAGTTCCACCGTATTCGCGCATCCGGTGCGATAAATCTCGGTCTCTTCCCGCCTTCTCGTGTCCGCTGGCCAAGTCACAGAGCCCTCACTCTGTCCGACGAATAAATTTGCGATCAAGCTTTTTCCAGCTTTTCCCCGTCCCTCTCGATCGAGGGTCGATCCTATCGATTACGAATCACGAGGGATCGCCAATGATCGACGGTCGCGTAGCAGAAAAATCTGAAACTTTCGGTTGATATTCCCTGTTTTACCGACCGAGCCATGTTGCAGAATCGAATTTTCAAGAGGGAATTAAATAAAGAATTACATATTTATATTTATTTCTATTGCACTTTTAGTGTTGCGACTGCAATACGGGTTCTTTGAAACGTTATTTATGGTTATTTATTTTACTCTTTTGAAAGTGATGTAAGATTGATTTGTTTTCAGGCTCACATCAAATATTTCCAGAAAATGTGTAACGAAATTATTTACTTAATCTACTACCTATGTATTTATTTTATTTTGTAGACTCCTCGACACATACGTATTTCATCTTTTTTCCCCTTCAGAATTTAAATAAATAAATAAATAGAATTTTAATAATTTTGAAACGAGTATGAAATAACAGTGCTTCAAATTCATGGGCGATTTTCTGTTTTTTTGTCAGGTTAAAATAGTAGATAGTAGATTTACTTCAATTACGATTACAGTCGAAATAAGTTTAAAAGATGGTCACAGCGATTAAATGGTCAATTGAAGTTCACAGATGTAAGTATTTGAGTATCTGCTGTAGCAGTCGATTGCTTTCGTACGAGATTTATTTCTATTAAAACAATTTTAAAAAGTAAAATAAGCTCCGATCACTCATTTAACAATTCTATTGCAGCAAAATCTTCAGCGCTTTAATTTCGTAAATTTTTGTATCGTATATTCCTGCGGCCTGTTTGCAAGAACTTTCGATATTTCTGTTGCATTGTAATAAAAATAATAATTTCAGAAAGTGATTGTATTTTTCGAGTTTCGTAGATACAACAGATGGAAATGTATGAATCGTACAATCGGTTGCCCTTCTGCGTGATTGAAAAATGATCGTTCTGCAGTGCTCTATTATGATTTATCGCAAAAAAATAGAAAAATCATAATCGTCGGATAATCCTGGCCGAAGCTTCTTTCATCGCGGAGACAACGAAGCGAGACAAGTATTTATGGGTTATTGATGACGCAGACGCTTTCAGAAACTAAGAAGGATCGTATAATAACGTAATTAACGACGCGTTGACAAATTGAATCGGCGGCGAATGTATTCTTTTCATCGTGCCTGTACCGCGGCGCGCTCCCGCCATAAATATTTCATGGCGGCCGGGCATCCCCGTGTCCGTGGAAAATCGTAGAACGTTCAGCGATCATCCCTCCCGATGTGCCAGTCGCGCGACACACCCTCGAAAAATCTTCGTTGGGAAACCATGAAGAACCGATAATCTTCCATCGATCAGCATCAGCAAGGATGGAAGGAAGCGTTTCTTGAAAATGGAAATCCTAAATATGGGGAATATGTGAATTACGTGTAACAGGCGTGAAAGGTTTGTTTAAAATGGACGGAGAGATTGTATGCTTAGGCACGAGCCTTTTCTACTCCTACGTACTATACTTCGACAATATATATTAACCTCTTGCACTAGAATGACGTGCCACGCACGTCGAGAATTTTTTGTCCCAAAATTGCAACATTTTCTCAGTTTTTAAATATAAAAGTTTATTACCTTTTAATAATTTTTATCCAGTGATACAATACCGACGAGTTCAAAAGAAAAAAAAGGCGACGAATTATTGTATACGGTTCGGTCACTCGTTATGGTCCGCAAACCAGTGGAAAGGGTTAAGAATAGGAAATTAAAAACAGGACAGATCATTATAAGATCATTACCAGACTGTAGATGTTTATAATAATTCGTATTTTTGCAAACATAAATAAAATAATGAAATTTATATTTAAATATTTCAATTACATTAAATATTTTAACTGTTGTAATTTTGTGAAAAAAAAAAAATCGTCTAACAATCCAGTGATGCTTAAAGCGTTAAGCTTCTGTTTCGACAATCTTTAAAACTCTTTAAAACTTGCTGCAGGACTTTTTCGCTATTTTATTGAAATTCTGGACTTTTTGAATTTTTGTCGTTTTACCATTCAGGGTTGTCGTTTTAATATTCAAAATTCAATAAACTGGAGAAAAAAATTCGAGGGTTGTAAAAAAAAAGCATTACGGTAAACTTATTATCACGAAACAAATTTTTTAATGTTTCAACATATTGTAACCTGTAGCATTTCTGAACAGAAAATCACTTTTCTGCTGGCTTCATTTCTTTGCTCGCTGTGTCATATAAAAACATCATAGAATAAAATGAACGATGCATTTTGAAAGTACAAATACAGCTATAAACTTTAAAATGAAAATTTATTATTGTACGATTTTTTAAAATAAAATATTAAATAGAACAATTTAAACATTAAATGCGTGTATATTCTTTTGTATCAGATATTTTCTATGCATTTTTATATCTTTAAATTTCACACAAATAGGTACATAAATAATCGATTGCATTTAAAGTAGTTTAAATAAATAAACATATATAATTACGACTCAGTCTCAATAAAAGTCAACGTTGATTTTATTTGAAAATTGATCTACATGTTTCCATAAATGCAAAAATGAATGAACTCGACGCTTTTAACCAAATAATTTTCATATGAGAGAGAGACAGAAATGAGAAATATTTCTTTTTGTCTTTCCCAACGTAGGTTTTATAAAATTGAAGCGAAAATATATGCCAAACTAATGATTTTCGATAAGTTAAATTTAAAAATGTTTTCCATTTAAAGAGATTGTTTCCTCTGCGTCCTATAGAAATCTACTATCGACTGTTAATCCTCTCTTTTTCCCACTACCAATAGCTATTATTTGCACGTAGATTATTTCAGGAACATAAATCTCATAAGATACAAAAAAAAAAAACACACACATAAGAGTGTATTTAAAAAATATAAAAAGAGAAAATATAAATTAACGTTGGACAATCGAACAGACTTTTTCTGAAAAAAAAAAAAAAAAAAAACGCTACATTACTACGAAAAAAGTTAACCTCACCCGCACATGTAATATCTAATTCCCCGATTCTGTGTGTGAAACGAACTGTGTACAATGAAAACCCTGCCAACATCCCGACGCGCACAGTTCGTTTCCAACCCCCCTCCCCCCTCCCCTAGCCCGAAGATCAGTTTGCCGATGCTCGCGGAACCTCGCGGAAATTTGGAGGCGCTCGTCCGCGGAATCCGGAAGAAGAGCGAACGACGACGGCCGGGGTTTAGATAAGCGCCCCTACGGGAGGGGCCATTAATCGGGGAGAGAACGGCGTGAAAGCAAGGAGGATATTAGAGCGATCCGGCGATTGGCTCCGATGCAATTTCGCACGGTACGCTGGCGCGGCACGTTGGGCGAAGGTGTTAAATTCACTGGATGTACGTCGGACGAGCCATTCTGGGGTAGCCGACAAATCCGATCGTATTTTCATCGACGCCAAATTGGCAATATCCTCGCCGGTGACGATTCCTGAATTATGCATCAGCCTCGGGGACAGTCGCTTCGCTTCGCTTCCAAGTTTATCCATCCCGCTCGTTTCCATCCGCAGACTCGACCCGTTCGACTCTCTTCCCCACGCGGCGGGGCGGGCGGAGGGTGAGTGAGAGGGTGAGGGGGAGGGAGAGGGAGAGTTTTCTGCCCTCTCGCAGCTTCCACCCTCGCGGCCACCCCCGACCCCAAACACCCTCTGCCGCCTTCTCCGCCGCCTCCACCACTTTCCACCGTCTACTCCAGCCCCGGCTTCTATCCCCTGTTCTCTCTCTCTCTCTCTCTCTCTCTCTCTCTCTCTCTCTCTCTGTCTGTCTCTCGTGCGCGCGCTCGCGCGCTCTCTCCCTTCCTTCGGGGCCCTTTCTCCAATGGAAACGTCACTTATTGGTCGAACGAAAGGGAGGAAAAAGAGAGGACACCACCCTCGAATCCGACCAATCACGGTGAACGTCCGCGATAATGCTCGCGATATTTGCCGTGGTACAGACACCGGCAAAAGCGCGCCCACGTTCCGTGAGATCGCGGCCGATCGAGATGATCCGCAGCCTTTCGCCGGGCGAAGTTCTCTTTTAAGGTTGTTTATACGGTAACCATTTTCACCGAGGGTTCGATTTTATCGAACGGACAGGTCAGAAGTGAATAAGCCTGTCCTGGCAATCGTGCAACGACGCGCGAGCGATCTGATCGACTTTTACCTTCCTTCTCGTCTTGGATTTTACCTCCATTGTTTGAGCATTCTTCAGCCTGAGAAATTTAGAAGCCAGTTTAACGGAGTTTTCAATTTTTACCTTTCGAGAATAACTAGTATCAAACTCGTTACATTTGTAACTCGGATATTCTAATATCAGTTGCTTACTCTCCGTTCTTGCGATATTTTATCACTGAAAGTGATTTTAGCGGGGGTAACTCAGAAAATCAGGCCCCTTCAGGTGCAACGCTGATGCAACGAAAATTGGCGATTGGTTGATTTGGGTCACGTGATTCGCGAGGAGGCGTGGGGTAGACCTCGAGTAGGAGTGGCGTTGTCTGTAATTTGTTTTGTATCGACTCAAATGTTTACATATCGATAAAATTTTATGGCAAAAATGTCGTCTTCGTTTTCTAGTCGGAACAGTTACCTCTGGGCCTTTCAGTGAGACGAATCGTACTCGGGATACAAGTCGTGCAATTTTTTAACTCAGTCTATTGATTCCGAAAAAGTTCAGGAACTTTTAAATAGGTTCTGTTTGAAGCGTAGGTCGTCGAACTTTTTCGATAAATGTTCTTACATGTCCAAATTAATGTTTCAGACAAAATAGAACTTGGAAAATACAAAAATGAAAATTCTTTTATTTATTCATCAGTGTTAAAAATACCGATACCGAACACGAAAATAAATGTTTAATTGAATACTCTAAAATAATTTGTTGGTCCACGCGACTTTTACGCAGACTCTAAAATACCTGTTCCGTAAGGATACCATTCAAAAATACGTTCCTAAGAGTTTCTATAATTTTTTCTAAAATCTCTCAACTATATACCATCTTCGTAACGAACGCGCGAAATGAAAGAAAAAGAAAATTGAAAAAGTTCGAAACGATAGCGCGAAAATGAGAAGGAAAGTAACGAAGTGGGTCCCGAGTGGACGAGAAAGGGAATCCGCGGATGATAATCGAATCGAGCGTTTGGAAACGGCCCTTAAGCCTTTACGAGAGGGGACAGACAATGGAAGGTAAAAGTAAAGCGTCGTTCTTGGAACGGAGGGTTGCTCACCCCAATAATAAAATGATAAGAACCCCGGTTGTATCCTCTCCCCTCGGCCGGTCCTGACTTTCTACCCCCTCTCCGCTATCTGCTTCCTCTGGCTGGAGCCGACTCGTATATAAATGTCGATATTATTGTAACGAACCGCTTTTGATGGCAATTTCTCCTTCCGCGCGCTCTATTGCTCAGACGAGCCCACGCGATCGGACACTCGCAAATTCGTTGAATCGGCCGAGGAATTTATGGTTTCCGGATCGCGCGCGTGGCAGAAAGAACACCGGCGCGACCATTCGAGATCTCGAATTCCCCGGAAAATCTTTCGGATCTTCTTGCGCGCCGTTGTGTCGATACAAATTTATTGCATTTAATTGACATTTTCGCCGCTATTGATCCAGTAAATAATTGGACCATTCTTTTTGATACAAGATAACCATCATTGCATCGGCATTATTTAATTAAACGTTTGGATACTGTGGACGTTATTTGTAACAACAGCGAGTTTTACAAAGTTGTGCTGATTAATGATGAATTAGTAATTGGAAGTAAGACTTACTAAAAAAAAAATGATTAAAAATTATTAAACTTATTTAAAAAAAACACAATAGTGGTGTATTTTGTTATTTGCTCCTCAAACCATTAATTTCTTAATTTCACGATTAGTTTTTTAGATTTTTCAAAAAATTAAGTAATCTCAGTGAATTGATTTTATTACAATTCGGACGAGTTCATTTTGACGCTTATTTAATTAAACCGAATTCATTCTCATTTACAGACTGTGGATTTTTATGGATTTTTAATTCTTTAGAGGTATAATTAAAAGAGTTACAGTAAACAGAGTAACATTATAGCAAACATTTGATTTCGGATATTTCACATATTTTTGCATTATAAATTTCTTTTTCACCCAAAGTTTTCATGAATTCATAAAAATCATCACCAAGAATGACCTTGGTTTGATTAAATTCAGCGCAATATGAGTGTGAACTCGTTCATTTATTATATCAACACCAATTTGTTGCATAACTATATCTGTTATACTAACTAAACTAGTATTGGCATAACGAATGAGGATGAATAATTTTGTTTGGCACTAATTTCGTCTAAGTGAAAGATCTAAATTATTGATTAATTTGCCAATTTAGTGGAGGGTCTAAATTTATTACAAGCTTTTTAAATGAGAGACCTTTGCTATACTTGCCTGAAACTATCAATCCGAATAAAACTAATCGTTACAGTTTGTCACAGATTATTACAGTTTGTTGCAGATTTGTTTATTGAATTATTCGACAATTTTCTCTGCGGCAGTAGCGGGACTTTCGCCTCGCGATTGAGATGCGTGGCATTTCGATCAGGTTACAGGGTCAGATTACGAAGTGTCATGTCTGTTGCTGCGTTTTCCCGAGCCTGTCTCATTTCACAGTTCTTAGCCACGAGGTCTATTCGAAAATTTAGACTTGGACTTCTCTTTAGAAAAACCGAACGAGTGTGCATCGAGTGTCGCGTGGACGACGAGGTCGGATTTATCCGCGGAGCTCGACCCTGCCCGGAAAGGTTACGAAAAGGGGCGAAGAATTTTCGAGACGTTTCACGATGGCTTTTCACCTTCCTCGCGATTGTCGGGCTCGTACGTGACGGGACTCGACGAATGAATTTAAGACGAAGGACGCGCGACACGTCGGGCACGCGACAAAGAACACACACGAACAAGCCTGCCCCCGTTCGTCTTCTCGTTTCGTTCGAATCTTCCGAGCGGTTGCGAGTCGGGGAATAGGCGAGAAAGAAAAGGAAGGAAATTTCGATCGATCCTCGAAGCGGGAGGCGAACGGGGCGACTGAGAATATCGTTGACGACCATCGATCCGGGAAATCAATGTCTGATAGACCCCGTGAGATACTGCGATCCCCTTTGTGATTGTCCGGGCATTCTCTTCATCTGGAAATTGAAGGATTAAAAGTGTTATACAGAGTGTTCAAAGTTTAAATATCGAAGATATTAGTCTTGATAGAGGAAATTAATAAGGGAAATTTATCTCGTTTAGAGATTTGCTCGGTTTTGCTCCATTTATTTGCACTTGTTTATATTGTTGTCATGTATTTCATGATCCATATTATCATCTGTTGCGTTATTATCTCTATAGTTTATTTAATGAAGACACTGTTCAAAATACTAGCTATTCGCAGCAATGCAAGCATTAGATCTGTGTTAGTTATTCTAATGATTGATACAGCAAACTATGGTTTGGTCTCTCGGTAGTTCTCCTGAATTGATTGGCATTGAATAAACTTGGTGAATAAGTGAGAAAATGAAGACATTTTTCTCTTTTTTCGCGATTTTTTCTTTAAATGGAGCTAAAGTCTTTAAAGGACTTTTTCCCCTTGGTTTATCGATTTACACACTTCAGAAGTTACATTTATTACATTTACAGATTAGAAACTGACTCTACATGAAAAAATAAGATTTAAAATCTTCGATTTCTGTACTGTTGTTTAAATGACAATAAATCTTCATTCTGATATATTGAGTAATATTAGATTGGTGAATATAAAATGTCGTTTTTAACCACACGTTACATCTTCTTTAAAATTTTATGCGTTAAATCGATATTTTCAATATCGTTCAATGCATATTTCTATTACCCAGGTAGCATTGTCTCTTCGGTTAATTTTAAAATACAAATATTTTTGGGATGTGTCCATTATAGGTTTTGTTTAAATAATTTCAAAAATTTTTTGAACACAATTCATTGAGTGAAAAATTGTCTGGATAAGACAGAATCGTTGAGGAGATTTCAATTATAAATTTGAACGATGGAGAGTTTAATTCAAAATAAATAAGTAAAGTTCAGAATAAACTTAAATGTACGATTTATAGCAAATTTTTTTCCCTTAACGATTAATAGCCGACGATTAATGGACGAATGAAATTTAATAGACAGTATTACGTACCTTATCACATTCAAATTTTTAAGAAACAGCTTTTCACGACTAATCGAATGTATTATATAATATATATAATTTTCAAAGAAAGTGAAACATGACGACAAATGAGGTGAAATTAAATGCTTTGCGCACAAGGTTGATTATTTTTCACGAGATAACAACAATTCAAAGATCGACAATTTACTGAAAATTTAACAATTTTTCAATCCCACTGTATACAGTAATAAGAATAAATATTTCCAAATTTTGCAGGAACGTCAAACTATCACGCGGTGCAAAAGCACTTACCTCCGCTACTCGTCCTTCTTCTTTCTCCTCTCCGGGTCGCAGATTTTGCGTTTCTTGCAAGTCATGTTCTCCAGTACGCAAAGCTTTACCTCCTTCCTACGACAGATGTACTGCTTGCGCGGACACGGTGGCATCGTCGACTTCGATGGTTTCGTCACCTTCGTGTTGTAACAGGGGCAAGGTCCAGGATGCATTTTCGACGGTGTCGGGCAAGGGCAGAGGACCACCGGCTTTGTCGGTGGTTCCGGCATCGGTGGCGGAACGCAGATCTGCTTTTCTTTCGTACTTTTGGTACTTGGAATCTCTGGGCACAGGTTTGTTTCGTACACCGCATCGGGGATCTCCGGACAGGGCGCAGGCGAGGTAAACTTTGGCGGTGCACAAACGACCGGTTTGTACTCCATCTTTGGCGGTTTGGCGGTGATTAGTTCCTCGCACTTTCCCCTCCGAATGCACCTGTACACGCATTCGCCCTCCTCCTCCTTCTTCTTCTTCTTCTTCTGCAGCTTCACTGGCTTCCTGCCAGCGCACACGTCCTCCTTCTTCCTCTTCCTCTCTTTGTCCTCAGGATTCCTCCGTTCGCGGGTTTCCACGGACGAGGTCTTCTCATTTCCGCAAATGTCGCTCATATCTTTGCAGCTGGCTGCACTCGCCGGTTTCTCGGATTTCCCATCCTTGCCGAACAACGCCGTGCACGCGTGGAACTGCCTGCAACCGACTCTCACGGCCGGCCTGACGAATTTAGACACCGCGTGATACGTGCACATCTTCCTCTTCTTCGGACCCTTCATCGTCGGCGTGCCGCGATTTTTCGGACAGGATGGGACGTCCTTGGGACAGGAAGGCTCAGGTTCTTGGCACGGTTTCGGGCATGGGCAGGGTGGGGGTGGTTTCGGACAAGGGCAAGGGCAACACGATCGCGGCGGCGGACAAGGAGGAGATTTGGGACACTCTGGACACGACGGGCAAGGCGGACAGATTGCGGGTGAGGGGGGAGGTGGACAAGGTAGCGGTTTCGGACAGGGAACGTGCGGTGGACAGGGTGGACACGGGGGTGGAGGCGGACAGAACGACGGAGGACAGGGAGGAGGGCAAGGGCAAGGTTCGCACGGCGGCGGTGGCGGACATTCGCTCCGCGGTGGACATTCGGGACACTTGGGTGCGCTTGGACATTTGGGTAGAGGCGGTGGAGGAGGTGGCGGGCAGGGTGGCGCACACTTGGGTGGTTTGGGTACCTTGGGCGGCAGTGGGGCTGGCGGTGGAGCAGGGATCTTGGAACATTTCGGAGGCTTCGGCGGTCTCGGAGGCGGAGGACACTTCCGATAGCATATTTTCGGTGGCGGGCATTCCTTTGCGGGTTTTACGGAGGACGTGGAGCAAGGGGGTGAACTGGGTATCGGAGGCTGCAGGCACTCCGAGTTCTTTGGACGTGGACGACACGCTGGTTCAGACGGAATTCGAGGTTTCTGTCGTTGTCCTCTCGGTTGAGTCTGTTTCGTACAGTCGGGGGCTGACTTGGAGGAGCAGTCCGACGATGGAGAAGGGGGCGGTGGCTTCCTCCAGCGTGATTTGCTCGTTAAGATGGAATCGTTGCGAAAGAACCTGGCTTGCCCTTGCCACAAACATCTCGTCAACTCTTTCGACAAACCGACCATGTTCTTGGACTCCCTCGGCAGAACGGGCGTGGTGCTGAAGTTTCTCGCGCGTGGACACCCGTCGAAAAGGGACGATCCCAAGGAACAGTGACTCCTGGCTCGAAAGTTGCCGAACATCGCGGTGGAGAGCTGCTTGAGCACGGGTCTCAGGAACGTTGCGTTTAAATCGTTCAATCTGGCCTACGACGCAGACAACAGAGATTTTGATCGATAGCGGATATATCGTTCAGTCCGCCGCTATCCTCCACGTACCCTCTGTCTCTCGACGCGCGCGCGCGCACGACACCCGATGCCTCATTTTCTCGTTTTGCACGGTTTCTTCGCTGGGCATTTAACGCAAAACGGCTTCTTCTTTTGCTTCGGTTTCTCGGGAAAGCCCGGCGGACCCAGGGGATCACAGGGGCCCTTTGGCGGATGGCAAGGGTTCCTTTCTGGCCAATCGGGCGACTCCTCGCCGCAGTCTGGCTCGCCGAGTCGTAGCTGCCTCTCTCTTCCTACACCCTGGATACATCACATTGCGTTTCGATTATGTTCGAATCTCTCAGATCTCTCGTTTCTCCTCCGATCGCTCGTTGCTAACGCCTTGCCACTGGCCCACCTCCCTCCTTCGCCATCCACCGAAGGTGAGTCGAACGTGTACGGTACGCGCGATGTGTTCAGGAGATGGCTACGTCACGATTTCGCAAGGCAAAGTCCGCGTCGAGACGAAATTCTTTCGACGATCGTCTTCCAGCGTGTTGTACCAGGAATGAATAAAATTCACGCAGGAAACGCGGAAGCTTTAACTCTCGATTGGAGGTGATCCTTAAACGACGTCGAGTAAGCAATCGTTCAAATTCATGTCTTTGTACGTGGAAACTGGTTTACTGGGGAAATCTCTTTGCATTTGACCATAGTCCGAACCGATTTCATCCTCGTACTCCTCGCCTTGAGGAAAATAGTCGTCGTTGCGGACCCTATCGTGATCGAAGTAGACGGTACCGCGACACAGGTCGGCGAGATCGTCGCGGATTTGGTTCTTCGTGGCGTGATTGGTGATCGAGTTGGAGGTGATCGACAATGGGCCCCTGTTCCTTCGGTCCGAGGCTGGCGCGATTCCGAGCGAATCGGTGCTCGTCCTCTGCGGGGAGAGAGAGGATGATCCGACATTTTCGACTGATCTCTTTTATCTCTTTTCGTGTTTTTTTTTTCTTTTTTAATTTTCACGGTCAAATTCGGGGATGAGGAAGAGGCAGAAGGGAGGTGGAGCCATAGCGACGAGTTTCACGCGCCGCTCGATCATCGATTATCGAGTGCTCGCGACCGATTCGAGAGGCGATAAACTGTAACGTAATGGATAGAAAATTGGCTTCTCCGTTCTCTTTTTTGCGGGACTTACTTCGATCGCGTTACCACGCCGGTGGGGTCTGGCCAGTGTGTCTGGCGTAGCCTGCAGCTGCAATTAAAATTAAAACACACAAATGGATCTCTTTGAACAGTTTATGTAAAAGACAGACGCGTGTCGACGAGGTATCATGGAAACGAACTACACGTGAGCTCCGAAAGAAATAAGTTTATTCACGGCGAAACATCCGTGTGTACATAAAACTGTCATTCGTTGTTGCCCCCGAGACGTCACACGAAATTAATTCACGAAACTTTAATAATTTCGAAGGTTCTCGCTGTAACGTACAAAAAAAGGAAAAGCGTCGAAGGGACGATTACACTCTTACGTTCGATTTCGCTTGCTTTTAAGGTATCAACTCTGAATCAACGTTATTTATCCATCCACCATCCTGAGAACATCCTGGTGCCCGGGTCACCGACGATCACCTGCTTTTCTCGCATTTCTTCGACTTCTTCTTCGCCTTCGCGTCGCAGCTCTTCTTTCTCTGGCAACACGTGTCAGTCTTCTTCTTCGGTGGCTTCTTGCACCGTGGCCCGTGGATGCTATCGTCCCAGAACTTGTCGCAGGGATCGTACGCCATTGGCTCTTCCTCGTACTTCTTGCACGTCGGTCCGTACCTGTCCTCCGATCTGTACGGTTTGCACGGATCTTCGTCGGAGTCGCCACACTTTGGCTTCCTCTTCTCGTCCCGTTTCCCGCACGGCGCCTCCTCCCTCTTCTTGCCGCAGCTCTTGCTCGCCTCCTCCGTTTCGCATTCCCTCCGTCTGCAAATTTCGTCCTCCCTTCTGTCCCTCGTCTTGCCGCACACTTTCCTCAGTATTTTGTCTCTTATCGTGGGCTTGCAGTCGCTGTCGCTGGACGAGGTGAAGAAAGAGGCGGGACAGAAGGGCTGGTTCGAAGTTGGACTCGTCGGTTCCAAGTCGGTGAACAGGGACTCGAGATTGTACGAAGTTAGACTCGACACCGACAACGATCTTCGGTCGATTCTGTTGAGCTGCAGGTTTTCCAGAAACAGGGCGATCTCGGACGACATCTTTCGCGCATTTTCGTTCTCCGACTCGCTGCGACTCGTCGCTCTATCCTCGTTTACCTCTTCCTCCGATCGTTCGACCGTCATCGCGCTCTCCGTTTGTTCGAGAGGCATCGCGTCATCCGTACTCGTAACTCCCTCCGGCAAATCAGAAGCCAGGTCGCTCACCGAAGTCGAGACGTTCGATCTCTTGTCCCGGATGTTTGATTCCTCGAGTATCTTTCGAGTATCTTTCGAGATCTTGCCGCTGCAACGATCGTCCGCCGGTTCGCCGCTCTGAACGTCGAAGAATCGGTGGAAGAAGCTCGTGAAAGGTTCGCGTCTGTGTCGAACCAGACCGTACAACGTCTTGGGCTTCTTGTCCGACAACGCGGCTGGAATCGTCCAGTTCTTCGACTTGGCCGTGTTGCGCGATCGCGCTTCGATTTTAGCTGCCGTTCTCGACTCGTTCCTCCTCTGCGTTCTGTCGGGTTTCCGCATCGCCTGCGTTCGCCTCTCGGCGCCTTTCGGCAATCTCCTTTCCACTGTTTGCTCCGACGACGCTGTCTTCGTTTCCTTCGTCGCGTCCCTCTTCCTCGAGCCGCTCCTCCTGTCCGTTTTCTCCGCCTTCGCCGTCGCGCTCCTCGAGGAAGCTTCCTCAAGCTCAAGCTCGAAATCGGCGATCGCTGCTGCTCTCTGGTCTAATTTACTTTGAACGACGTTCGAGTACCACCGCCGCGCGGGCGCGACGCCGTCGTTGCTAGAACGAGCCTTGTTCAGGTGGACCGCGAAATCGGGGAACCGCTTATAAATCTCGGCAATGATGCGACCACCGTCGCGCCGGTACGAGGCGGGCCCAATCTCAGCGAGAACTCGAGGACCCTGCAGATCTCTAGCGCACGCGTGGTCCCCCTGAGAACAGACGGAGAGACGATTTCAAGGTGGTTGATTCTTCACGTTGTTTCTCTCTTTTTTTCTCTTCTAAATGATCCCTCGAAACAGAGGAGAGGATAGAAGATGGCGTTAACCCTTTGACAGCGTGGTATTTTACAAGCATTATAATTTGGAAACACACTTTTTTAGTTTTAATGGAGTCCCAGCATTTTCTACGGGAAAG
The DNA here is from genome assembly GCA_001276565.1 of Melipona quadrifasciata. Taxonomy (NCBI): domain Eukaryota; kingdom Metazoa; phylum Arthropoda; class Insecta; order Hymenoptera; family Apidae; genus Melipona; species Melipona quadrifasciata. The sequence continues at coordinate 406,470 of KQ435915.1, forward strand.
TTTTCGAAAACTGTTGGTGTATTTATCTTTAATAGAATTGCGATATTCTGTGAAAATTGACGCATCAGCATGTTTCTCGTACAAAATACATCTGTTCTCGAAATTATTAAAAAAATTCTGCCTTCGGAATTCAAGATTGTATCAAAACTGCTAGGGAGCCTCGTTTTCAATAGAGTTGTAACATTTTCTTGTTCTTGTACAAGGTATCAAATATAAAAATATCTGTATCCTTCAATGGTTATTTCATATTTTTTTCCAATTTCGAAGTAAATCTACGCTAAATACATGTACACATTTCTTCTAAGAAACAAACATTAGACTTGAATGAATTGATTAAATTGAATAATCATTGTGAAATTCTATAGTACTATATCTGCATGCAGAGTTCAGAAAACAATCAGCGTGCCGTACGAGCATAACTTTTTTTTCAAAATTTTCAGTCCACGGAACAATTTAGTTATAATTATATTACAGTGATAATATCACAATAATTATACCGTAATAGATTATAACATCATAATAATTATACTACAATGACTAAATTGTTTCGCCAGTTTCAATGGGTACTTGCATGGCATGTATTTTTTTGCCCTCTTCTTTGAACTACGCTGTTAAAAGGTTAGCGCTTTCGTCGTACAATAAATAATTGTAATGTGACGGTCGAGCAGCGAATGGTTTTCATTTGGCAAGTTTAACGTGTTCAAAGCCCTGTCCATCGTCTCTCGTCGTTGCATTTTCCAGGGGACAGGGACGTCGCAAAAAGAGGCGCGCGACGCTCGCACGTGATCCGAATATCGCGAATCGAGCAACGATTCGAGGCAAAAGCAATCCCCCGATACTTCCCCTGCTTTCTTACGAGTTACACCTGCTCCTCGATCAACCTCCGCCGCGTGACAGAGCTCTGATCGACGTGTCGTCTTCCTTCGTCTTAAAAAAAAAAAAAAAAAAAAAAATCAGTCGGTCGTTTGTTAATTGCTGCTCGAAACATTCGACGTTTGAGCACCGTCCAGCTGTGCAGCGGTTAGTGTGAAAATAACCGTTTGTCTTTGTCTTTCGGAGTGCAAAAATCACGCGGAACCTCTGTCGACGCAATTGAAACGCTTCAGCGCCGCCTCGTCAGCTTCTCATCCCTATCCTCCTCCTCATCCTATGGTCGCCATCGACACAGTTACAAGTCGACGAGACGCGCCATTTACATCAGACCAATTCACGCGAAACTCGTTTTCGTATTTTGAGTGATCGAACACGATATGCGAAGATCTTCGATCGAAAATCGTTTAACTATCGGCGGTGACGAGGGTCGTCTCGGTGTAATAAAATAATAATCGACTATGCTTGAAGAAGTATCATCAGAGACAAATTGTCTTAAAACTTTCACTAATAACAGTCTAGAATAACTCAAGAAGTTGAAACACATTCAATATAATACAAAAGATACACGTACGTAGAAAAAATATATATT
>KQ435915.1:458883-478474 GCA_001276565.1 Melipona quadrifasciata
ATTGTATAGTATATAATGTTATATATAACAATCGACGATAATTCTCTTTAGCTTTTAATTTTCATCTGTTCCTCGTGTCAATTTGATACACTTTTCTTCTAAAATGTCACACTAAACGAGTATCTTCAATATGTACAGTGTGACACACACTTTCGGCGTTTTTTTAATATAACATATAACAATGTATATTTTTAATACCGTTGATATGCAGACAGAATTGCAAATAATGTTCGTTTTCAAATCCTTTGATATTATTATCACACTACAGTACAATTAAGCGTGCACAATTTTTTAAAATTGCGCATTCACAATTTTGGAACGTGATTGCAACAAATCCAAAACAAATCGTTAGATTAAATCAGAGAAAGATAAAGATCATGATATGAAATTAATTTACAGAATTGGATTCGTTTGGATTTTGCACGCATTTTGAATGTAAAAATTCAGTTTGCTCATTATCGATAAAAGAATCCACAAATTTGCTTCTTCGTCGTGGATATTAACTTTTTAACCACTGTGTCAATTTGATACCAAGAGATGAATTAAGTTGGAAAAATCCGAGGGATGGATGAAGATTAATTCGGCCGATTTGTTTTATTAAAGAACTTTCTAAAGAAACGAATGTCTGATTGAACTTCTAAAAGTTAAATTAGAAATTTAAAGTAATCGGGTTTCATGATTTTTCAACAGTTCAAAACTTTCGATGCTGTACCATATTTACAGAGAAACCAAAAGTGCCATACCTCGCGTATGATACTACTGTTCTCTAAGATACTGAACGACATCCAAATTTGCCTGAACACATCCAGAGGAAACAGACTCGAACAAAATCCAAACTCTTCTCTTCGAAACTTTGGCTTCTCTTCCTCGCCCCTTATCAAATACGTTACCCTCCTGTCAAATAAGTTACTTCTCGAGATGAGAGAATTTTGTCTGTAACTCTCATCATGTACTCTCACTGTAAAATAACTTTTGTAGATTTACGATCGTCGTGTCGTCGAACACGTACCGATGTTTCCCTTTTTCTTACGTCCGCGCGTTTTCACTGTTTTTCTTTCTGAAGTAGTGTCTTCCGTTCATCTCTCCGAGGAAACAGCACGAACATGACACCCGGAGGCGAATAAACTCGGAATCCTCGAAAGTCCGCGATAGTTTTGCGAAACACACGCCACACAATGTCGCAAAAGTAGACAGGCTTTCTGCGATATATATAGCGAGAGCACAGTCAAACCGATAACTACAAAAAACTGCACGACTTGTATCCCAGTACGATTCGTCGCACTGAAAGACCCAGAAAGGCCCAGAAGCAACTGTTCCGACTAGGAAACGAAGACGACTTTTTTGCCATAAAATTTTATTGATATGCAAAACGAATTACAGGCGCGATCGCTCAGTACCAGACAACGCCGCTCCTACTCGAGGTCTATCCCACGCCCCCTCACGAATCACGTGACCCAAATCAACCAATCGCTAATTTTCGTTGCATTAGCGTTGCATTTAAAGAGGCCTGATCTTCTGGGTTACCCCCGCTAAAATCACTTTCAATGATAAAAATTGTCGATAATTTAAATTGTTACAATTTCGTAACAATCTACCTCACATTTTAAAGCGTAAAGTCTCTATTTCCTCAAAAACGATGATGCAGCGCGATTGGGAAAGTAGAAACTGTCTTTACTTTTCTATCTGCTACGAAATGTAGAAGCATCTTATTGTTAGAATAAAACGAACAATATATTTTACGATAATAAACGCTTCTCGCTTCTAAAATCAGCCCAATATGGTTTATTCATAGATGAATTCTACACCCTCCATTTGATGAAAAATACATATAAAGAACCTTGCCACAAAATTGACCTTAACCTTGAATTTTAGGACCAACATTTTCTTTTTTTTCCTTTTTTTCATTGTATTCTACTCACCACGAAGATAAAACTTTTTCAAGGAATCATAGGTTGCAACCTAATAGTTCTTTTGAAAAATGGCAAAAGTGTTTCTCAATCATTTAACATTGCGGACGCGTTGATGTCCGTATACGTGATGTTTATACTTCGAACAATATTAACAAATTAGTTTTATCATTTGATTATTTAGACTCACACTGATGATTACAACCATGATAAATCAAATGTTAGTGAAACGTAATACATAATAAAATTACGTAATATAGACATCCATGCGTCCAGAACCATAATGTCGCTGTTAACACGTACCGAAAACATTTTTGCCATTTTTCAAAAGAACCATCGGGTTGCTACTTATGGTCCCTCGTAAAAATTTTACCTTTGTGATGAGTAGAATGCAAATTTTTTGACTTTGGAATTCAAGGTCAAGGTCAATTTTGCGGCATTTCTTTTCACAAAATTGTGACAGTTTCAATATTTAAGTTTCCGAGTATTAACAAGAGCCACTGTATTTCTTTTGTCTTCTCGCTGATTCGTCGAGCGTTGATTGACGACACTTTGTAATGACCAAAGTTCCTCTCGCCATCTATCGGTCCCTTCGTAACAATCTCCCCTTATTATTCGTTAATCAGGGGACGAGCTTTATACGGCCAGCTCAGCTGTCGATTAATTAGTCGGTCGAGGGAACTGTAAGATTTTGCAAAGAAACGACTGAATTTTTAATATTCTGCTTGCTGATTGAAACGATCTGAGCATTCAGTTCTCTTTGATTGAAAATAATCCTATTTAATGTGAGCTCTCTCTTAATACAAGTTCTTCTTTAATCCAAGTTATTAAATCGCGGATTTTTATGCATTCGTAGGAAGATATGAAAATACAGATATGAAAAATGGATATGTAAAAGACACACAGGAGAAGAACTTGACACGTTTGTTTTTATTGATTTTTTTTAATTTCCATGCTATTCAACCCTTTGAATGTTCGTGTTATTTAACCCTGCAGTATTGTACAGGTAACTTTATAATCAATATTTTGGTTTGCTTGTTAGAGCTTTAAAAAGCGTAAGAATATAAAAAGTTGTACATTTAATCGGATAAAACAACTGGTATTTAATACATATTACAAACCGTTACAATTTAAACAATAATGTCTAAAATAAATAGACTTACACGATCAGGTATGTCAATATTGACTTTAACAAAAATATAAATATTTTTAGTACCTGTGAAAAAAGAAAATTTGAAATCTGTTATACTGACATGGGCTTGGTTGTTCTAGCGTTGTAGACGCATGCATTAAATTTTTGGTAATTTCAAGCACTCGAAGGGTTAACGACTGGATGAGAATATTTCAATGTTACTTACATAATTTGAGAAAGACACGTCAAATCTAAATACACAAGCGCTCCAAAAAAAATGATCGATAAGTCTACAAAGTTTAATATCGAGCCGTGATATTGCAAGAATAAATATCCGTGAAATATTCTGGAAAATAACATATTCAATATTTAACTCGGATAAAAGGGGAGGAACGAATTGATAAAATATAAAATTAATTGATAACATACTGAAATATCGAAATTGTTCCCCTGAACAATTGGAGCAATTGTAAATCGTGAAAAATGTTGTTCGTCGCCTCTTGCCGTCGAGATTTTCGAATAAAACATTCAACGTGGAACGGATTATGTCACGACGCGAGAGAAATAAATCGCCGCGCAAGGTGCTGTTAAATTCATGAAAACAAGACTGTAAATTTAAAGCATCCACGATTCGCCAATCACCGTGATCATTACAAATTTGTTTGTACTTCCGCAATTCATTTGCACTTGCTTGTGTTTATAAATGGGAATTCGTACGCGTCTACGGTAAATTTGAAAATGCAGAAGTATTTGGAAAATGCACGCGCGCGCGATACGAAAACACGCGCGTAAAATATCCAGGCAAGCGAAACAAATTTCTGCCATTTGTATAAATAATCGGCGGTCCATTCCGCCAGCCGCCAAAAATATTTCGCTATTTATTTTCGAGCTGAAACACCGAAACGCGGACTATAATTGGTTGTTCTTTCGGCTATAGTAGCAGCTTTCAAGGACTAACGACTCGAACCGTTGAATAACTCGATCAATGGAACAGTGAGAACTACAAACTGAAAACCAGCCGAGATCCTCTTCGAAATGCGAGAGTCTCTAAAGATAGCTTCGCCAGTGAGTTCTTCATCCACTTCGTTTCGCGTTCGCTTTCATTTTCTTTTTAAATAGAAATCTTTCGGTATGAAGTAACGTGAAGCCACGGTGAACAGAGAGAAAGAACGCGAGTATTAAATTTCGGCGAGACCGCGGGCGTTGATTTCCGCCAGCCACGGAATTCCAATCGTTGCCAATCTGATTCGACAGGTTTCCATTTGCGGTCCCGTTCTTTTGTCTTCGCACACTCCCCGCATTTTTTCGCCGGCCGGATATAAACGGGAAGTTCCCCTGGCGGGAAGTCAAACTGGTATCAAAGAACCTGTTCTTCTTTTCGTTTCTTTGTACCTCTTGTTTGCTGTTGCGCAGCAACTCGTAAATTGAACTTGAAATATGAACATGAAACTAAAACACCGTTAAGATATCGATATCGTATTAAGTAGACAAACACGCGGGCTTTTACGCGTTTAAACTGGTCAAAGTTGGAAAAACAATATGCAGAGTTGTGGAATGTTCATTATGACAGCTGAAACAAATTTCTATTTAGAAATCCACTCCACTTCCTCAGTTATGTTTCTTTAAAAATATATGAAAATCTGCAAGTTCAAAAATAAGACGCAGTTATTGCGCTTATATTATAATTATTGTTAAAATTTGAAACCGACGTAGTAATGTATGTAGAAATTAGACATTCATTACGAACGTATAATAAGGCATTAATGCGCATGCAAATTATACAGAATAATAATTTATATAATACAAATATATAAATTAATGTATTAAATCGCAGCATACATGAAATTAAATACGATTATCATGATTTTATTGTTAAAATCTGAAAATGTAGAAATTACAAGATATTTGTTGCAAACGTACATTTAAGGGAGGGTTAATAAGCATAAATAATAGGTTTACTAAATATTATTTTTATTAAGATTTGTCATTAAGATAAGGTAAAATAGATAATAGACTATTTATATACTTGTGTTTTCTACGAAATATATGTGTAAACATCTTGCGGCTTCTATGTACAAGGTGGAAAGAAAAGTAGATGAATTCCACAGCTTTGATTTGACGGAAACACGTGTAAAGAGCATTCCGCAAAATTGGCTTGGATCTTGAATTTCAAAGTGAAAAAATCTTTTTTCCTTTTGCATTGTATTCTACTCGTCACGAAGGTAAAATTTTTCCAAAGGAACATAAATTAAGCAACCTAATAGTTCTTTTGAAAAATGGTAAAACATTTTCTCACTCATTTAATATTGCGGACGTGAGTAACAGCGACTTTATAGTTCTGGATTAGGTTTCGTTAGCGTTTGATTTATCATAGTTGCAGCATCAATGTGAGTCTAATCAAATGATAAATAATAATTAAATAATAAAACTAACTGTTAACATTATGCGAAATATAAACATTATATCCAGTATTACGCGCGCGTTGGAAGTATTAAATGATTAAGACACTTTTTTGCCATTTTTCAAAAGAACTATTAGTTTTATCTTTATGATAAGTAGAATACAACGCAGAAAAAAAAGATTTTTCTTTACATTTATTTCCATCAAACCAAAGGTGTAGAATTCTATGATAGCCATGGACAAACATTTCTTTCCACCCTATACATATTATACAGGTTTGTTTTTCAAATATTATCGATACAATTATAATAGTCAAATCTCAGTGCACAACAGACACAACATATTCGTAAAAAATATCTCTTTAGGTGGTCAAATATTATATCTCTTGATTACGCCACTATTTTTATTCGAAAAATATTTCAAACGGAACGATTTGGTTTTTTCACGAGTGGATGTGTCTAGTGGCTCTTGCTGACTCTATTTTCTTTTAAATAAAATTACACACTTTTTTTAATACATCGATCGAAACAGTTTGACATTCTCTGTTAAAAAAAAAAAAAAAAAAAAAATGTATTGCTTAAAATTTAAATAACGAATAAAAGAAAACAAAGAATAAAATTTTTTGTATTGACTCGTACGTGCATATATCGAGAAATTACTATCTTGAATGATATTTCAATTTTAACTTTGTATAAAATAAATATCACGTGAAAAACAAAGAAATACGCAAAACAATATTTACAAAACGTTTACATTGCCCTTGCCTTTCATACGATATTTTATATAAAATTCAAATTTTGAAACATCGCCTAGATTAATAATTTGTTGACGTACACATCGGTTGGTTTCTTCTTTTTTTAGAAAATGTCAAGCTGCGTCGATTGATGTATCGAAAAATACGACCCCACGTGACTTTTAGATGTCCATATAGAATATACCCCGTATAATTTGAGACCATTCAGAATGGGAAATATTTTTAGCAACGAATAAAATGTCAGAGATGAATCGAGGTGTCAAAATCAGCTGCGGTACCTTTATACATTTATTCATGGGGGAAAAAATCTATGGTTATTACGTGTATCCTTTCATACGTTTCGTTTCATCGGAAATTTCAGTTTCGCGAAATACAAGAGCAAGGAATGGCCGGGGGATAATAGCAGGTATTTCCTGCGCCGCGATCTGCATTGGAAAGCAGCATTTATGATTTTCGATGCAGCCACGTGTCCAGCTTAAATAAGGAAATGCAACGTTTAAATCGAAGCTTCCCCGAAACGAAACGGTCGATTTTTCAAAGATTTCAAGAAACGCGGGAAATCCTTTGTGCAAATTTGTCGAAAGAAAAAATACAATCGGGAAATCTGTCGTGGTCAGCGAACGACAGCAATCGTGACTAAATTACGAACGTTTGTGCGCGTATGCAAAGTTCAAACGGGCAGAAATGCGCGGAGCACACGTGGCGTGCAAAACATATATACGCGGTGTCCAAAATGAACGTTCTCGTAACGAAATTTAACGCGCGATTTTTTTTTTTCTTTTCGTAAATAGAAACGCGAATCCATTTGTTCGCGACGCAAAGAATTCTCAAACTGTGCCCGGAGATAGTTAGAAACGTGGCAAATTGAAAGTGGATGGGGCAGAATTCAGGAAAACGTTGAGATAATCGTACGAGCATAGGTGCGGGGGGGGGGGGGGAAAGAAGAATTCGAGCACGCACACACACGGAGGGAACATATCAGAGAAGCTCGGCGCGCTACGTTCAATTTTACGGTTCTTCTGAAGCTTGACGGAGCGTGAAGAAATTCGCAATGGATTACTCGGCATAATTCGCCGGGAATTCAGCGTAATGCCAGACTTAAAACGTTCTTTCGAGGCTTCTATGTAAATCAAGAGCAACGAACGAGCTACTGTTTTTAAAGCGATAGACTAACGTGAAAGCAATTCACGCTGTTACTTTCGCAACGCTTCGAAAAAATGTCTGAGCCGCTCCCGTCGGTAAGGGGAGATTAGAATCTCGTTTACGTTTCAATAAGAATATTTCTTTCGAGTTAAGATAACAGGATCGACGAGTATCGCGCAACCGATTGACAGAAACATCAATTTTCTTTAGTTTTGATGAGTTTGTCCTTTTCGATAGTTTCCGAGGTAATCGTCGAAGGTTTTCACATTGAAAATTCTTTTTATACAGCAATTGAACGAATAACGATACAATGATTTTGTAAAAAAAGAAATTATGTAACAATCTACTTGAACTCGTTTCAAAGCGTAAAGCTTTTCTTTTGATGATCCTAATTTTTTTTTTTTTTTTTTTTTTTTTAAGTAAAAATTTTTTTACAACTTTTATTCTCGAAAATTGTAAAAATTCAAATGTCACGGTTTTGGAGATTAAGTTTTTTTTTTTAAAGAAACTTGTTCTATTCTTCGTCATTTTACTAAACTTTGAATGTTAGGATGAAGCGATAAAAATTCAAAAAATCTTAAAATTTTTTATCATATAATCTTAATGTTCAAATTCAATAAACCGTAAAAGAAAACAATTGTATAGCAAATTTTAAGGGATCCTCGTAAAGAAAAAATTCAAGAAACTAGTCAACGAAAAAAGGTTCAATATTTTTAGAGAAGCTTGAATTTTTATAAGTCTCGAGAATAAAGCTGCATTTACTTTCCCACCCGTTACACGTTTGAAGAAAAAGAACTCAAAACTGTCAAAGTAGAGACTTTACGCTTTAAAATGAGACAAAAGAGATTGTTATATAATTTTTTTTGGCAAAACCATAACAGTTCAAAATATCAGTTATTTGTAAATCGGTAGAATTTTTTATTATTTTATAAAACATTTACTTTTTTTCTGAAGCCAAAGGCTGTAAATAATTTTGCGTAATATCTGCCAATTTTGCTTATCTCTTTTTTTTTCTTTTTTTGTTTAGCTTACTTTCAGCCGATTGCTCCTCAAAATGATTGAACACTCAAACGAAAACCATCGAGTAAACTCCGAAAGTTCTGGCTCGTTAGCCAAACCATCGACCCTCAAAGCAAATTGACGCCGGCTCGATTTAAGTTTAAGTGCTCAAGAACTTTGCGCGAATCATCAATTTCAGCTAATTTAAAAGTAAACAACTAAAGTGACACGCAAAAAAATATATTTTAAAGCGACGGTTCCTAACCTTTCTTCTCTCCCGTGCTCCTTGATTAGGCTTTTCATTTATGAGTAGCCCCCTTCCCTCAAAAGAGTTTGTTTTATTTTTTAATTTCCTTAGGTTGGCCAAATAAGTAAATTTCAAATTAAAACTTTACAATTTTGTTTTTGCATTTTTATTTCAATTCCCTTTTTTTTTTATTTTTTTAGGTTAGCTAATAATCAAATTAACCTAATAACATTTCAAATCAAACCTCTACAACTTTGTTTTTGTGTTTTTATTTTAACTCCCTTTTTTCTCAATTTTTTTTAAGTTAGCTAATAATCAAATTAAACCAATGACATTTCAAATCAAACCTCTATAACTTTGTTTTTATATTTTTATTTTAACTCCTTTTCTTTGGTGTTTTCCGCCATTACCAATATTATTTTCGCGCATCCCCAGGTTGAGAACTGCTGCTCTAAAGAAACTCTTTTCCCAGCTTACCAAATTATCGCGTTGGTTTTCTTTTTCTGAAAGAAATGGCTGGTTACTTTGACTGCCCCTTAAGAGAACGTTTTTCTTCTTTTTTGCATTTTGTCTCGTTAAACAGATCATAACGGTGGAAACACGTTGCTCCTTTTTACAAGCTTTCCTCCCCCCAAAAAAAAACGACGCCAGCGAGCGATAAAGAATCCTTTTCTCGCGGTTTTTTAATTATCTCTCTCAAATACGCGTTTAAACATGTACGGTATCAAGTCGGAAAAGACAAGAAATAATCAAAAAAGCCTCGTGGTGTTCCACGCTTGCCTTTGATCGTTTCAAACAAAAAATAACAATGGCGCAAACGGGAATGTTTCTGAAGAGTTCTTTCGACGAGAGGCGGAGGCTACTTGATTCTCTTCGAGCACACGCAGCGATCGAGAACAATCGAAAAATGGTACTTTTAATGGATTCTGTTGTTTAAATGAATTCGAGAATAGACAAATAATATTACAAATATTATAAAAACTTTAGTCCGAATACAACTTACAAAACATAAAAATAAAAAATTTCTCTTTGGAAGGACAGATAATTTGTGACTAGTTAATATTACAAAAGTTCTCAATGCTCAATTTGCATAGCAAATTATTCGGTGAATAATGAATATAAAAATAGGTTTTTAACTAAATATTCTAAAATAACTCTTGTTCCTGCGGAACTTTTGTTACCTTCTACAAAAATTTACCTTCCACAAAAGCAGCAGTTTTTCTTTTTATACGAAGTGTACAAATTACAGAAGGAAATCTTTTTAACCTTGCGCTGGCAACTGATTGCGGACCATAACGAATGACCAAACCGTATACAATAATTCGTCGTTTTCTTTTTGAACTCGTCGGTATGATATCACTGGATAGAAATTATTCAGAAGTAATAAATTTATTATTTGTTTTGCCTGGGTTGTACATAATATAATTAAAACTGAGAAAATATTGCAATTTTAGAACAAAAAATTCCCGACGTGCATGGCACGTCATTTCAGCGCAAGAGGTTAAAGGCGAGAAACCTGTTAATTTCGATTCCCGAGCACAAGTTCAAAGCGATAAAACAAGTGATTCGCGAACAGTGGTTCGAGTAAGCTTGTCCGAATTTGTCCATTTCGCCCGCAAAATCGAACACTTCCCTCGATATACGAAACTCTCGCTTCATCATTACTGCAATTTCTGTGCATTATCATTCCAATTTATCGTTCTATTATTAACGTTCTATATTTGGAATCCATTAAACAGAGGTATTATCAGATTAATTTCAAAGGTCAACGCTTCGATCATCGGGCAAACAGACATAGGGGATGACATGTGACACGCTTCGATTCTGTTGAGAGTAGACAGGAAAGACTTGTCACGACACGACATATCGAATGGCCGTCGCAGGACGAGCCCCGACTTCCGTGCAAACGATACGTACCGATCTAGGAAGGATATTGGACATTCTTGGAATGTGGTTTCACCGAAATAAGTTCTTCCGGTCACAAATTGATGATGTATCGACAAAAACGTGTAACGATAAGTCATTAAGCGTTATTTTCAAGAATTTTGAATATCTTGAAAGTTTTAAAGTCTTGCAAGTCTTGAAAATTTTGGATATTTAGACAAGTAGACCACGGATAAATGTATAAATTGTGATATATACAAAATAAGGTAATATTATACAAGTATATGAAATATATAAATAAACAAATGTACAAAATATCTGAGGTGGTATTTCATTTCTAGTCACGTTTATAAAAATAAATATATAAATATTTTACATTTTGTTGTACATTTCTGGATCTTCGAATTTCCCGTAAAAGTGTAAAAATCGAAGCAAGATTTTAATTTATCTAATCAATTTTACAACGCGTAAATTATAAAGACGAATAACGTAAATGCATTGCCATAAAATGTTGACTATAAGAGTGATTAAAATAACCAAGAGATTTCTAAGACTTTTGAGACTTTGAAACCTTTCGAAACTTTTAAAACTTCCATGATTTTTAAATTCCACTCGAAAGTGATGCGAATTTTTACACAGTCTCGAAGAATATCGAATCGTTTCAAAACTGACAATGAGATTCGAATGGTCATCGCTATTCGCGAGGAGAGTTTGCTACGTATAACAAGTTTTTAAAAAGTATCCGAGGGTATCCGAATCAGATTTATCAAGAGCCAAGGTGGCTCGTCTCTGCGAGATCGAGATTATCGGATGAACGCTCAACAAAGGATCCTATTACCCAACGATCCTCCTTCCCATGAAACTTCTTATCAACGATTAGGGGAAACTTTGCTCCGCGAAAGACAGAACTTCCCTTCTTCTGTCGAGACGACTTCTGATTGGTCATTTCAAACCAAACTACACCTAAGAAAAACTCGATTTCGAGAAAATCCCCGTCGCGTTCATAAAAATAATACATCCTGTGTTGACATTTGTCATCTACTTTTTTTGCTGCTTTCGAAGTAAAATTACAATTATATTATGAATTTGTCGGGGAACAAATAGTTTATATAATTGAAGTTCGTAATAAGATATCCGCTGAATTCCTCTCTGCTAGTAATTTATATATAGGGTATCCCATATGAAGCTATCCACGCAATTTTCTCTTAAACTATTCGCTATAGAGAAAGATGTTTCCAATAAAACTATAATGTTCGAAGTGATGATCTTGGGCATTACTCAAAATTTATTAACTCGAAATTAGTGTTAATTTATTAAATTTTGTTATAATATCATCGAGTCGCAATTTCGATTTGAAAGAAATTACCCCGTGGAATGCGAATTTCATTTTTCAATTTTAAATACAAATCATCAAAACAGTGATTTACATCTCTATCGCGATGTAACATATTACAATGAATTTAATTAACGTTCACTGAAGAAAAAAAATCATAAAGCGCCTTCATTCTAATGAATGTTCGCGAACTATGAAATATTTTTGTGGATTTTGAAAATTGTAAATTTGTTGCAAACGTTTACGAGCAAACATCACATCGACACAATCAGAAAATGTTTACGAAAAACTTTCGCAAAAACACTGCTCTTGACACGTAATTAACTAAAATTAAAGAATTGAAAATAAATAAGTTGTTAATATGCTAGTATGTCAGTCACGAAAATGTCTCAACGCAACACGGAACTTTTACGTATATATATGTGCATATTACGTGAATTACGTAAAACATTAAAATTTCATTAACAACTGTAATGAGACACAACTGTCGTAATTATATCGGTGAAGTTTGACACCAACTTGTAAATATATATATATATATATATAAGCTATTTTACCAAGATATTTATTGCAGGCATACATTTTTTACTAAAGAAAAATTAGTATACAGCACGAATGGCTCTGAAGTGTAGAATAAATGTTAAAAATGGCTTTGTGGAATATTGAACTGATGCATTGTGGATGTTTAAGTACGAGATATCTGAACGTACATAGTTATTTGCAAGGGGAAAACATCGATGATTTTGAAAACTTCAGAAAAAACGTCTGTGAATATTGACCATCAAAATTACGTGTAAAATATCTTTTTCGTTCTTACAATTCTAAAAAAAAAAACAAAAATATTTGGAACTTAAATGAGACAACCCAATGTATTTTTCAATATATTTTTTGATTTGTTTCAAATTTGACCAATATAATCACCACAGTGTTAATGAAATTTTACAATATTTTATGTAACGCATAAAAAATTTCCGTAAGTGTTCGAACACTTTCTGTATGTGATCAATTTGGCTGACATAACAGTTTCAGCGCCAACACATCGAGCTTGCTCTCTGTCTAAACGCGACACCTTCCCTCCTAACTTTTTCGAAAACGAAAAGTCTTCTTTCAACGAAAGTCCATGTACGTTTGTCCATTTTAGATTACCTTGGATTCGATCGGCTAATTCAAACAATCGATTCGTCCATCGACTGTGACACGCAAGTGTCTCGTTTGTCCTCGATTTTGAATCTCGGTCTTGACAAGCGGAAGACAACTTGACGCGTCAGAATGAGACAAATCACATGGAAGTCGGTGGAAAACCGAGTGTTCGACTGAGGAATCTTCTCGTGTGTTGAGTGAAAAAAACAATTCGTAAGTCTTGTGCGTGGTCTTCTACTGTTTGCTGGGCCTCTGTGGCCGAAAGGGGAACAGAAACATGACCGAGAACGAGAGACACGTGGAGCCGGAAGTCACCGATTTGTCGTCAGATTCTGCGGAGCACCGGGTCTCTCTTTACCCCATTACGGTACGTAAAATCTTGTGCACTTTCGCAAGTAAGATGCACAACGGTCTTTGAATTCTTTGATTTGAATATATCTAAAAATCATCGAGATTGTATTTTGAAATTATTTTGAAGATTATCGTGGACATACAAAAGTTGTATAAATTTTTATAATTGTAACACGCTGTGTAAATTAAATAGAAATAATTGTAACACGTTGATTACCACGCGAAACTTATACGTTCTGTCTGCAGGATGGAATATTTAATTTTTATAAAATATTACGTTGCAAAATATTGTGCATTTGCCACTTTATAATATTATCTAATTATTTACACATATATATTATATTATTAGTATTATTCAGTTATTTATATTTATTATTAGTTATTTAGTTACACATGTATATTATTTGTGCTAGTGTACAATTTTTTGATTTAATTGAATTTTCACTAAAAAGTAAAACTAAAATATTCATAGGAATAGAAACATCGATCACCGATGATCGCCGTAGTTTAACGTGCTATCTTTAACTTCTACACAGAGTGCAAGGAAGAAAACGGACAGAGTCAAGTAATCACCTCAGAATCAATAATATCCAACCACTTGTTCTTCTGATATTAATTATCCAGCCTACACGATTAAACTGTGATTTCCATTGCTCTGTGACAGATGGAGAACAAAAGGCACGTCGAAGATATTACAGAGTCTGTAGTGCACGATCTGACCAAAAAAGAGATGCATACGCCAGAGAACCGAGCTCAGAGATTACAGCAGACCCAGTCGTTGCCACAGCTGCTACACTCTACCGACACACAAGACAGGTGAGTATGACGCGACTCTTTCTGTAATGTCTACTGAGTAATACCGAAACGATGATTCGGTCCGGATCTCGCCGTTTTCTTGACGATTTACGACCAATCGCGCCCATTTCAACCTCGTAGCTATAAATAGAATCGACCATTTAAAAAATCGCGAAGAGACACGGAAAGACAAAAGAAAGCACAGTGTGATCAGGCTAACATCGACGATCGAATTTTTGAGTTTCCCGGTCAACTTTTTGATTCTCGAATTTTTATATTACTTGTATCATTGTTGTATAACTATTTCATAACTTTAGTACGTAGTAAACTATTTCTGGATTTTGTTAATAGATCATTTGCTTTCATAAAAATATTGCAAGAAAAATGTGCCAATACTTTTTTAATTGCAGATGTTAATACACTTAATTCAATACGGATAAATTTTTTAAATTCTTTCAAATTTTTTCGCGATAAAATCCACCGTGTATTTAACCACGCGCTGGCAACTGATTGCGGACCATAACGAGTAACCAAACTATATACAATAATTCGTCGCTTTCTTTTTGAACTCGTCGGCATGATATGACTGGATAGAAATTATTGAGAAGTAATAAATTTAATAAATTATTTGTTTTACACTTAAATATACTTAAAACTTAGAAAATATTGCAATTTTGGAACAAAAAATTCTTGACGTGCGTGGCACGTCATTTGAACGCGAGAAGTTAAACACTAAAACCTGTCCTTTTCAAATGATCCCGTAAAATTTGACGTACGATTTCTTTCACATTGAAATGAGTCCAAGCAGAATGTTGTACAATTCTTTTCTTACGAAATCACAGTAATTTGAATATGAATAATTTCTCATCGAAAATTAGGATCCTTCACGTACTATATTTTTTTATGTAAAGAAATTCGGTAGTACATAGAATCCATGAAAGGAGAAACATAAAACAAACATGAAGGATCCTCAAACCTTCTAGAAACTTCGTGGGACTCCCTAGAAGGGATAAAATTGCAACATGAGGACAATAAAGACTGACGTTCAACTCGATATGAGCTATCGAACGAGTTGAACGTCAGTTGAAACAAGAGCCGAAGCTCTTTTGAATAAACGTCGATTTTACGAGTTTATTCTTTACACTTAATTTGCGATAAGTACATGCGCGTGGCATGAACAAAATAGCAAGTTTTAAAATAAATTTAAAATTAACTTCAAATTAAATTAATTGGTATAATGGCAAATTCCAAATTGGTGGAACAGCAAATTCCAAGATGAATTTAAAATTAACTTTAAATTAAATTATAATTGCGGTGTTTCTTATTGCTGTCGTTGTTAACATGAGCCATTTGCTTTCTATCATGGAAGAAAGGTGTATGATTAGCTACATGGAAATTGGCTAAAAGGTTTCATTGCAGTTTTTTTGTACTGTTAAACAATTCTTAGAAATATATTACCTTGGTAATATCCTGTCTGTGAAATTTCGACTATGCTGCTCATTTTTTGGTTTTTACAACGTGGCGGTATTCGGATCAGAAAGTTAGAGTAAGTAGATTGTAAGTTGATGAGTCAAGTAATGGAAGTTGTTATCCCTCTCTTGGATAGAATATTTATAAGTGTATTCGAAAAAGGATACTCTGAAAGCGGTGATCGATAGCTGTCGCTTAAAATGGAGGGTCTCCGCTAATGCTGTTACTCGAGAGAAGAAACAAATAAAATCAACTTCTACGTTAAAGAATTTGATTTTTAATCCATTTTCCATTAAAGTAGATTAAAGTTTTGCTCGTAACGTAATACTCTTGGTAAGAAAATTAAAAATGAAAGATTTCTCTTGCTTTTCTTTTGAGATCAAAATAATTGGAGAAACATCATGAAACGCTGTACCTTATAATAAGGGAACCTTGACCTGGAAAAACATTCGCGTCGGATCGTTCCGAAAATTAAATCGATCAAATCACGAGCTTCAATCAGAATAAAAATTGCACAAAAAATTCCATGAAAAATATATCTAAATGTAACAGCAACGAGTCGCGTGACAGAAGCGGTATTTGCCAACCGGTTTCGCAAATAAATTTCCTCCAAGAAAGCTGCTTTAAGATTTACGAGCTCGATCAACTGTGCAATCCGTAAATCCAGGATCGACGAAATCACGAAGTGATTTTTATCGTCGACGAAAAAGTCACCGTTTAACGAAGAAACGATCACGAAATTGTGAAATTAACAGGTCGAAATTATCGAACATGTAAGTATCGAGGAAACGACAATCTTGCGCCGAGGGCGCAAATTCGATAACGTCCGACTCGCGATTCTATCAATTTCCACGTTACACCGACCTTTTACCTCGTTCCCGTACCGAGCAAAAGCATCGTCAAGAACTCGATATATTACGAATATAAAATTCTTTCTTCTATTCCCTCGCGGTTTGTCTTTCGTAAGAAAAGTTCGATGACCTTTTTGTGTTATGATCAAGGATCGAAATGAACAGGTTCTTTCCGTTTTAAAAATAATTCTTGTTTTTCTTCTTATTTCGTATGAAAAAAAAATTTGTTTTTGTAGAATTTTTATGGAGAGAAATTAAATTTTGAATAGTGTGGAACAAAATCTGTGTAACAAAAGTTCCTTTACTTTAGAACATTCGGTTAAAAATTTCATTACAAATATTGAAAACTTTTCACTTGATATTGTATTAATATTAATAATTTTAATAATATTGAAAAAGGAATAATTTTCATTTTTACGTCTTGCAAGTTCTATTCTGTCTGAAACTTTTGTTTTTTAAAAACACTTGTTTATCTGTTTTTTTCGGGACCTGCAATGTGAAAACATTTTTCGAAACATTCTTCACGTTTCAAATAGAAGTTACCTAATTGCTTCGATGCCTGATTGTAACAGTTATCAGGGGAACTTTCACATCCATTCCACTATCTGTCCCTACGTGTGCAACTTCTGACTTGGCCTTTGCTATTCTAGAACCTAAAGTAACAGTGAATGAATAGCGACCCTAGTGGATCTCGTGTGACCCTATGGTTTGGCGAAGCCGTGAGGAAGTGATCATCTCCAAATCCATTTAACTCCTGCAATTTGCAACTCTCCTGTGTAAAGCTTACATCGTAATTACGTTGTAAGTCATTAAAATTAGCTTCCATCCACATTTTCCTAACCGAAGAACACTTTTAGGAAATATTTGGAAAATATTTATAACTAGTATACATTTGCTAATTCCACTTGGTTCGAATGTTATTTTATTGTAAAAGAGAAAAGGGAGAGAAAAGATAAAAAAGATATTTACTTAGTAGTCTCGTCAATAGAAGAACCTAGCAAGCCTTACATCAAGAGTGATGAGCTTCTTTTGTACTCCGAGCCACGCGAGTGTCATTCATCACTGCAAGTGTCAAACATCAAATTTTTCAGGGGGAAAAGAAAAAACTTACTCGTTCATTTAAGTTTGCGAGCACTGTAGATGATAACTCTGTTTGTTCCTAGATTATTAAACGCAAATATGTTTTATTCGATACATTCCTTTTGCTTTCAAGTAGAATGTATTAAACATATACGAGTATATTAATCTCTTAGCTGTGGTACCGCTTTTGAAAGTCTTATATCTACATTGTACTCGTCACGCACAGAGTATGTGCAGCTGCTGTAAAATTGAATTAAATTATAAGGAAATAACACTAGATTTTGTTTGAAAAATCAGTGTAATTTTATTGTCTAACTTAATTAATATCAATTAATAACGATCAATGTTAATATCAAGAGAATATTTGGAAATGATGTAAAAAGAACTAGTCAAGTCTAACCTCAAAATACTCTGAAGTGTCTAAAATTTACAAATATATTTTATCTTCCATAAAAATTTTCCAGAAAAATTAATTTGTACTGAAGAATTTGCTCTTTGATACTCGATGCTTTCTACGAGTGCTCTTCAATTCCAAATACATATTACACATAATAGAGAATGACCCTCGAGTGGTTCGCAACTTGCTAGGTTGTCTTACTGATAAAATCACCAACTAAGTTTGGAGAGCAATATTCTCCTCTTTCCCCCCTTTCGATATAAAATAAAATTCGAACTTTGAATTCGCATAAATACTGTTCAGATGTAATTCACTGTAATCACGTGTAACCTCGTTCTCAACTCGTCCGACGTTTTAAACGATCTGGAACGAAACAGGCCAAGAGCAGAATCGTAGAATCGGTCACGGTCGATTACTACACCGTTTAAAGCTTCTCCGTTAAAAAGACTGCCGAGCTGCTATTGCAGCGGCTTTCTCGGCGCTTATGGAAATCCTCGATCACGGTGAACGGAACTCCACCATTGTGGGAATGGGACACGTCCGATTGCTCCGAAAAGTCCGTCACCAACAGCCAAAATAGTCGATGAGATGCTGTCGCGTCGCAGTGCTTGCGAATTGGCCGAATCCAATTGTTATTTACACCGACGACAAGGGAATTTCACGCGACTGATGTTTGTATTTGGAAATACCGCGACGCGATCTGCTTTTAAAGTGACTAGCTTTAAAGTGACTGCAACAAGTATGTTGTTATTTGACAAATAAACTCTATTTGTTGTGTTATTCGTCTCGTTGCGAACAAATACAGTTGGTAATGCGATTGGTAATATTATTTACCAGTTTACTATTATTTTAGTATTAATAGTATTTATTATTAGCACTCACGTAGCGATTAATCAATTATATTAATACTCAAAGTACATTAATATTTCCAAGACGGATAGATTTACGACAATTAACGCAATTATGTAACAATTCTTGTAAATAGGAATTAGATTTCAGATATTTTTGAAAGTGAGATTTGTTGTCCTTTTACATACACACAGGTAAATCTGTTCAGTACATAGAGGATGTCCCATTTGAAACGTTTCACGCAATTATCTTATAAGCTATTCACTGTGGAAAACAATGTTACAAATAAAACATACTTTGTTTCGAGAGACGTCTTTCGATGGTCATTTTGTTTAGATGGAGATGGCTTCTGAGATCTCATGGTAATAAGTTTAGATAGGCCCTATTTTATTTTATTTTTCATCATTTTCGGTAGAAAGTGATTTTTAGCCCACCCTGTATTTGGTACGAAAACGAACGCGAATCACAATGAAGAATCTCAAAATTTATCATTAAAGTTCATCTTCATTAAATCATACAGTAAAATTGTACCAATAACAACTCGAGAATTATACACAATAAACAAGACTTTCAATTGATGGAAAATTTTTTGAACACGCCCTTAAAATCGCGTTCCAAAACAATACAAATAATAAATACGAAATTTCTATAAAATATACACAGCATTGTTGATAGAAGCAAACTAAACATCATTTTACGACAATGATTTTGATCATTTCCCCGGTTCATTAAGATTCGATTAATATTCTGATTTCATATTAATTATAGTCGTCGATCATTAATCGGATTAACTGGACATTTTGCATTTTACTCTGGTCACATAGTTGTTGAATAGAAATTTATATTATCGACTGAAATC
>KQ435915.1:504564-522507 GCA_001276565.1 Melipona quadrifasciata
AAAAAAAGGTGGGGGGGGGGGGGGGCTATATTTTGCTTTTGCGTTTAGAAAACGTTGTAACGTAAATTTAGAAAATCAGAGGAATCAACCTCGTCGGGTGAGATTGGTCGCGAGGGTGTTCATAAACTCGTGAAATCAACGTGGCACACGGCGAGCATGGGCTACGATCAATGAAAATTTAATAAAGCCCTTGATCGAACAAACGCCCGGGTGGATGTTTGTTCGCAGACGTTTCAATCACGTATCGTTAAATTGCGGAAAAATAAAAAAAAATAGAATCCCTGTATGTGTTGTTGACAGCAAAATTTCCGCGCAATAAGAGATGGGAACTCGCTGATAGAGGATGATTTTTTTCTCGACTAATCTGTCGAATTTTTCCGCTTAGAAATTTTTCTTCCTATTTCCATCTGCTCGAAGTAAAACACTGGAGATCAAAGGGTGATTATTGTTAGAACGAAAATAAGATCGCGACGGTGCTGGATTTCTCAGTCGAATTGAAGTGTACAAGAGTTGCATTAGTCGAGATAACGACGCGGCAGCGCAAGTTTGTAATCAATTAATGAAATAAGTTGCTCAACTTGGCGATCAACTTCGTGCCTCAGTAATTAAAAACTTATCCACGCAATACCAATTGTAAACCTAATCTAAACCGTGTCAGAGAATTGCACGCGCTTCCTCGAGCGTGTAACTCGTACAAAGAACTTTCGAGTCGTGTCAGGAATCTTCGAGATAGTTTACGATTTTCAAGAAATTTAAGTAATTTCGATGCTTTTGGAGAAAAAGGGGTTTGGTATTTATACAAGATGGATCATATAAATCTGGAGGTTGACAATATCACCAGCGCACAACTGTCGTTTGGTAAATTAGCTACGATCAATAGCTGTAATAGTTGCTGGAAAAAAAGAAAAAAAAATGCAATTTTATTACGTATCGTTGTATGAAGAAGACCTAAGAACCTTCGAAACCATTATTTTTTGAAATGGAATCTTATCTTCATAAAGTACGAAAAGATAGACTCATCGATCTGAACGATCATTTAATCTCGTGATATTTGCAACACTTTTCAAAGATTATATAATATTTATACAATACACATAATATATGTAAAATATATATCATAATTATTATATATTTATAGAACACATGAAACATATCTCAAAAATAAAGATGTGTGTATCAATTTGTACGTTGTAACAGGAAATCGTGAAAAGCAGCAATAATTTATGTCTGACGCAACGTTAACCGTCGACAATTAAATTCGACTGGGCGGTACTTGGTGGTTTTTGCAGCTCGCGATAATCGCGCGCTGTGATTGAAACGCTCTTGATTGAAAAGATGGTTAAAAGTTAACCTCTTGCGCTGGAATGACGTGTCACGCACGTCAAGAATTTTTTGCCCCAAATTGCAAGATTTCCTCATTTTTAAGTATATTTAAATGTAACTCAGATAAAACAAATCATAAGTTTATTACTTCTTAATAATTTTTATCCAGTGATATCGTGCTGGCGAGTTTAAAAGAAAAAGCAAGTGACGAATTATTGTATACGGTTCGGTCACTCGTTATGGTCCGCAATTGGTTGCCAGCGCAAGAGGTTAACGAAGAAGCTTTTTACAACGGTTGAATTTATCACCGCGAGAGAGCTCGGCTACGAGACTTCTCAATTTTCCTCCGGAGATCTCCGATATTTACTCCTGTTGGATACGTGTGGTATTTATCACGTGTTCCAGACGCACGCAGAATGTTTGTCGTAAATGTCACGCGCATTGTTTGGAAATACCTGACTATTCGGCTGAAGGGGTCCTACTAATTTTACAAACGTAATTCCCGTTTTCGGAATAGCAAAATAGATGTGAATAGCGCATTTTGAATGGCGACGTACTTGGTCTGAATTGAAACGGCCGAGGGAAACGAGCCGATGTCGGGAAGTCCTCGAGGAGTCTCCTTTATAGACAGCAGGTGGTCGTCTATAAACGTCGCAGTAGAATAGGGAAGAATAGACAGACTACCGAGCAAGGTCTATAGAAACGAAGTACCGCGCACTGGTTGTGAGTTGTATGAAGTATACGAATCTTCATAGATAATAATCTCTTTTTGGCATCTTTACATATGGATTTACATATTTACTTATTATTGGATATTTTGATGAACTGATGGCTAAAGAGACAGGATCTGAGCATGACTATTTATTGCATTTACATGGTAATGAACAAAGTCTAAATATATTAATTCTATAGTACTACAAAGTCTATATAATAAATTAAATTTAAATATATTTTAGTTGTAAATCTGTTTTAATATATTAAAATCTAAAGTATGTTGAATTATTTAAAGCTTATCAATTTTCGTCAGTTCGTATGACCCTAAAAATTCGAAGATTTTAATATGAAAATGAAAGAAATAATACATCCAATCAAAAATGCTTCGTTGGGAAATAGTCTACTTGTTATCGTTATAAAATAAAACTTTTAATTGAACCTATCATAAATTGTAATAGTAACAATTATTATTACTAATTATAAATTTACTACAAAGTTTTAACGCTTGTGAAAATTTCTCAATCATAATCGACCACAATCATTATAAATATCTCTATTAGAGATTAAAATTTAATATTACAATATTATCTAAAACCTCTCTCTCTCTCTCCTCTCTCTCTCTATTCTCTTTCACCGTTCGATCGAAAACTTATCTCTGGTAAAAGAAATTAATATTAAATATCGATCAGAGTCATCTGCTTTGTCGTACAAGATGCTTTATTCCGTGCATTTCCACGATGCACGTGCTCGCGACGTGAAATTTTTTTTTTTTCTCGGTTGAATAGAGGAAGATTTCAAAGACGAGTTCTGCCAGGGTAACCTTTTAGAAGCAGCGACTAGAGCTTCTTCGGCGAGAGGAGGGTTGTTTCAGAACGGTTCGGTGCACGTTGTTCGGTGATGTCGCGCGTGTCAGTTACAAGGCTTACGACCTATATAATGTGCATCCCGTGCTCCATAAGCTTAACGGTTCATTTCCGAGAGGATCAACGATCTATGTATCAGATCCCTTAACGCCTTGTTCGTTTAATGCTTTAAGCATTCTACCGCCTAGCTGGCCGTTGCAACGAGCCGAACACGGTTACTGGTTCCGTGCGGAAACGAAATCGATACGCGATCTCTTAATCCTCGACCACCATCCGTGTATCAATATCAACGTACCTATTTCAATGAGACTTCTGTTCGATTGATTTTCAACAGACTTCGTCCCATTCGCGTAATAGAAAATCTTTTTCGAAAATGATCAATTTCAGCCCCGACGCCGTCACTCTGCTTTGAGAGTCTCCTTGCTTCTCGAGAGGCAGAAATCTCTCTACGCGAAGCTTTGGGTATTTTGTGCGATTATCGTCTTAAACAAGCAAGCAACGTCTTAATTAAGGATTCCTAAGGATATAGAAACGCTAACACTTTGACGATTCGTGTTGCGTGCACGAAACATGAATTAATTATTAATCTTCGGAAATATGACGTCGAGTTTTAGTGTGTCGCATCTCTTTCACAAAATCATCAGAAAGAAAAATATATTTCTAGTATTTGTGAGTAATTTTCCCTTAGAAATAAGAAATTTAAAAAAATGCACCTAGCAATTTTTTCCCTTTTCGATGGAATGAATTTAATGGGGAAAGATAAGAGAGAATTACAATTTTTTTGAAATCAAACGGCTATTTCGAAGTATTGTCAATAGATATTTCTTGGAAGCAACAAACGCTCGGAAAATAAATTAAATAATCAAGAATTTAAAATTTAAATATTTAAAAGATAAACTCCTGTTTCCTCTCAAAAATTACAAGAATTGAAAATTGAAAAATACCGTCGATCAGAGCTACTAAGTCAGATGATACTTTATGCAAAAAAGAATCTGTCGAGCATTAACATATCAACAAATACATTACGTGCAGTTGAAAAATTTTATCGTCTAAAAAGTATAGCGAATCTTTTACTGACATTATTTTCGAGTGTTATTAGTTTGGAAATAACACAGATGCGAATGAAGATTTCCTTTCCTTGATCATACGCGCAACGTGTGAAAAATTTCATCGTCTACGATAAACATCAAAGGAAAGGAACTAATTTCTTTGTTCTTCTAAGCTTCCAAAAAATGCAAAAAAATTTTGGAATATTCAACAAAGTCTTATATACAGTCAGCCTTTAAAAGGTTTCTCAGGAAGAATAAAAATTTGCCTCGAAATTTCACTGAGATCGATTCAGTTTGAAGGGTTAAAGATAAAAGGTGTCCTAAAATTTTTGAACGAGAATGTATTTCTTAATATAAAAAAAAAAAAAAAAAAAAAAAAAAAAACCACTTTTTTTTTTTTAAAAAAAAAAAAAAGAAAAAAAAAAAGAGTCCATCGTATCTTTCAGGTAAAAGCCTTTTTTTGCAAACCCTGTCGTCCTGTCGTCCCTTTCCATTGCTGTACTTAATTAATCACTTCTCAGGACTTCCACAAATGGAAAAATCACGTACTTACATCCTAACTGAAAAAGGTTACGCCAAAAGACACAATCTAAGAAAATAGATCTTCTCAATCAATTTACATTCGTCTTAGTCTTAGGAAAAGATGAATGTTTCTTCGTCAGAAACATTCGTTAACTACTTACCACAAGACACAATGGCAAGAGCTGTGAACTAAAAGTTGCAAGAACTTCAGCTCCGGATCGGGAACTTTAACAGAACTTTAAGAAACGTAAGCTGGAAACAGTTGGGAAGGAACTTGCAACACGAAGTTTCCACAATTTCGCTCGATACATTTTAATTTTTGCAGAAAATAAAAATAAAAAAGATTGAACGATTTGTTCGCGTGTACTTTCCTTATTTTAGCAACAAATATTTTTTTTAGTTTTAGTTTTAATTTTAGTTTCTTAGTTTTCTTAATCGGAGAATAGTTTATGTTATGGAATAGCTACGTTTGGAATGGATAATTATTTTCACACGATGACGAAAAAGAGTAACAGTCGAAAATAAGAAATAAAAATTTTTTCATCAAAGCCTTTGTTTTCGAGATAAAATCGAGTTTGAAAATTTGTCGAGTAAAAGTACTTGAATTTGGCTAATTCTGTACCAGACTAGGAACGAATAACAACTGACACGAAAATATTCCAAAATCAAAAATAAGGAGGAAAATAATATAAAACTTTTTTGTTTAAAACTTCATTTTCAAATTGAATTTCCCCAGACACAAAACGTCTTACGAAAAAATTATATTCCACATTTTTCATTCGTTTATCCATAAAAAATAATCTTCCGCTTAATTACTCACTTCGAAAAATTAATTCAATTACTTAATAATTTAATACAATTTTAATAATAGCTTAACGTAATTAAAAAATATTCAAAGTCGATTTTCTCGAAAACTGTATTCTTTCTCTTCGATTCATTTTTACACGTCACACTTTGATTTTACAAGTGCTACTTAAAGGTTTTAAAACATTTGTTTATTTTCACTATTCAATAAATACTTTTCAAATCTTTCAATTACACATGTATGTTTTACAATATAATCGTTAACATTCTTTGTTGAATGAAATATTCTTTAATTTTTCCCGTTTCGAATAATTAAATATATCAATTATATAATAGTAATATAATAGTAATCAATTACATAATAATAGTTCATAATTTAAATAATTAAATATAGTACCTGCTCTAGGACTTTCAAGGAAAAATATAAGTATACCCATCTGGTTGTTGAATTACATAATCATCATTACCATTATTACTATTGCCGTCCTATAGATCTGTATTTCATTTTAGAGAAATTTCATATTCATTGTCATGACTTAAACGAATAAGCAAATGCGTATTCAAACGACTGCTACGGCAACACAATATACAAATGTCCAGTGAATCTCTTTTCATATTGACACTGAAAATGGATTATTCTATACCTAAATACCTATTCTGTAAGCTACGCTATTGTGTATCTCACAATCAGCATCTTCATAACAGGGCATTTTTAGAAATGTCATAGCAAACTACATTCATTATTCGTTATTCCCTTGACACGATGAAATATTGAACTTTATCTTACTTACGTTAAGAGATTAACCTTAGAAATGTAGTTTTTGTGTGATTTTGTAAATGACACACGACTCGATAAAATTAATAGCATTAGGGAAACTCTGCAAGTGAATTCTTTTCTATAACAATAAGACATTTAATAACGAAACAACAGTCAGTCGAGTAAAGTAAATTTGAAAATTATAGAAATTATAGCAATATATAGCAAGTTAGTCAGCAATTACAGAATGCTTGATTATCGATGTAAGACTGTAAGATTATAAAAATTGTAAAATTCTACGATAGAAATCTATGACTATTTGTCACTTGTCAATATGTTTCTTCTTTATTAGTCAGTGGGGAAATCGAAATAAATGGGTCTATCGATCAATATAACGTTACGTGTTACATAAAAAAATTAAACCGAATGATTGAATGCAGAGTGTTTAAATCCCGGCGGTAACCGAATCCATTTTATTGTTGACTGATATTGATCGCAGTTAAAAGCTTTCCAAGTCATACTCGGCAAATTTAGTCACATTCTACTTTTTTAGCTCGTTTGAAATAAACTCATTGGTCGGAAGAATCCGCCCGGAGGAAAGAGCTGCCCACCATTCGCCAGACTATATTCCCAACACTGCGAGCTTTCCCTCGTTTACATTCCTACCTTGGAATTATTTTATCAGGTTTTTAAAAGCAGAGAATAGAAACACGGCAAATATGCATACGTCCGCTACTTCCAATTACGTATTCCACATCTTTTCTCTCCTTTTTTGTCCAGTCCCTCTCCCAAATTTCACGTTTGAAAGTTTCGTATATGTGAAAACTCTCACTCGGGAAGAGACCTTGGTCACACAGGAGTAAAGAAAGGTCCTTTAAAAGTGGACATTTTTTTTTAACTCAAATCTTCAATAAATTTCTACGGTAGAATCTCGATTATCGGAATTGATTAGAGGATATAATAGAACTAATTAGATACTAAATAAAAAATTGCACGACTTGTACCCCAGTACGATTCGTCGCACTGAAAGGCCCAGAAGCAACTGTTCTGACTAGGAAATGAAGACAACTTTTTTGCCACAAAATTTTATCGATACGCAAACATAGAAAACAATTATAGGCGCGATCGCTCAGTACCAGACAACGCCACTCCTACTCGAGGTCTACGCCACGCCCCCTCGCGAACCACGTGACCAAGATCAATCAATCGCTAATTTTCGTTGCATTAGCGTTGCACTGAAGAGGCCCGATTTTCTGAGTTACCGCCACTAAAATCACTTTCAGTGATACAATAGAAATAATTTCACTGATGTGAAACTCACGATGTTTTCAACATCTTAATGCGCATCGTTGCGAATTTGCAACGTTCTATATCGTCAATTCCAAATCTATAACTTGAGAAAAAAATTACGCATTAGAGGGTTAATAATCTCACATTTCATTTCAAGTAATGAGGCTACTCGCTTCCGATTTAAGGACATTATCATTTTGAATGTAAATACTACATCGAAATTACTGTAGAGAGATCGTGTTTCGATAGTTACTTTCAATAGAAGGAAGTAGGTCGCATATGCATAAAGTATGAAATGTGCTGTTAATAGCTGATAGAACGATAGAAATAATAATAGAACATCCCGGTGAGAAAACCTTCGGATAATAGAGTTTGGATAATAAACGGTTCTGCTGTATTTCAGTTTAGTAATTACCGCATTAAACAACGTATTTTAGTAATAATTAATAAAATATTTCGCCAATAATGATATAAAATAATTATATCTTCTACTACATGTATAATCGTGGTAACAAAATGCGCTATGTCCCCTTTCTTGAAATATCGTTTATTTACAATAAGTTTCCCATTATATTATCAAAGTAACATCACGACAGGACGATCCTCCCATTTTAACTTTTAACTCATTTGTTAATTTCCGGGATGAATATTTATTTGTTTCAACGATTTGGATAATTAAATTGTTTAATTTAACTCTATTAGGATACGTCTCATATACATTTTGTCCCATAAACCGATTGTGAACAGTCGATTGGACTCTACGTGCAAAAACGAATCGAAAAGAAAGAATAATTTGAGAATAATTATCTTTTATTTCGATAGGATCAAGTTTGAAAAATTTGTCAATTATGCTTGAAAATTAATTATTAGAGATGAATAACGTACAGGAGTTTATGCAGAAGTTGTGAAAATAAGTCAGAAATGCAGAATACAATTTTTTCCCAAGAAGTTTCGTTCTCGAGAAAATTAAATTTGAAGACTTATCAAGTACAAGATTTAATTAACCATTAAGCCAATTCTTCATATTCAAATTACATTTTTTTGAAGAAGAAAATTGTATTCTATATTTTTCGCTATAGTCATATCCAGAATTAGCCAAATTCAAGGATACTTAATCAATTTTCAAATTTAATTTTCTCAGAAACGAAGCCTTCAATAAAAAAAAATATCATTCTTTCTTTTCGACTTATTTTTACACGTAGAATCATCCCCCCAGCCAATTGTCCACGATTTGGGAGATACTTTGTACATGAATTGGCAAAAAATAATTTGACAATCAGTATCGTGTAACAATAATTATACAGGTCGTCGGGAAAACAGGTAACAATCTCTCAAATACAGATATTCTCTCGACTTCCTGGCTTAAATTCTTCAGATTTTTATTTGTGAAAACACTTTAAAAGTTTAATTTATAAAAGTATTAATATCAAAGAACAAATTATTGCTTCGTGTGAAAAAATTCGGCATACACTAAAAATTTTTGAACGTCTTTGACAATCTTTGAAACATCAATGTGAAATCATTTTCAATTTCTTTTTAAATCCTCAAACATTCCTTATAACACTTCGTCAAAATCAAAAAGTGTCTATATGCGGAAAAGGAAGAATATTCCCCCTAACTTGTGATTTGTGCAAAGTTCAATTGACAGTGGAATATATAGACATCAAACATAAGTCTTTCCCTGACTGACAATTTAAAGGATAAAGAAACGGTACTAAACTTAATGCACTTTCTGAGTCTAACCTTCATAATAAATTGTAAGATTTTGTTCCAAATCGCTAATAACCCACACAAGTCAATGCGACTATAAATAATGAAAATTTAAAAAAAACTGCACGACTTGTATCCCAGTACGATTCGCCTCACTGAAAGGCCCAGAAGCAACTATTCTGACTGAGGAAGTGAAAACGACTTTTTTGCCATAAAATTTTATCGATATGCAGACATTTGAATCGATAGAAAATTTTATTGATATGCAAACATCTGAATCGACACAAAACAAATTACAGGCGCGATCGCTCAGTGCCAGACAACGCCACTCCTATTCGAGGTCTACCCCACGCTCCCTCACAAATCACGTGACCCAAATCAACCAATAGCTAATTTTCGTTGCATTAACGTTGCACCTGATGAAGAGGCCCAATTGTCTAGCTAAAATCACTTTCAATGATAAAGAAAAGAATACTCGAATCTGCCTGTTTGTACAATCCTTTTTTTCTTTCATAAAAATAACAGTAAAGTACCATTTGACCATTTATTGCCTCTTGCACGTTACAAATTCCGAGTACAAATATCTACATACACGCTTCTGTCAATTAAATTAATTACTGATGACTACGCTTTGTCAATTAAATCATTTCGCACGAATGTGAACAACACACTGGTCAAAGCATTCCTCGTTCAAAAAACAAAAAAAAACAAAAAATGCCCACGACGAAGAACGTTGAAAAACACGTAGCGGAGATAACGTCTCCTACTGGATTTACCGCAGGCCAAGGTCAACTCCGGGACTGAACTCCTCCATGCGTCACATGGCGTATCGAAACCCTTGGTTAACCGGCGTTTCGATTGACATTTGAAAATGAACGAAATTTTCCCTTGATCACCAAATGCCGCGGCCTGTATCGATCCTTGTGTGTCTACAAATGATGGAAGTATGAACATACAGCGATGGAAACTACTTTCCTCGGACTGCATTCACCGAGGAACTGCATTCCTTTCGCGATCGATTCCTCTTGCTTCCTTGCAAAATAACGTCGGATATCGGACATTCCAAAGTATAAATCTGCGACGGCTGGCTAAAAAACTGTGTAACGTACTCGTTCCGAACATTTTGCGATCATATGTATGAAACAAATGATGTATCTCTCGCGGGATTAGCTTCGTTCCGTTTGATAACAAGTTACAACGAATATTATTTGTGATGTGCTACTTCACTTCGTGTATATATTGAAGTGTAATTCCTTTCTATTCGAGATTTAGTAAAACGGAGAAACATTGCTTCGGAAAAATCATTTGTTGGAAGGAGATGAAACACTTGCGCTAGCAACTGATTGCGGACCGTAACGAGTGACCAAACCGTATACAATAATTCGTCGCTTTCTTTTTGAACTTGTCGGTATGATATCACTGGACAGAAATTATTCAGAAGTAATAAATTTATTATTTGTTTTGTCTGGGTTATACTTAAAACTGAGAAAGTATTACAATTTTGGAACAAAAAGTTCTCGACGTGCGTGACACGTCATTCCAGCACAAGAAGTTAAAAACTGTTGGTTTATCTAGGGGAGTGATAGCTCTCCAATTTAAGAAAGACTCGAAGAAAATGCGTTTTCACAAAGTTTAGATTCTTATGGAAATCACTGGACTTCTTCTGATCACGAATCGCTTTTCAAAAAATAGAATGAAAGAGAACTAAATTTATGAATGCTATTTTTCTTATAAATTCAACGTAAAAAGATTTACACGAAGCTTATTTAAATAACATATCGTGTTATTTGACTCGATATATTATCCTCAACATTATATTGAATTGTTTGATTACTCGGCTATTCAATAAAGTGATCTATATTTTCTATTTGTTTCTACAAATAATTTCTCAAATAATTTCTGATCCCGTACCTCTCAACTTCAGCTTCTGTTGAAATTATTTGTTATTTAATTTCAATGAATTAAATCAAGAAATTATTTCCAAATTCATTTAATTTAATTTTGATCCAAGATAACGTTACTTATTTTTCTCCAATAAAAGTAGTAAATTAGTAAAAACGATTGGTTATTTTAAATTACTGTTTTTCATCTTCATTTGAAGTAAAATTTGTTCAATTCAATCTTGCTTTAGATTCTTCAGAAAAAAAAAATATATATACGTTTAATTTATTAACCATAATTGAAGGAACTTGAAAGAAATAAAAAAAATTAAGCATTTTCTTGCATCAAAATTTTATTTGAAATAAACACGAAGAATAACAATTAAATCACGTGGAAATAAATTTCTTATTTGAGTTCATTCATTGAAATTAAATAACAAATAATTCCAACAAAAGATAATGTTTATTGAATAGAAATTACTTGCAAAAACATATTAATTAACATATAAATTATTTGCAAAAACAAATATTACCTTATTTAAAAAACAAATAATCAAATAATTTCAAGAGATCGAAATTAGCAGGTTCGTTTCTAAAAGAATTCTGTTCGAATTTCGTACAAAAATATTCTTTTATATTTCGTGTAAAAAAATATCTAAATGTTTTTGTGGAATTTTTGTAGAAGGAAGTGGGGAACACTTTTGAATTATGTTCTCATGGAACAGATATTTTAAAATCTGCGTAACAAGTTCCATGAAAACAAGTTATTTCAAAACATTCAATTAAAAATCCATTTTTATATTCGAGTACTATTCACTGAATAATATTCAGTGTCAATATTTGCTACAAATATCGAGAACTGTTTTACCATTTATGAGCAAATTATCCGTTGCTCCGACAGAAAAATTTTCATTTTTACATCTTACAAGTTCCATTCTGTCTGAAATTTTTATTTTTAAAAGCATTCACTTATCTGTTCGCTTCGAAACTCGCGATGTATAATAAGAACATTCTTTAAAAAAGCTCTACTACGATCCACGTTTCAAACAGAACAAACATTCAAAAGTTTTTTAAGTGTCGATCCATGATTTCGAGAAAAATCATTTGCTCGTTCAAAATATAGAACTATTTCGAGACAATCATTCCGAGGCAAACAAGATGGCATGTTGTTTAAATCAATTTCCAGATATTTTATTTAAATAACGCCTCAGTGTTAAAAGAATAAGATATTTAAAAAATATTTGAAAAATGATTAATAATGACTGATGATAAAATATTTCGTCAGGTTAGGCACGTAACACGCAACACGCAGAGAAGTCTCGACGAAATTGATCACTCTTTGATTATATCCTGCAAAACGACCTTCGTTCGTGTGTAATTCGTCGATCGAGTAAATAATGCAACACGCGTCGATCGTAAAAACCCGTGGCCAGGTGAAATATCCCCGAGAAAGGAAAGGAAGGGGAAGGATAAATAATTTTCGCGACGCGTTAAACCGACCTAGCTGCGGGTCAGGGTCAGTGTCAAGGCCGTGACCTATCGTAATTCGCCAGCCTGATCTTACCATCATCGCAGTATCTCGTCGGCAAGCGTGAAATGTGTATCGCAACTTGATTGTACAGCAATTCTTTGGGGAATGTACCTTCTCCTGTATTTCACGATCTCGCAACACGAGCACGCTCCCATCGTACATTAAATTTAATAACGCGTTTCTGATCACGAAACTAATAGCAATTCGCCCGTTGAAATATAAATTAAATGACATTTAACGATAAAATAGAAATACTCTGAAAATAATTTTCTTTCTTTTTTTAATTCTTCTTTATTATTCTTTTCATTCATCTCGAGGTCTTTCTATCCTTCTTTAGCCTTCCCGAGTTCCCCTGTTTCTCGATAAAATGAAAATGAAGTTCAAATGTTTCCACAAGGATTTTTCCAGTTTTCAATGAAACGGAATAATTTTGACAACGAAAGTGAACAACTCTCTGAAAACAACTTTCTTCTCCCTCGACGATTTTCTCTCGATCTTTCAACGATTTTTGTGCGGAATTTTTTCAATTATTTTTGGAATGTTTCACCCACGAGAACACGTCCTCTATGGGTCATTTCAACACTGACCAGAAGAAGATCCTCCGGGAAAGTCCGAGAAGGTCCTCCTGAGATCACTTAATCTCCGAGAAACTGTAGGCGTACAACGATAGAATTGTTCCAACCTAGTCTCGAAGCAGGAAAACTCGAGAAACTCTATGTGAAAAAAAGAGAGAAAGGAAAGAAAGAGAGAACCTGCAGTTAACCTCGAGGAATCCTTTTTATCCAACATCCAAGATTCCTTTCTGCGTTGCGCAACGATTCATTTTAGCCAGACTAAAAAGGAACTATCCGCAGACGATTACGTATTATGAAACTATTTTCAACTCTCTTTTTTTTTTCTCTTTCTTCTTTTACCTCGAATTACACTCGTTCTTACGTTGAGATTAAATTCTCCTCATTCGTTATTTCTACACCTTCTCGAGGAGAAAAGGAGACAGCAGTCAAACAGCAAAAGTTCGCGCGATGTTTGCACGTGTTCTCTATTTGCACGAGCCATTAGCCAGACGCTCAAGTTCGTTCCGTCGAATTCACAATACATGTGGGTTAAACATTTCGAAACGTGTTTCTTCTCGTTCGCCCGTTGTCGAGAAAACTCTCGCTGCTCTCTGCTCGACTTTCATCCATTTCAATTAGATTCCCTACGAATCTTCTTTGTGCGAGAGCGCACAGTGGCGCTCCGCTCGCTGCACTCGACTTTATTGCGTTGCGGTGGATTTTACCCGCAAACTTACTACTCCACGACCTTCCTATATTAATTGATCACGATTCGGAACGATAGGTAGAAGGCCGATTGAAACTCGTCGATCGATTAAGCGGCGATTCGTACAGGAGGTTGACGGTACTTTTTTTTTTACCCCTGTTCGAGTGAAATCAAATCGATTGCCAATTAAAAGCCAATTACGATCAGCGTCGATGATCGTTTGATCGTTATGATCAGCAAGCCGATCGTACTCTAATCTGTTTCTGTTAAGCGAGGGAAAGGAATAAAACCGAGTAATAAAATTTTCCATGTCACGGAACCGGGTCGAGGTCGCGATTCGCTGGGGCACCGTAACATTTTACTAACTTCTTAAACACCGTACAAGTCACTTTTTATCACTGAAAGTGATTTTAGCGGGGGTAACCCAGAAAATCACGCCTCTTCAGGTGCAACGCTAATGCAACGAAAATTAGCGATTGGTTGATTTGGTCACGTGATTCGCGAGGAGGCGTGGCGTAGACCTCGAGTAGGAGTGGCGTTGTCTGGTACTGAGCGATCGCGCCTGTAATTTGTTTTCTATCGATTCAAATGTTTGCATATGAATAAAATTTTATAGCAAAAAAGTCATCTTCAATTCCTAGTCAGAACAGTTGCTTCTGGGAGTACTGGGGTAGAAGTCGTGCAGTTTTTGATTATATCAATTTTTGAAATAAATTGACACGTCTCTGTTCCCCTCGCTGTGTACGTTGTTTATGCAAGGTGATTCATTCAAATGGAAAAGCCGTGTCTCTTCTTTAGTTAAAGTTAGAAAAGAATGTTTTAAAATTGTACGCGTAATTGCGACTATTTTTTTAAAAATATTTTCTTCTTTTTTGCATATATTTGCAAATCTTTTCGATATTCTATGAAAAAAGTATTAAAATACTTTTATGATCGAAGAATACTAGCGACTAGAAGATATTTTAATGTTGATTTTGTGAAATGAATCATTTTCATATAAATTTTAATTTGATTTTGTAAAAAACAATGACAAGTCTCGAGTTTGTTTTCATCGACTTTCATGCGATAAATTCTATAAAATTAAAGTTAAAATTCTTTCAGATTCGTCAATTTTCAACCATCTTAATACTTTTTTTTTTATGTAGAAGAAAAGAATTTGATATACGCAAAAAAAAAAACGTTTTGAACAGAAAAAGAGAGAACTTGATAAATGCAAAAGAGAAAGAAATTTTTGAATTTCTATTTAAAAAAAAATGGGAGAACTGCGAAATGCACGCGGGAAAAAAAATACTAAAAATATCAACAGTATGAATTTTTTTTCTTCAAACATTTTTCTCTAATTTCGACCAAAACAAAAATATTGCTTGTTGCAGTTGCATAAAACAACCTGGAACATATTCTTTTTGACATAAATTTTTTTATATTTATATTTATATTATTCAGCCATAATTTCGATTCTTAAGTGCTTAATTAGAAGAATACCAAATTATGTTGTTTACTTACTGCACCTTTTCATGCAGCGAAACTACTCAAAATTACTAAAATTTCATTTAAAACAGAAATTAAAAGTTATAAATAATTTGAATCAATGAGCAGCTTTCATCAATTTATCATTTTTATTTGAAAAGTAACACGGGAAGAACAATCTCATCTTGTGACCAAATCAAAATGAATCGTTCGCAAGTAATAAAATACCAAATAATCCTCAACACATGGTGCAGTTTACACGATAGAGTGATTATTTGAGAAATCATTTGTAGAAACAAACAGAAATACGACATAAAATAGACAATTATTTGATAAATAACAGAATGATTCAGAAAGGGAACATTTGCGTGTTCAAATAAACTAACGTATACGAAAATAACGTATCAATTAATCATTCGAATAATGCCCAAGAAACTTTTCGTTTCTTCTGTTGCTCGTTGGTTGCTCTGACATCTCGAAAACGAATTAGTCAAGAAAGACGAAAGCAATGGTTTAATTCCCTGAAATTAGCGACCGTCTCGAGATTTAATTAAAAATTAAAATTAAAATTAACTACTACCTGAACGTAAAACTTAATTTCAAGTTGGAAATGTCTCACAATTTACAGAAAAAATATGCACAGAGTGTACACGAAAATATACAAACACTCATAAACACCATAATAGCACTTTATGAATACATAATTATTTAAGCAAGTTATGTAAAACTTTCTGAAATTTCATTAAGTCTACGCCCCGAGGCTAGAGTTTGAAACAAATCCGAAAATATATGTACATACAAATGCTTATTTACACGATGCTTATTTACTGCAAGCTTCGTAGACATTATGAAACTATTAAATATCGAATTTAGGGACAAGAAACAATCTGCCTGCTTTTGCAAATTTAATAATAAGATAGATACCATTTTGACCGTGCATATTCTAGATAGTGCAGAAAGTTGTCAACGCAAATAAGTTTTTGAATAGGTTGCGAACTGCGAAGAAACGAGGCCACAAATCCTACAATCTACAAGACCTACGTTTCAAAGCCAGATGTGGCCCAACCCAGTTCTCGTTAGACTCTGCCACGTTTCATTCGAAATCGAGGTAAATTTCTGGTTTAGCGGCCTTTCCTTCGATGTTCTGTGTATTCTGATAAAATACAAGTAAAAAGAAATGCCAGATCTCTCAAGAAAGAGAGTGTGCAACGAAATGGCCAAAATTGAGGAAAATTGATAAACTAGAAATTTACCGAAAACAAGACCAAACTCTCGGATACCTAAAGCATCATCGCTAGTTTTAGATTTAGTTCAAATATAAATAGCTTTGTACCTTCTGTGACGAACATCGTCTCATCAAAAATAAGTCGAGTGTCCTTCAACTGCTCGCCGTCTATCGACAACGAAACACTGAGAAACTGCGAACACAAGGATTCCTGTGACGAACTAAGTAACTCGCGACGAACGTTCGCAAACGAAAGCCAAACGAAATGAAATTGTCGATGCGCACACTTTGCCAATGGAGCGGAATATTTAGTTTCTGTGAAATTAAAATTTCCCAAATTCGTCGTTCGTTTCTCTAACTCCATTTGTCCCTTGGTATCAAACAGACAATTGTAAAACATTTACGTCTACAATGCAAAAAGAAGGAAAGAGCCGAGTGAAATAGAAAATTGCTAAACTAGAAGTTTACTGAAATCAAGAAAACCTAAAATTTTATCGCTGGAGGGAGTCAAATATAAAGGAATAAATAGTTAAATTTGCAAATTATCATATTAATTTATTTATTGTTTAATAGATAAGAGTTTTCGTGTTCAATTGTAAAATTCATACAAGACCTATTTTTTCGTGTATAAGTCAATTTCATAATCCTTTATTTAATATTATAGTTATCTGTTTCGGATTTGTTACAATCGAACATCATAGATATTTATATGCATCTTCGAAAAGGTGATGCAAAGGTTGTGCACTGAATGCTTATTGTAATATTAATGTACAAACAATAATTATAATATTAAATATATAATATATATTTATATATATTATAATGTATAATACAAATATATAATATTAATTATAATATATATTACAATATAATAATAATTAAAAGGTAATGCATATTGTCAAGGGACTTGAAAACGAATATTATTTGCAATTGTGACAAAACATCTCTATAATATAACATTTTACAAAAAGAAATATGTCGAATTGATACGAGGAACGAACGAGGTTTGATATAATATACAATAAAATTGATGTATGCTAGTATTAATTTTTATTAAAAAAAAAATGTAACGACAGCGCATTTTCCATTTCGCAGTGTCATACAGTATCATTTATGTTTTTTAAAAATACTTGACCCATGACATGCATTCTATTTTAATCATCATAGTATATTTATAGAAATAGAAACTCACCGTTGCAGTCAACTTGGCTGACTTTGTGGCCAAGTGTAATAAATAGACTGCGAACTTTATGCAAATTTATATTCTTTTAGACTGCAATTTAAAAAAAACAGAATCTCTGTAGAAAATTGCTTTACGTTTATCAGATATTAG
Source organism: Melipona quadrifasciata (assembly GCA_001276565.1). Taxonomy (NCBI): domain Eukaryota; kingdom Metazoa; phylum Arthropoda; class Insecta; order Hymenoptera; family Apidae; genus Melipona; species Melipona quadrifasciata. Next base: position 522,293 of record KQ435915.1, read on the forward strand.
AAAAAGCATTAAATTTCGGATATTTTATACACCTTTTCGTATTATTATTCTTGCATTCTGTGCAATTTCACATTTTCAAATTTTCGATAAATGCATAAAAATCTGCTAGTGATGATGAGAATTTACGCCGTTGAACACGAGTAGGAGAAATAACTTCTCTGGATAAATTATGACGAGCAGTGGTTGGTAAAAATATATGTAAGAAGAGTTCAATA
>KQ435915.1:540253-553886 GCA_001276565.1 Melipona quadrifasciata
TATATATAAAAATTATTTCACGCAATAATATTTTAAACGGAAAGCACAGTTTTAATGTAAAAATATAACGATGAAAAATCAGAAACATTTTATGGTAATTACTCACAGTGCCACTGAGCTCTAGCATAACCTCTGACGATGGATTTGCTGATATTATTGGGTTCGTCGTAAACGTTGATCAAAATATATTTAAATCTTCCATGGCCATCGATATCCACATCGGGTACTTTATTCAGTGATTCAGACATCGTGACAAGCTGTCTACTATTTGAAAATACCGCTAAAAAAAAGTATCGTATGCAACATAACCTATCATCAAGTTAGTTTATTATCTACATTCTACTGGATAAGTATATGAAAAAAATATTTAAAAGCAATGCATATTAATCATTCCTTAAACACTTCTTTAAAGTATTCAAAAATAAATGCTATTATGTATTTTTCTATAAATACCTTTAAAAATAAAACGCCGGCTACCAAACACTCCAATTCCAAAATTCTTCAAACTAACAGCCATTTATAAAATCATACGATAGATGTCCTTGTCGTATTTCAAACACTAAAAAGAGACAGATAGTATAAATAATCATATGTGATTACAACTCACGTGCAAGTATGTACATACATTGTGTACAATAATGCGTTTAGACTTTAAATACAGAATAAAAACATGAAACGAACACATAAAAAATAAATGATTTAATTTGGTTTGTGTTGGTATTGAAGTAAAAATAAATACTATTATATATAATTGTTAAACATTTAACATGTCAGCAATAGGAACAGTGACTAAATACGTTGATGATGCAAGAATAATATACAAGGCACTAAATGGTGTAGTTGTGTTGTATAAACCTCCAGTTTTACATTTCAACAATGTAAGGGAAACAGTGATCAGCAACTTATGCAGAGGTTCATAATATATTCTTTATTTATGAAATATTTCTTTTTCATTTCGATAAAATTTAACCAATTTACTAAAATAGAAATTATTGCTTTTAGAATTAAATGATATGCGTACAAGACCACCAATGAAACATGTAGCTATTGAAGGAGAAACCAATAAACCTATGAAAGTTGTTGTTCGAAGTAGTTTTGCAGATCATCCATTAGTAGTAGGACCTCGTTATCAACCAAATGACTTCAGAATGGGAGCTACAAAAATTATGCATAAAGATGTGTCTGGCGTTTTGGTTTGTGGAATCAATGCGGGTAATCAATTGATACATAAAATAAAAACATCTCAAAGTTTAAGGTTCTACAAGATAAAGGGATTATTAGGAGAGGCAACAGATAATTATTTTCATACTGGAAAAGTAGTAGAAAAATCTACATATGCACATGTGAGACGTGGTCACCTTGATAAGTTATGTAGCTCAATGCAATCTACACATCAAAGAAAAATGTTTGAGTATGTTTAGATTTAATGCATATTTAAGAACAATCATATATGACGCAAGCAAGCACTGTTGTTATATTTTTATATATTTGCAGATTGTGTGGTGTAGATATTCAGAGCCAAGCTGCGTATGAATTAGCAGTTAAAGGGCTACTTAGACCAGCAAATTCTAATATCCCTATGATATACACAGTTAAATGTGTAGACTTTTCACCTCCAGAATTTATGTTAGGTAAATATATGAATAATATTTTTTGAAGCAATAACGAAATTTATAAAAAAAAATTACATTTTGTACTTCTTATGATGTTGCAGAAGTTGTTTGCACAAATGAAACTGATTTGTATTTGAAAGCCATAATTCATGATCTAGGACTAAAGCTTCGTAGTAATGGTACTTGTACTCAAATACTTTGTATACAAGATGGTTTATTTAATATAAAGCATGCACTGCTATCAAAGCACTGGACTCTACAAAACATTATAACCAACATACAAATGTGTCAAAATGTTATAAATCAAAATAAGAATATATTACATCAAAAAAATCCTGCCTTAATAGAACCTAACAATGACATAGATACCATTGAATAATTAAATATTAAATAAACATATTTATTATTTCTGATATAATAGCATTTATTTTAACGATTACTAAAGATTATAATCTTCAATACAAAATAATATCCTAGCACAGTTATGCTTCACTACGACTTCTCTTAGATCGTTGACTGGAATCTGAATCATCGTGCCTATCTGTAGGTTTCATAGACTTTCCCCTCATTTTATGTTTAGTTGGCCATTGTTGCATTTTCATACTCTTTGCTATTACCCGTTTTTGATGATCTAGTTGTGGAAACAAATCTGTAAAAAAATGGATATAATAAAGTACAAAATATATATTTCCAATTTCATTTTTAAATATTTAATTTGATACCTTGAGATTTTTCTAAAGCTTCTTTTGCTGAGTTCATCTCTGCTTCTTGAATACTATGACCAGATGCCTTTGCTAATCGTTTTCCTTGAAAGTATACAGCAACGGTATAAACTCTTGTATTTGTTGGTCCTTTACATTCAATCACTCTGGAAAGAAAATTAAATCAATTTTTTTTCATAATGATATATATAAACATGTTTAAGCTCATGTGATCTAAATTTACTTGTATACAGGAATATCAGGCTCTCCGCCATCCATTGTTCTTAATGTCAAACAACATTGTTGCAATTTACTTTTTGGGTCGTTCCAATCTTGATTCATAATAAAATCTTGCAAACGTGGAAAGAAGCATACATCACAAAAAACGCGACAATATTCTAAACCCTTATCAACATAAAGCGCTCCTAAAAACGCTTCCAATAAATCTGCTCTGTCCTTTGTTTTCAATTCGGCTTTTGGATTACCATAGAGTGCATATTGAGTCATCCCCAAATCGTCACATACTACAGCTTGAGTTTTATTATTTACCAGAGAACTTCGTAATAACTGTAAAATACAAGATATGTATCTTCATGTTTTTATGAAAAAAATTATAATACTACTTACAGATAAATGCCCTTCGTGATGCTCTGGAAAATATTTGTACAAATATTCAGAAACTATCAATTGTAATACAGTATCTCCTAAAAATTCTAAACGCTGATTAGAACCCAATGTTAAATTCGTATACCCTATACTGCGATCAGTAAATGCTCTAGCCAAAAGACGAATATGAGTAAATTCTATACCAATGGATTCTTCAAATTTTGTTAATTTCTAGAAATCAAACAAAACTTGTTAACACATTAAATGTGAAATATTTTATATATATATATACTTACTTGCAGTAATTCAAAACTTGGTATCCATTGCCTATCACCTGTTGGTTCCTGCTCTTGCAGAGGATGTTTTGGGTAATTTACCCAAACTTTTGCAAGATCATCTTCGTCTTTAAAAAGTGTTTCACCAAAAACTCTATCGGCAACTTCTATACCACCATCAAGAAATAATGAACCCATTAATGCCTCGAAACAATTTGCCATTGCATGTCGCAATTCTAAATCGTGACAGAGATCACTTCCATGTGCATAGAGCATATATTCCTCTAAATTTAATTTCTTTGCTAATACAGCAAGGTGTTGATTTTGAACAATTGCTGCTCTATAAGTAGCCAAACCACCTTCTTCTAGATCAGGAAACATATGAAATAAATGAATCGATGTAAGAAATTCTACGACTGCATCTCCTAAGAATTCCAATCTTTCGTTGTGCGCTATCGAAGATTCAGTTTCAGTTCTTGCACCAAATCTTGACATTATATTGATTAATGTATTAATACCACGTTTCCGAGTATTCATGTAATGTATTCGACGATCACCATATTCTGGTTGTCTTATTCCACAATTAGTCAAAGAATTCCGTGCGTGATCTGGATTTGTACCAAAATTTTCGCGATAACTAGGATGTGTTAAAGCTAATTGAAGAAGATATCTGTTTTTAAATTCATAGCCTAAGGTACGTTCTAAGTTGTCTAAAGATTTGTGAAATCTCAAATGGCAAACAAGTACTGGAATTAACATTGCATGTTGCACTATATCGCACATTATTCCAGTTCTATAAAATCCTTCAGAACTAACATCAACAGTAACATCGCGTTTCATTTTGCTTTGAGTTCTCAACTCCTGAAGCTTATTTTCTTTTGCTTCTAACTTTCTTTTATCTTCGAATGATGGTTTTGGCATGTTAGCTAATAAATGACGAAATTTTACATAATCTCTCCATGCTTTTTGATAACTAAAATAAGTAAGAATAATTGAGTATTGCTTTTCCGCAAAAATATCATTTCACAAATACTTACTCTGCATTTCCTGCATAACTAAGTTGTGGCGGTCTAATTCCAAAATGTACAATTTCAGGATATGCAATTACACCAGGCGGCTGATCTGTTTGATTCCTATCTAATTGATCTACGCGAACACTACATGGTTTCTTTCCAGGATATGTAACAATCATACCCTTTACTTCGTCAGCAAAGTTTTGCCATTTATATTGGGGCATTTCCACCAACCTAGGTAGATCATCTGGCTCTATTAATAATTTACTACTTTTGATTAAATAATTTAAAACCTCATTCATGGATAATATTTCTTGCCCATTATCGGCTAAGTCACGAACGAATCTTGGCATAAAATGAAATTGACCACAACCAGATTTATTTTGCGCGGCTTGTAAATCAAAATCTATAAGTTCCAATATTTCCTTAAACAAATATGTTTCTGAAAACAAAAAGGATATAAGTACAAAATATAGCAAATTATAGACTAAATATAGTAAAAAAAAAACTTACGGAAATAGTCTAATTCTTGAATTATAAAATTTTCTGGCAACTTTTCATCTATGTAAAGAATTGTGTACTCAATGTTAAATCTTATTACTTTACAAGTTGGCAATTTTACAAGAGGAAAATGTGAGAGCATAGAGAACCCTTCAAATATAAATTCATGTTCATCGTGCTTAATAATCGTTGGTGTTTTAGTAAGAAAATTCGTTGGGGGGCTAATTGTTATTCGATAATGATATAATTTATCAGCATTATTTGCATTTAAATCACATTTATTTATTGCACCCTCCCCAGCATAAATTCCATGTCTGATACCAGACCTCCTTGATTTTGCACTACATCTACACAGTGGTCCATCATTCATCTATAAATATTTTTCAATATTTATATATTGCTCACATGCGACATCATAAAATGCTTAAAAAGAAGAATGTTTACCTCTCCAGGATCATTAAACCACATTTCAGGATGTAATCTTTGTGGATGTTGCTTTTTTGCCATTAATTCTTCCATTGTTCTATCATCTTCATCCATTGAACTATCACTGTCAGAAGAAGAACTACTACAAGCTTCAGACTTGTGCCTGCACAAACGAGCTCTAGTCTTTCTTGGAGGTGGTTCATAAGGAGGCTACGTAGTAAAAAATTAAAAATATTTTTAAATGTATAAAAACTATTCTATTATAACAATTGAAAACATACCTGCAAGGCTCTTGCAGCTGCAGCTCTATTCAATAATACTTTCTTGAATAATTCACATAACTCGTGCAATTTAAGTGTACCATTCATTATTTTTGGATTGTTGTCATCTCTACTATAATATAAATCTGCTGGTGCAGTACGTGTCCATACCTTTCTTGCATTTTCCATGATACCTTCAGGTCCCATTGCAGATAATTCATCCATTTTCCTTTCCATATCTTTGCTTGTTGCACAATAATCTTGCCTTGAACAAATAAAATGGAAAAAATTAAAATCTTAACAAGAAATATGTATATAATTTTAAAAAATATACAATACCTATATTTTTCTAGAAGTAATTCTCTTTCAGTTCTGTCTCTATTAACAGGAGGGTTATTTGGACTAGTAGTTCTAGATGAGTCTTGAGACCTGGATCTCTTTCTGCTTCTGTAATTTGTATATGATCTCTGAGAACGTGATGCATATGAATTATTTTTTCTGTATAATGACTTCCTATCAAAATCTTCTTCACAGTGTAAACGCTCTCTAGAAACCGATCTATTTTTTATATATTTTGAATATCTATCTCTCTGAGAATCATGCCTTGATCTATATGGTGATTTACTTGATCTCTCTCTTGATTTATTCTCAGGACTCCTGGAACGTTTCTTAATAAATGAATGACTATTGGAAGGTTCTTTATCTTTATATCTCCATTCAAAGTTTCTATTTTTTGGAGAATTATTATATTTTACATACAACGACTTTCTGTCATCTTCTTGCGCTTTATTTGTTTCGTACCAAGAACTCTTGTTATCTTGTGATTTATACCAATCAGATGAATAATTATTAATCTTCCACTCTGCATTATCATTGTTGTGATACAAGTTTCTATCATCCCAATTTGTGTTAAAGTTCCCATTTACAGACTGAGAATAGTTAGACAATGCATAATTTTGATTATTATATTGCAGTTCTGTTTGAGTTTGATAAGTAACATTGTGATAAGAATTTGAGACTTCATTTTGATAGCATGTTCCCATAGAATGATATGGTGGAAAATTTCCACCTTTATTTTCAGGCAAAGTAGAAACAGGCATGTTATAAGAAGGTGGTGGTTGTCTAAAATTTGGAGGTGGAAAATTTGGGGGTGGCACAGGATAATACCCCATATTTTGTGGCTGAGAAACTCCTGAATTCCAAAAATATGACTGACCAACATTTGGAGGAGGATTTGCCATTTTCTAAAATATATTTGACCTGAAATGTATATTGATGTATATTGAACCATATAAATAAGAATGAATATACTGTTTTTATTATTGATTATAAGTGACACTATTCAATATAAATGTTTATAAAACTAAGTAAAAATATATGTGTTCTTACAATTTCAAATCTTCCTTAATGTAAAGAAATATCGACGTTAAATTAATTATGAAAATTATAAAAAGAATATAAATTTAATCACAACATCACATCTGATATTTTTTCAAAATTTATTTAGACTAACAATAATAGCTGTCTAATACGTCTGTACTAAAATACTATACAGCTCTTATTGCCATAGACGTAGTATAGAATAGATCCAACACTCAATGCATTTTGATGTCATTCCCAGCATTGCTGATTTAGTGTTGAATAAACCATTGACTATGAATTACAAGATGTGCACTGGTTGAAATTAAAATTTTTAATGTACAGGACAAAATATTACAGTAATTTATCATACAGTTTTGAACAACTCTACATTTTAGAGACAATAAAATAATATTTGTTGAGACTTTTTAAACATAATATAAAATCGCATATAAAAATTTATTGCCATCATACTTTAAAGAATAATAAACTTAAAAAATAAACTTAAAAAATAAAGAAAAATAAACTTAAAAGTTATTAGGACAAACTACAGACGAGGTATAAATATTTTTTTGGCCCATGACACATATGCTGTACCCATGACCTACTGAACATGAAATATCGATATAGTAAAAAATCACTGGTTTTTTTAGCGCATTCTACATTTCAACAACGAGTTGGAATTACATCAAGTAAAAGAATCGAAGTCAAGTAATAAATGCGTCAGAAATATGATGTTTAAAATTCATTACAGTGTTGTCAAGCCACTGCAAACTCTTCTTCGATCGATTCTATAATCTGAAACAAATCAAAAAAATTGAAAAAGATTGATAAAATCTGTAAAGTATAACTTTATGAACTACTACAGTTGGATGAAACATCATTTTATTGTAACAATTTTTTCCACTCAGTCACTTTCTTTGTTTCATATTTCATCTTTCTAAACCTTTAGTGTACATATCTCTGTATATTGATACGATCCTGATTCTATTGATAAATCAAGTGATGGAAGTGGAAAAATTCGCTTACTTCAGAAAAGAAACGCGATTTATTATCATTTATTATCGTAATACCAACAATTAGAAGAAAACTAATTGAAAATCACAAAGGAACATCGCAAGACTAAGAGTAAAAGTAATTGAAAATCACGATGAAAAAATGTCGCAACATTAACTCTAAAGCCAAATTTAATTAAAATTATTATCATACATTTACCATTGTTGAAGCTCAGATAGCTTCAAGAGACAAAGAAAAGCAGTTATAACAATCATAATCAAACATACACAAACTTTCTAATTTAAAACGTTAGACTTCTTAGTAGCATGAAGAATTTATTTTTAAATTTAAAATGTTATGATTGAAGGTTCGTCCACTTTTTCATGCTAATAAGAAGTCTTAACGGCCACGCTCGGTCACGGTTTGTTGTCATCGCAGTTTAACCTGGCTGTTTTGTTTAGCGTTTGCAAAAATGCTTAACGTCGGATCATCCGCAATAATATTCAAAATAATGCTGCGTAAATTCATCTGGATCAGAGTAATCGAACGGCCCGAATTTTAAATTCATTGGCTGCAACTTGCTAATCTATAAAACAGGCTCATCAGCGAGTAGAGAGATACGAGAAATATGCACATATAAACGGAAGTTACGTGCATAGATAGACGTTAGACGATATATGCGCAGATACACAGAGAAATACAGATTCACTTTCTAAAGTTATAAATTAGAATCAATTACTAATTACAGAAAACGTCTCATTTTAACGCGTCTGTACGAAATTAAATTTGAGCACAGACAATCGTTCGGATCAGACCCAACTGTAAGTGGACGCGACTCAATAACTATTATTGCTTTCTTAATTAAGTGCTAAAATGAAGTACTATCATTTCTCGGCAATAAATGAAGTTATAATAGATCATGAAACTAAACGTATAAAATCTTCAACGCCTGAAAAACGTTATTAACTTAAATTATAAAAATATGAACTACAATTCTTAGCTCAGCTCATTGCTCAGGTCCACTTCATCTCACATTCTGTAATATCCACTTTAAAAATGATTAGCATCCTTCCTACATTCTCCGTGATTTACATTCAACTAATCTATCATTCATTAAAGTACAGACGAGATAAATTTAAAATGATATTAACGTGATATTTAATCATGAAGGAAATATAAAGGAGATCCATCTTATGAATCATAGATGTGTGCTATTAGCTAGTAGCTACATACTGCTATAATTAAGTTATGATCTATAATATTTATATATTATGTTCTGTGTTTTGTTACACAGAATCGAATACAATCTCCGTAACTCATATAGAAACAGCTGTTTTTGAAAAAAGATATTTTTGACAATAATACCAACTATCCTTCCATTACAATGAACTTAGAAATTTCGTTTCGTTCCGTTCTCAATAGCCGATCATGTCGTAAATCCGGAATTTCCGAAGGGATGTAACAAAACACATGTTTCAAAAAATGTTTTACATGTGTACTGCCTGGAGAAAATCTCCGTTGTGTTCCAGCAATTCGAAACATTATTTCACCCTAATTCTTTTGGGAAAAGGGACTTTCGAAGGTCGGGCACACCAGAGAGACACGCTGATTGTAAAACAATTTCATACGAATACGATCAGCATTCTTATTTAAAGACAGAACTTGTCGACATGCAGATTAGACTTCAATCATTAATGTACAGCCAAACGTTAATTTTCCGTCGATACTGTAAAATATATGTATTATTATACAATTTATACAGTATATATTATTGTACTATTTATATACTTCGACGTTTATCAAAAGCGCTGCAATTCGTTCGACTCGTTCGATAGAATCATTTATAGTTTTTCAAGTAGTACCCTTATTCCTTCTAGGGGTTTCGCAGTTCGAAAAGTCCAAGAAACTTATGTGTCTGTTTTATGTTTTCCCTTTAATGTAAATTTTATTGTACTACTGACTTTCTTTCTAATACAGATTTTAGTTAGACTCGAATTATTCGTTGACACAAACACCAATTTTTCGTGGAAAGAGACGCTAGTTATTCATTGAGAGACATGCTAATTAGACATTCGTTAATCGAACATTTCGTCAATTATACTGGTATTCATTTGCTAAATACGTCGAGAAAATCGTCAAAGTAGTTGATCGCCAGTCATTCGAAAATCAATTCGAAACGATTAGTTGTGCGTCCATCGTCCAGCACGTATTTAATTAATTAATTTGACGGGTAATATCGTAGCTCCATGATGATGTTTCAGGTTCGTCGAAAGTATTTTATTTCAGAACTGGAATTAGTAATGCTTATACACATCGATAGTCAATTGTTTGACGAATAGAAGACAAGTATGACTTTATCGACTAAGATTGTTTTTCAAACTAATAAACGTTGTGAGTAGCACGTTACAGTCTTCGTAGAAATATACATATATTTATTATAAACTTTTGCTCATCTTTCAATCTATTTAATTATAACCCAGACAACTTGGTAATATCATTCCGACGAAATAAAAAAAAAAAAGACAAGCGATAGTGAAGAAAGTTATAGCAGATGAAGTAACATTGTTATATAAAAAAAGCATAAACTGCTATTCGATGAGAAGGAAGAAAATTATAATGAAGATCATGGAAGTACGATTTGGTCACGCGGAACAATTGCCGGTGCAAGAAGTTAATTTTTATTGATAGAAACGAGTTTTCCTACATTAAAAAATTGCTATCGTTATATTATATGAAATTACTTCTATGACACATGCATAGAAGTGTGGATAGTAATATTGTTTAATATTGGTTGTCATATCGATGTGGCAATCGTCGTTTTGTTGCGTACGTGACAATTAGCGAACATTGAGTTAAACTCTTGTAGTTTCTGGAAAGGAAAAAATTCGATAGGCTCGGTAAGGTAATTATGTAAATACACGAATACGAATTAGAGCACTAGCTTGTTAAAATATAAGTTAAGATATGTATATTTGTACGTATTATGCAATTTAATATTGTATCGTAAATCATTTATATTAATTTGCGATTATAATTTCATGAAGTAACGAATATTTATTATTAAAAATTACATTGCTATTTATTATTAAAAAGTTTATTATAATTTCTAAAATACAGATGAAAAGAATGTTATTTATTACATATTGTCGCATTATCGATTAATGTAAGTCAAGCCTGTCGAATTTCTTCCCTTTCGCGAGCCTAATATTGTTGGAAAATTGTATAAATTATTGCATCATTCTTAATTCCGTCTCTTCTTTTTCTTTTATAATTTCACAATTTCTATTTTATCCAACAATATCTACCACACTGACATTTTCGAATTGTTGAATTTAATCGCTCAACGCGTTCGCTATTGGTCGCTTAGCGCGTCTGTCATTGGTCGATAACGTGTAACGAAACTTTCGGGGCACAAGAGCCTAAAGAAGTTAATCACGGAGTGGGAAAGACAAAGGTGTCTTCTAACAGCGGGACCGGTTATTTGGCATTTACGCCGGAACTTCCGAAGCGTGAGCAGCTATTCAAAATTTCTACATTCGAAGTCGTGATTTGATCAAGTGATATCTTAATAGAACTCGCGTACGAGAGTGGTAGATACGAATCGAGAATACGAGTACTGAAGAGGATCCTGGTCTTCATTGCAATTCTATAGAAGAATTTTTACCGAACTGAACCGTTGGAATCAATGCTGCGACGATCACATATTTGTAAAGGGTAACGTACGTCATTAAAACTGTGAGTAAAAAATTACTTTAAAAGCAAACAAGGTTCTAAATTACCAATTATTTTCAATTTAATGGAAAATAATATTTACACGGAAATATATCACGATTTACGAATCCAAGCATTTTCGTATCCTAAAGTTACGAACATTTCTCGAATGTGAATAGATACATAAGGTTCTGGGGTTCTAAATAAAATAACGATACAAAATTGTTAATTAAAAATTTTATTATATAAAATATAACATTATATTTATTATGTTGATGATATAATATTGCTTGTTTCTTTGTATATAATTTGTCATGTATTTATTTTGTATTATGTAATACAAAATTACGTAAAGGGAAATATTTTTTTCTTTTCCGGATTTCATTAAATTTCCAATCAACTTAATTAAAATCGAAATTATGAATATTTGCGTATTTAACAATGTAGATTTACGACAGTCCTAGTTCAGCTGGAGATTTCGTTGCGGACAATAGAAGACTTTCTACTTGAAAAAATAAATATTGTTGGCTTTACCATAAATATCGAAAAATTTTTATTTTATAGAAATATTGGTTTCTATTAACAAATTATTTTCCTAATGTTACAATAGCTCATAAATTGCGGATAGTTATTGGATATTTAGTACCAGAAAAATATGCAAATAATTTAATTAATATTTATTTTAAATTCGTTAAGAAACATATGTAATTGTTTTAAATTCCGTGGCAAGAATTATGTACAACTATGCTTCTCATAGTCGAGTACATACGTATTTCCTGTAATTTCGCGTTTGTAACTTGTGTTACCGGAATGACAAAAAAATATTTCGCCATCAGTATGAGAAATTGAACTTTTTTTTCTTCTTCTAATAATATATACCACTCAAGTTGGCAATACTGCACAATTTGGATGGTATATCTGATTTTTATAAAATTTACATATGTTGTAGAAATCGACATTTCTCTGACAAAAATGTTGCTCTCTCTTAGTTTTTGAGATAATTGCAAAAAACTGCTGCTATTATTACCGTAAATACGGTATATGAATAAATACATATTATATTATCCTATGCATTGACGAAGTTTAGGAAAAACGTGACATGTATTTTTCAGTTATTATTATTACTATTGATCGAGGATGAGGACATTTTGAATTTCGCGTAAAGGAATATTTCGTACATTTTTTAGACTATTATTCTACGTTTAACCTTGATGAAAGGTAATATTACAAAGTCTCTAGTTTGCTTCCCAGCATGTCTGTTTACATTTATCTAATCGAAGGACATACATGGAATATACTGGAAACTACTGAAAGTCTGTAGGTCACTTTAGGTCTATTATTGACTCAGCGTTAGCACTGAGCAAATATTATTTACCTGGTTGATCATCCAATAGATACAGTAGTTAACGAAAGTATTCGAACGCTTAGATCTACAACTTTTAGCACATTAAACACATACAGTTAGTCAAAAAAGTCTCCGTACACCATACAAGAATTTATTTAAAGTTGCATAATTTTAAGGAAAATAGTAATGAATAAATCATTTTTGTTATTATGTTCACAAACGTAACATTTATTAATAGTGCAAAAAAAAAATGTTACATTTATTTTTTAACAAATAAACGAACGAAAATGACAAAAATGATATAAACATAACAAAAATGAGGTCAAAAAAGTCTCCGTACATGTAGCATTATCATTCAGAATTTGTTAACTAGTGGTCAGTTGGGCCTTCTTTTAATTTTATAATTTCTTACATCCTTTTTGGCATTGTTTGGACTAATTTTTGCGTTGTGCTTGCCTGAATATTTTCCCATTCCAAAAATATTTTAGCTTTTAAGTATTCCTTTTTCTCAACCCTCCGAGCACCGCAGCAGAGAACCGTACCTAAGTCACTTCTGACTCACACCGATACCTCACTATAGACGATACAATGTAACAAATTTCAAGTTATGCTCGGGTTTTCGTTATATGTATGTATACAAAAAAATAATAGGCTAGTAAATTATAAAAAAATTATATTTATTGCAAAGTATTGCATCCATTACATACAATTTTTTGGATTTTTGTTAAGTGGGCATTATAAATAAGCATGCTTCTGACTATCTAACTTTCGTTTTTTTTATAATTTTTCTTCCGGTCCTTTCTATTGCATTTACTACTGCAACGTGC
>KQ435916.1:54361-66595 GCA_001276565.1 Melipona quadrifasciata
AAGATACCAAAGGTTAAAACAGTACCACTTAATATGCTATTCCTAAAATGGTATCTTTTTTTAAAAAGTTTTTCATGAAATTTTAGAATCGATATAATAAAAGTTATAATCTAATTGTGGAAACAAGTTAGTTTGAAACGTTAATTAAACAAGTATTTTTACGAGACAAATAAAAATACCAAATTATTAGGTATTTTTTAGTTATTTTATTTAACAATATAATATCATATTAATAAAAGTTCAAAATATAGTTGAACTATATTCTAACGCAGTGACAGATCAACGAATCAGTGATAGCCACACACAAATGCTACACTACGGCTACTTCATAAATATAATATCATCCGTGTAACGTCCTTAGTTTAGTCCAAAAACAAATACAAACAAACTGTAAACTGTGAATTATCTATGTAAATGTTAAACATTCAGAATATGAATTTAACTGTAATAACTATTTAGTATCGTTGTAATACTATTTACTGAATACCGTTCAATATTTATTATAATATCGAGAATTTTTTTAATACTGATAAATGAATCATTTGAGTCTATTGTAGAAAAATCTCTATTTCTATACTTAAGCTCATGTTCTATTCAAACTAAGAAACTTATTTTAATTCTTAATGGAATTTATTATATGAGAACGTTCTTTTATTTAAGGTCCATGTTTATTCCTTACATCGCAAGAATGACATTTCTCGCGACATAATTTCGTTTATCTGTTAAAAAATTCCACAACTTTTTCGATTTCTGTTTTCTAATGCATTGATCGATATAATTTGATATGTATTAAAGGTGTGCAAAATCCCGAAATTCTAGAGTCGCAATGGATCTTGGTACTTATCTCGAATTTAGAATGGTGCATGAATATATCGGAATTCCGGAAAGTTTCGATAATTTTAAAAACTCCGAGGACCCGACTTCAAGACACGCTTTAATGAATACCGTGATTTCAAATTTTCGATTTTTTTGTCACTTAACTAAAATAATAAAGTGAGTTTTCCTTTCACGAAAATCCCGACACACTCGGGAATCTGTCAGGAGTCGATCCCATGTTTTTCTTCAGATTTCCGACTATCAAGATTTCGACAATTTCTCGAATACCTCAAGTATGTATATATTTACAAGAAGATATCAAACCATGTACGTCGAAAAATTATTAAAACTTTTATATTCAATATTTTTCTCGAAAATGTCCCGTTATTGAAATTTTGATAAAAAATTTTGAAATTTCAATTTCAAATTTTGAACATTCAGAGATATACAGAGATAAATGCTAGTGAAAGATTCATGCATGAATCAGATTTAAATCAGTTATATCAGATACTTACTATTGATTGTAAGAATTTTCAGAAAGAGAGAAGGAATGTTAGAACACCAAAAATTGTAATATGTATTATAGCGGAAAAATTGTAATTGTAATTATTGTTATTTTATTACCATTTTGTTATCAATTTATTTAAAATTTCAATTTGTATTAAAATCTTAACTGTGACTCAATGTTTCTGTGGTATTATTATTTTATTTTTAATTATAACCTAATATCTGTAATATCAGTTAATCAAATTAAATTAAAAATGTAATTTTTATCTTTCTTGACATACAATCATTACACATGTAAGGAAGTTTACATTATGCACATAAAGAAGTTTGATACGCACGACAAAAAATCGCTCTGTATTTTTTTATTTTATGTAAATATAATCGAATACATAACATTTAATCTGATAGAAATCTCGTAACTTTCATACTATATTTCACTGGCAATATATGCACTGGTAGACGGGATGGGTCACTGAAACTAAAATATTTAAATATCTCCTTTGTTTTTAATGATATTGAGAAATGAATGAGTGATTCCTAAAGGAGAATATCATGCATCATAAAAAGTTATTTCTTTTTGGTAAACACTTACGCGGATAGCACATAGCATGCTCCTAAAATCAATAGAGGACTTTTTCGAGTTTTACGTGCCGAAATATTTGGAGTATGTTTGAAAAAGTAAAGAATTTGAGAACTTTTGATCTAGATAAAGAATCTGGAATATCTTTTTACAAGGTGTGCAAATTATTACCTTGTATAAAATGGAGGCATTTGCAATTTAAAATTTAAATTGCTTTTAGAAAATGTATACGTTTGGACCACCATTATTATTCCAGAAATATATGTAATTGCTTATTTAAGTATCTATTACATTTTATGATAGTGACAGCTTAATATTACTTTGAACATTTGTTAACATAAATAAAAGTTGATATACCGTCTTATTTCGAATTCAAAATTATCGCAAATTCGTACTTTCGACATATTTACAAAATAAAAAATTTTTTTGTAAAAACAAATTGGCAACAATTAAAAGGCTGCCAATTTGTTCCTTTTCTTTTTCTTTACTTAATTATTCATTCAAATAAACCTTTATCCTTAACAACAAAGGAGATATTTAAATATTTAATATTTAATATTTAATATTTGTAGAAAATTTGTTATGCATTGCATAATAACACATCATTTCTTTGATTATATAATAGTAAGCCTTGGAAATATAAAATATTTTTTTATGGACGTATTCTTAAATGAAACTATGATTATAATAATGTTTCCGTTTGGAATTAATTTCTAATTTTCATTTTATCACTGTATGTATTCTCAAATAGCAGAATGCACGTTTACAGTCTCATAACTGTTTCATAAGTGTTTCTAATTGATCGAGCTAAGAAAACTGAGAACCAGATTCCCATTGCCTGAAACAAGTAACAACTAAAATCATAAAGTACTTGAAAATAATTACCTATTCTATCTAAAAATAATATTCCAATTGTTCCTGATTTTTTGCATTTTACTTTTCATTTATACATACATATATTGTTTACCTGAACGAAAGAGCAATGCCAAGTCCAACACCACCAAGTTGTACAGCATGTGATTTAATAAAAGAAACAAACATATCATAGCAACCTGAAGGCGTAATAGTGCAATTTTTCGGTGGTGGTGTAATTCCCACTTCAACACAGCACGAGGCTGGAATATTTGTCTTGCTCATATGTCCAATAGTTATCCAATCGGTCGCGTTCGTTGTACCACAACAATGGAACTAAAATAATTTCACGAATATTTGTGAAATGAATACTCATTAATATTCAGGAAATATTCGAGTGAAAATTACTAATAATATTCTTAAATTTATATTTATATTTTAAATAGTGAAGCTCTGCGTATTAAAATATATAAAAAACGTAGTATGTATCTGTATCCTACGTATCTCACAATTAGTTTTCGAGTTATAGATAACTGGAGAAAATGCTTAATGTTTTTGCCTTGTGTCTTAATGTTACTGCACACCTTAGAATTGAATTCTGCACTCACTCGAAAATATCAAATATTTCTCGAATGATCTCAGATTCATTTTGACTTTTTTCTTGTAGATCGTTAGATCACATTATTCGCCTCAACTAAATATACAATAAGTTTTAAATTGCATGAAAAATGAAAATTTGATAAATCGAATTTTAACTCAATGAATATTTTTTATAAATATTAGATAAGGTTTATGAGCTGCAGAATGTACTAATTGAAGTATACATTTAAGAATAATTCTGTATTCGTTATTTAAATTTTTATAAAATTTCCAAATATTAACCCATCTGTCCCTCATTTTTCCATCCTGAATTTATCCTTGATACATTATAATAAAAAGAGAAATAGTTCAATTTGTAAATTTTTTCATTAGCAATAGACAGATTAAATTTCTATATTCAATTGCGTATAATTTTTCTATTAGATTCCTATTCAAATTTTTTGCGTATAGATGTTTAATTTCATATTATGATCTTATCTTTTCTAATTTTATCTAACATTATGATCATTTATTTTGAATTTTCATCTGTTGCAATTATGTTTGAAATTATAGATGCTTGTATACATTTTTAAAGAAATAATGCATCGTGGTATCAAAAAGTAATGCATGATAATTTGTACTGTTTGTCAAGTATTTTGAAAACAAATATTATCTGTAACTCTGGCAGCATTTTCTTATCAATATCAAAAATAGTATGTTTACTCATTGATAATGAAAGATATATACCACAGACCCTCATCTTTAGACTTGAGTGTTATATAATATAACATTAATAAACGCAATTTAAAATATGCAATTTAAAATGCAAAAATAATATAACATTTTATAAACGCAAATTGACACAAGAGATGGATAAGGGTTTAAAGAAGGGTTTAAAAAAATTAAAAATTTCTAGATATTACTACACTCGTTTGAAAAATAGAATTTATGTAAGAATAAAAATTTAAAGAAAATAAAAAGAAACTTTACATCACGCTGGAGGTTGTCCCAAACGATTGATATCTCTGAACTATTTTGATACTGTTGCATTGAATCTTTCATTTTATCCTGAATAATTGATGAAGCTCTCGCTCTCAGAACGTATCCAGATATACCACCTGAGAGTTCCAAAATAAAAACGATGACCAACAACGACGTGAACTAAAATCAAGAAATTAAATGAATGTCTTATAAATAAGGACAATACTATTATTAAATGCCCGATCTCTTTCTACGATTGTAAAATTTTCACTACATTCTGTAACAAGGGATATCAAAGAATAAAACATTCGTGATACGTTTAAGACAAGTTAAAAAAATATATATTTATTTATTAAGAAACTGTTCATTCCAATCTCTGGACTGTAATGGAAATTTTAAAAACTATGTAAAAGCATTAAAGTTTGTTAAATACAACATAAATTACCGTAACTATCATACAATAATTTTCGCGTACAGCGCCGCAACACCCGAAAAAGGCGATGAAAAAGATAATTGTGCCGATTGCAATCAACAGAGAAGGAACTGATAAAAATTTATTATCCAAGAAGTGTTGATAATTGTAATAAATTCCATGTATCGCAACGCCAATGGATAATAATATTATACCCGTGATCTGAAAAATAATAATTTAGAAACAATAATTATAATTTATAATTGTTATCTATTTAAATGTGCACGGATACCCGAACATTTTAGACTCGGGTTAAGATGGGAGTTTTGTTTGGAATCGAATTGCAATCTTGAAGGTTTATAATGTTCGTATTCTAATGTTTGGGATTCTAAATAGAAACAGATTTACCTTGATGTTATTAATGCTAAATGATTAAATAGCTGTTGAAATTACAATAAGATATATTTGTTAGCACATAAATACCGGAATAAAAATTGTAAAATGACGTCTGGTTAAAACGACGTTTTAAACCTGAAGAGCTATAATCGAGAAACGATTGAACTTTTTAATTATTCTGTTCAGGAGAGTTTCCATCCTACAATACCCACGGTCTGGGTGCAGGCGCGTCGGGGTAAGTTTATGAGTTTTTAAGTGCACTGAGCCTCCAGCAAGCCTGTGTCACCATAAAACTCTGGCCGTCTGGCTGAGCTTTGTTCTACAGCAGACAAGGCCCTCGACCGTAGACTGAAGCTTGGAATCAACTTTCCCGAATATGTGCGAGACACGCTCCCTGAAGGTCACACAAAACGGCAACGGGCATCCGCCCTTTGTGCCCCACATTGAGCCCGCAACTTCCCGAAGTCGAAGGAAGCCGAGAGAGCTTCCGTGCTTTCCTTCGTCCTGTAAGTTTAGAATTGGATCGAACTTCCAAGCAACACAAGTCATCTCTCGCGACATTAGAATTACCACTAATAACAAAGATCTCGCAACGCTACACATTGGTCCTTCGAGCCGGATATGCGAACCGAATCAGATGCTACGAGGTGCAGATTAGCGATCAGTGCTAAAGAAGCAGTCATCGGGTTCCGTAGCAGCCGTTACTAGCGGACGAGGTCAGCCACGAGGAGACGATCGCGGACAGACCACGATCGAACGTCGCCGGGGCAGCCACTCCAGGAAAGACGACTGCTCAATCAAGGCTTGGAATCGAAGATTCTCCACTGGTCACAAACCACAGAGTACAAGGCCAAGAGTTCCCATCACCCATTTCTACCTTCCTACGGTGAGTCGAGTTTCATTCATTGTTTGACTTGTGCCGGAGAGGAAAAATGGGACGGACCGGTAGTTCCGATCTCCAGCAGCTAATAGGAGAGCGCGGCCACGTCAAAGCTCTAACGCGATTAAAAACCTTCTATGACACGCGAGGAGAAACCGAACCTATCGACTCCCTTCAGGAGCGACTCGACCATAACCGTGCCCTGCTGCAACGATTCAGGACCGCATAATCGCGATCGTTGCGGGCACCGCTGACGAAGAAGCTCATGAACGGTACAGGGACGAGTTTGAACGCATGTATTACCGGTTGATAGGCGAGATTCGGCACCGAATACGAAGCTCGCAAAGTTCAGCAACTTCGAGCAGCGCGTGATACCTACAAGTGACGTCCGCGTCTCCGGCCACCTCCGAAACACCTCTCTCAACCAGGTTACCTACTATCGCGCTACCCCAATTTCACGGTTCCTTGGGGGAGTGGGTCCACTTTCGTGACAGCTTCAAATCTCTGATAAATCGGAACGAGTCCCTAAGCAACATTGATCGCTTCCATTACCTAAAATCAGCGGTAAAGGGCAAGCCCGCTCGTGCTCTTAAGATGCTCCAGGTGTCTGACAGCAATTACGATGCTGCCTGGGAATTGCTACGTAAGCGCTACGAGAACACCAACGAGCTCATTGACTACCATGCAAGTGCGCTATTCGCTCTCAAAATTATCCGCAAGAAATCGCCGGATGAGTTGAGGGAATTAGTCGACGATTTTAACAATCACATTTGAGCCTTGAAATCTAAACGAACCGGTGGACAAGTGGGACACTCTGCTGATTCTCATCGTGGTCGGAATTAGATACGCGGACCAAAAAAGAACCCTTGAAGATTTAACGTGCCTGTACTTAACCCTACAAGACACGGGCGTGGGATCGGGGATACGTCCGATCAACGCGCTCCCGCAAAAACGACAGCAACCTTTCTAACATCCCTACCGGCTATGCTAGCCAGCAGCTCACCCGCCGAGGCGATGAACGCACTCTAGCCCGCGACATGGGCTCTACTACTGCCCCCGAGAGTCCAACCCAAATGGCCGGCAACGGAGGGTTACCCCTCCGTGGGCTTATCCACGCCGACCCCCTTGGTACCAATGCTTGGATCATACTGGTCGTACCCGTCGCAGAACCAATCTGCTTTCCAATGAGGTATTTGCACACCTCGACCTGGGGCCAACTCGGATACGTGGGGTCGTCACTCCCCAAAGGCCTCCGGGTTACAGTCCGGCAGCGACTCCTCCTGCGACCGGAGAAGAGCGGGAAAGACGTGTTTCCGAGTCAGGCCGTAAGAAGACGCTCTCCGATCTGCTGGCCTTCCTGGAGCAACGGTACAAGTTCCTCGCCAAAACCGGTCGACCGAGCCAAGTCACCCCAGCGACTTCCAGCAGATTCATCGCGCAACGGCAGCACAAGTCCGTCGCTGCGCTACACGTAAACAAAAAGAAGTGCTCACTTTGCTCCGCCAATCATCTATTGCCACGGTGCAAGAGCTTCAAGAAGCTGGCGATAGATTGCCGTCGCGAGGTGATGGAGCTGCGTGTGTGCTTCAACTGCCTTCGGGACATGGAGTCAAGACTTACACGCGCGGCGCATGCCAGGTGTGTCAAGCAAGGCACTACACTCTGCTGCATCCGGGAGCGACCACGGGATTGGAGACAAACAGAGCAGCAGAGGACATGGAAGCAAAGCCGATCGACGACTTCAACTCGCCCCAAAGCCTGACGACCACGGACACGAGCGTGACTCCACCTGAGTACGTGCTGCTGTCTACAGCGATAGTCAAAATCACCGATAAACGGGATAAAATCCACGAAGGCAGGGCCCTCCTCGATCAGGACTCCCAGGTGAACATTATAAAGGAGGGATTCGCGAGGCGTCTCGGGCTGAAATGGGACACGACGCGGACGGCAATCTCGGGAATAGGCGCAACAGGATCAAAAAATCACGACATTAGAATTACCACCGATATCACATGCGCGCGAACATACATACAGTCCACTAATAACAGAGATCTTGCAACGCTACACACGCGCGCGAACATATTTTGTAAAATAAAAAATGATATAACTAGATCATTATCGTATGATGAAATAATAAAACAATTTGCACATGCTTGAGTCAATGCTTTATATTCTTACAATTAATGATTACGTAGTTTTCTATTATACTCTTTATATCACAACTATGAGCAGTACATGAAATTTTTGCAATAAAGATTTCATAAAATTAATTGTTATTTGCTTTGGTTCATCACAAAGAATATTAACTTCCCATTAGATCTGCTACTGAACCGAAAGGTTTGTGTATTCCGAGATTTTGGATCAGGTCTGAATTCTGTATAAATGTTTAAAATGGTTTTCAATTGAATTTTGTACTTTCACTTTCAGATTTAGCATTATTTTCGTATCTTTGTATGTAATCAGATATAAAAGACCACAAGAAAAAAAATGTACTGTAAAACAAAAAATCACAGAAAATGAGCATTTCTCGTTTATTCATTGATAGAGAAATAAATAGTAGTAATGAAGAAATTACAAAACATACTACTGAATTGCTGATGAAAACTACATTTTTCATTAACAAAATAATCTATATAACGAAGTTGTTTATTATTTCTCAACAAATGGTATGAATATATTACAATGGTCAAGGAGGTCGCCTAATCTAAGTAAGACAATATAATTCAATAAATGAGCTCAAAGAAGTAATAGAACGAATGGAAAATATTAACCACATAGAGGTTCATTGAAAAGAAAGAGAAGTGAACGCATTATTAATCATAAAATAATATTTTTCCATGTCTATCCTATCATGTTATCGCATTTATTTTTCATGTAAACGATTTCTATCTAAAAAAAAGTGTATAAATAATAGCTGATCTTTTTTGATGTTGTTGATGAAAAAGTTGGTATGTATAAAATTTTTACATATTATATTGCTTTACAGAGATGGATATATGTCTCATTACTTTGTTGTGAGATAAATCCTAACGTGCATTTCGATTTTTGGATACTTCATGCATTGAAATACGCATCTATTGCAACCATAACCTCATCTATTTCAAGTTTATTAGTTATGTAAAATTCTCTGTCTATTTTGGATTTTTGTTTTCGTTTTAAATAAAACTTTGTTCTTGCGACTTTTTTTTTTATTCTAACATATCATAAGTAACTTTAGCTTTGTTTACATTGCAAATTTAATCAATAGAAAATGAGATTAAAAGATCTTTATATTCAATTAGTTGTCGACACCAGAAATGAGGTTAATACAAAGCCATGATTTGAAAGAATGCGAACAATTGCTTGTAAAATTCTCTTAAATATATACATAGTTGAAAGAAACTTTTCTTGATGATTTATAAATAAAATATCATTTAAATTGAAACAAATTTAAATACTATTTTATTAGAAATGAGAAAATCGAACTTTAAAATAAATAAAGTAAAAAACATAATGTAAACGATTTAAAAAATTTTGCCATCCAGCTCTGTTATTATAAATAATATTATACTACATATACTATAAATAATATTATATGTTATATTGCATAAGTATATACATTCTATTATTATGTCTATATCAATACGCTGAATGATACACAATACATTGAATTATTTTTTAAAGTATTATGCATTCTTGAGTTACTTCATTTAAATCGAAAACGATTTATTTAGTAAGTATAAATGGCAATGTCAAATATTTTAATTACAAATTTCATTTTGATTAATATAGATGAGCATTATTTTTATTATATGATTGAAAAAATATTTGCATTATTTCAATTGCATATGTACTTCACATTCTTATAAAATAAACCAAAATTTCAATAGCTGCGGTGTCCGAGCGGTTAAGGAGATGGACTTGAAATCCATTGGGTGCTACCCGCGCAGGTTCGAATCCTGTCCGCAGCGACTTTTTTTTATTTGTATAAAAGAAGTTTTGAAAGTCTTTAAATGCATATTCAAAGAGTACATATCGTTACCACATGTTGCTTCATTGCAGTATCTACATAAATTTTATATTTGCTTTGTTATTAGTTAACATTAAAATTAGTAAGTTAATTTTATACATAATTTGTTTTTGTTTTTGTTTTTGTTTTTGTTTTTGTTTTTGTTTTTGTTTACGATAATTATTGTAAACAAATATTACAAATCTTTTTTATACAATAAGAAAAGAGTTCTGTGTCTGTATATATTCTGCATTTATATATTGTTATATAATATTCACATTATATTAGATATTTTTTAATTATATCATAATGTAACAAAATTATTAGAAAATAAAAATAAAAAAATATGTGCATGTGTAATATATATATGAACTATATATTATTATCAATGAAAGTGATTTTAGCGGGGATAACCCAGAAAATCAGGCCTCTTTAGGTGGAATGCTAATGCAACGAAAATTATTGGTTGATTTGGGTCACGTGATTCATGGGGGAGGAGGCGTGAGTTAGACATCGAGTAGGAATGGCGTTGTCTAGTACTGGGCGATCGCGCCTGTAATTTGTTTTGTATCAATTCAAATGTTTGCATATCAATAAAATTTTATGACAAAAAAGTCGTTCATTTCCTAGTAAGAACAGTTACTTCTAGGCCTTTCAGTGAGACGAATCGTACTGGGGTACAAGTCGTGCAGTTTTTTATTTGTCTAGATTTTATCTACGTATATATATATATATATAAATGTTCGCTTGTTTCTCGATTGTTTATTTGGAATTCATGATTCATCACAAAAAAAAAAAATTATAAAATACTTCATTACTTAGTTATATTATCATCGTGCCATATTTACATTGAAAAACTTGCACGTATGTAACTTAACAACAGGAAAACGCAATTGCGTTTACATCTACCAATTAATTTTCTATTGATATTAATTTATCATCTTTAAAATATTTAAACACTTGAAAATTTATTTATTGAAAGAAATTTATTGTATGTACATTGCACGTATTTTATGATGTTAAATTATTCTATCATCCACAGGGATCTACGTATATCGATATTTTTATTAATATTTAGATTCGAGTTAGTATGAAATTAACGAAAATCTTTCGTGATATTAATTAAATTAAATCATAAGAGAAAAATACAATATGTTAGATTATTGACGAAATTCTGATTAGAAAACAAAAAGGAGACTAAAATCATACGTAATCATCTAATTATAACTTTTCGAGATATGCTACATGCACTTTTAACGTAATTCCATGATCGTAAGGCGTTTAAAACAAAACTTTTATCATAACGAATAAATCTTGAACACTTTCGAACAATAATTTATTCGAGTACCTAAAAACTAAAAATTGTTATAATGGAAACAAAAAAACAAAAAAATTACTCACAACAAAGAGCAGATTGAAGATGAACATTAGATATTTGACACATCGCGAACCAAGAGATAATTTCATAGTGCTAACCATGGTTTGCTTAGAACTGAATAAAATCTTTTTCGCCAATTGGCAAAATACAAAACTATATCACTATGCTCTATTTTCCTCACTTCACCAACGTTAAAAAAAAGCGCACAAACCGGCTAACAACATTACAACGATTCACTACTTTACACCGTTATCGCGTGGCTGTATTTAAGCGCATGTGCAGTTGTAATATTCTTAACCAAGGTTACGAAACTTCAAAGGTTACCAACCGCAAATCTTTTTCATATATTTTATACATTTTTTTTCTTTATTATCAGTGGATTAATTTCTATAAAAGAACCTATTAAATTATAGGAATCTAAACATATCTAAACATATATGTATACATATATTATACATATGTTAACATATGCATATATGTATACATATGTATAATATAGTATAGTATAGTGATTTTGTATGCTAAAATATACATGTGTGTATTTAAACAAAAATGTTACTAAAATTTGAGATAACAAGTCTTCAATATTAATAACGTAAGATTTAAATTAAACTACTAATTAAAGACCCGACATTATAACAAAAAGAAATAAAATTTGTTTTTCAAATATTATTTAAATTTTAATTGTTAGAAATGTTAAAATCAATACAAATTATTCGCATTATATCTAATTTAATTGTGAATCGTAAATCATTCAGACTTATCCAATTCAAAAGTTGAATTCATGTAAAGTTATTAATTCATGTTGGATTAATATCTCATTATCATCGTAATAATAATTATTATTATACAGTTATTAAAAGAA
>KQ435916.1:70129-81812 GCA_001276565.1 Melipona quadrifasciata
AGATTTTACGTGAAAAAATGAGTTGAAAAGAAAGAATAATATCTTTCATTAAAGTTTTTATTTTCGACAAAATCGAGTTTGAAAATTCTCAATATTGTATTTCAATTTAGCTAATTTCAGACGTAAGAGAAAGTTATTAACAGAAGATAATTTTACGTGCAAAAACAATATTTTTGTAAGATGCTTCGTTTTCGAAAAAATCGAGTTTATATGTTAAGACGATTTCCAACAAAATATATTCAAAGTCCATTTTCTCTAAAATGACGCCTTAAACAAAAAAACGTCATTCTATGTTTTTCACTTATTTTTGTGCATAGAATGTATCCTCGCATCAGTCCAGGTACGAAGTTCACCAATTCAAATATATTTGATAAATTTCCAAACTTGATTTTTTCGAAAACGAAGCATCTTATAGAAAAATTTTATTCTACGTTTTTTGCTTATTTTCGCATGTAAAATAATCTCCTGTCAATTATTCTTTTCTGTCGTATTAGAATTAGCTAAATCCAACTATTCGATAAAAAATTTTCAAACTTGATTTTCATGAAAATGAAAACTAATGAAAAAAATTTATTCTTTCTTTTCGACACATTTTTATATATAAAATCACCTTGTCGATTGATCACGAATCGCGGAATACCGTATATACATACATACATACATACATACATACATATACACAATACACGCGCGCGCGCGCACACACACACACACACATCATATATCATAATCTTGTACATGATTATGTATTAAAATAGTCGATGTGTTAATATAAAGAACTCTCATTGTCAGTTGATTTAACCACTTGCGCTGGCAACTGATTGCGGACTATAACGAGTGACCAAACCGTATATAATAATTCGTCGCTTTCTTTTTGAACTCGTTCGTATATCACTGAATAGAAATTATTGAGAAGTAATAAATTTTTTATTTGTTTTGCCTGGATTATACTTAAATATACTTAGAACTGAGAATATATTGCAATTTTGGAACAAAAAATTCTCGACGTGCATGGCACGTCATTTCAGCGCAAGAGGTTAAAAGGCAATCCCGCCAACGCCGACCCTTCTCGTTTTCCGTTCATTTGTTGATATGCTGTGATAGATATGCTGTGATAGATATGCATGCATACAACCATTTCTGCCCCACACAGGACAGATATCGGTATACAATAATGACAAATCACACATATCCACGCGACGTTATATCGCTATGATGGGATTCCTTTTGAATCAGTTAACAAGAGTCATTTTATACTCTGTAGTATTCCTCGTATAATAAACGTCACGTTCTCACGACACGTTTGTTATTGAAAGAGGTACCATTTTAAGAATCGTCGGCTGTCACATCTCTTCGATTCACTCATTTCTTTAGAGCATTGAAGGAGAGAAGCAAGGCTGGATAAAATCATACATTCGTGTAATTCAAATTTACTCAAGATTTAAGTGTATAGTCAGTTTCGTCAGAAAATTCCTCAGCAATTTCATTAAAACAATAAGATATCAATTTGGAATGATTAATTGGAAATGAAATATTGTCGATTACGGATCAAAAGTAACGCTGGCGCTCGCTCTGTAGAAACAATTTTAAAAATTGCTGGAAATAATTTTGAGTGAAAATGCGAATATTATAAATTAGAAATATTTTGTTCTTGCTAAAAAAAAAAAGAAATTTCCGCGTACATTTCATTTATAATAACCATCATGTAACATGAAAAAAATAAATCGTTTTTAAATCTCTGCTTGATTTCTATATTGTTTCATTATGTTGAGATAAATTATTTTAAAATCAAAATTAAAACAAGTAAAATTATTAGTATCAATCGATTATGAACGATTGATTAAAAATTTGTATCTTTTTAAAGAGAAATAGAAATATTATTGTAAATAATATTTTCTTAAAAAGAAATAGAAAAGTATATATAGCTCATTATAAAAATAAAAACAAATTTTCCAACATTTCCAAACATTTATAAATATTGAACCAACTAACTTTTTTTTAAAAATGAGTATTATCTTTTTTAATTTTCCAGTTTATCAAGAAATGTATATTGTCAAAAACTCTGAATATTTGTTATATTAACGCTAAAGCCTCTTGTCATAATTATTTTTATTAATATTATTGCTGCTATTATTGTTAAAAGTAATTGTCAAATTTCTTTGATTGCAGATCACAGGAATTGTACTTATTGCAGTAGGCACTGTGATCTTGGTGGTTTACAATGGCTACAATAATTTTATGGACAGTTGGTTTTTCGCAGCACCAGTATTGATGATTGTAATTGGCGCCATTGTGTTTATTGTATCATTCTTTGGTTGTTGCGGAGCTGTTAAAGAAAATCATTGCATGATAATAACGGTAATAATCTGTTACTTTTAATACAATAATTTCCTATGTTATGTGTACTTGTACTATGTGCTCTTTTTATATCAGAACAAATTTTTCTATAATTAAGTTTATAAATATGTTCGTTTATGCAAATATAAATATGCATGTAATTAAAATTGAATTGAAAGTGTGCATTGAGAATATTATTTTATTTTTCTAAGAAATCTTAATTAATCTTAAATAACATTGTTGTTTCTTTATGCTTGTTTTGTGCAGTTTTCTGTATTATTGCTTTTGATTTTCGCACTTGAACTTGGTGCTGGAATTGCTGGATATATG
Organism: Melipona quadrifasciata; assembly: GCA_001276565.1. Lineage (NCBI taxonomy): Eukaryota > Metazoa > Arthropoda > Insecta > Hymenoptera > Apidae > Melipona > Melipona quadrifasciata. Next base: position 72,797 of record KQ435916.1, read on the forward strand.
ATGCGTGGAGAGGTACGCACAATGGTAGAAAATCGATTAAATACAACAATGGAGGAATATTCAACCAATAATGATATTCGTAAATCTTGGAATATTATGCAACATGATGTAAGTATACTTGTTATTTAAAAGTATATGTTGAAATATTTCCACGATATAAATTAATATACAAGATGATTTGTAAATATTAATGCAACAACAATGGAGATAACATAAAAAAATAAACAAAAAATAATGGTATAAAATTTTTCCGCCGAAGGCTTTGTTTCGAGAAAATTGATTTTTAAAATTCACGAGATATACTAATTGTACTACTATTTACAACCCTGCCTGTATAATTTTTCACATATTTTTTTTAATAATAATGAAATTAATATCACTGATTCAAAATATTCACTATATTCCTAGATTTCATTTATATATTTAAAATAAATTATCAAATTCTAGTTGGAATGTTGCGGAATGATTGGCCCTACTGATTGGGCTCATGTTGGATTCGCAGAAAATACTGTACCAAATTCCTGTTGCAAAGAAGTACCAGAAGGAAGTAAATGTGACTCAAATTCAATTCATATACATTTAAATGGTTGTATGGGCAATCTTCAGTCTGCTACTGAGCATAATGCTTTAATCTTGGGCGGTGTAGGCATTGGCATTGCTATTATTCAGGTAATTTTTATTTTTTATTTCTTTCAGTTTGAAATATTTTTATAGCATTCATAAAAAATTTAATATCTTTCTTGAATTAAAGAAAAGATATTGAAAAAATAATTTTATAAAAATATAATATTCATAAGATAAAAACCAAGATAGTACATTATTATCCAATATTTAATTTAATAAGACCATATTGTTTACATTCTTACTTGTCATTCTTGTATAACACTTCATTTTTGTTAAATGTAGTGAATTTTTATTAACGAAGAAAATAATTCACATACTAAAATAAAATTTTTTTATTTCAGTTAATTGGTGTGATCTTTGCATGCTGTCTGGCACGTTCAATTCGTCGCGAGTATGAGACTGTGTAAGCAGACAGATATCTCCAATTCTAATGCCTAAAAATTGCACTCAGTCTTCAAAATATGCTCTTTTTCTTTCACTCATGTATATTCTTCCTATGTTCTTTAAGTAACAGAGTATTGCACAAATGGCACTTTATATATATATAAATATATATTTTTTTTTTTACTATGCTGACAAAATAATATATAAAAGATCGCTTCTATGCAAAATAATTCATTAATGCTGTTATTAGTAATAATGTTTTATATTTTATATGTAACGTAAGTAACCACTTATTATTTCATTATTACAATTATTTAATACTGCTATTACTATATATTATTATTATGATTGTTGTTATTACTATTGACATTAATAATAGTGGTAGTAAAAGCAGTACTACAGTTTTTATATTAATTTTTATATAAATTAATTCATTCTTAAAATTATAAGTTTGATATCAAATGAAGCAAGAATTTTTGTGCAGTACCGTGTCTTTTATGACTGTTTCTTTAAGACTGATCGTTTTTCTATGTTAATCAAGATGAATCTTTTGTAGTTTGTTTATAAACTGCACTTCAAGAACTACAAAACCAAAAACTTTATATTTATGTTAAGACATTTTGTGTTGAATACATGTACATTAATACATTTGTCATAATAATTTATACATGGTTACGTGAAACGTAATTGTCAATAAGAATGTATATTGTTTCATTTTTTAATATATATATAATGATATTATTTAATTTAAGTTTCTTTGCAGTTCTGTGAAAAATAATTTAATGCCATAATTTTTTAGATTTTGTGTGGAATTTTTCAAAATTCTTTATAAGCGAAAAATACAATTTTTTTAAAATACCACACAAAGACGAATGGTAAAATAATAATTTTTAATTAAAAGGTTTCGTTCAAATAAAAGGAAATATGTAAAAGGCATTATGGTCAAACCATCAAATAAAATAAAAGTAACATTTACAATAAATTAGTAATGATCACTTTCATTATTAAAAAATTTATTAACTACATTTTTAATTTGATATTTGTACCATCATGCCTTTTATTCAGTTAAAATATTTAATTTCAAAATAGCATATATTGTCACAGAAAGATGATCTAAAAAAATCTCTATTTATGTAAAAAGTAAAAAAGCGTTCTATATTGTTCATATAAAGTTTACACGATGTTGATAGAATAAATTATGATTATAATCAGTAAATATGATTATAATCAGTAAATATGATTATATGATTACACAGTTGTATGTTTAAAGAATTTTGGAGACAGTTTCATATTTTAAATGAAACAATTTGTCTTCCGCACTGATACGAGTTCAATATTGTTAATAAACAGCTGTGTTTGATTAATACTGATACTGTCATTCTTTAAGAATTTAAGGCTACGCTTTCCATTATCTGGATGTCACACTTTATCAAAATTTTAAAAATAACAAGATAAATTTTCAAAAAGTATAAAAGAAAATAGATTTCATAAATTTTCAAAAAGTATAAAAGTATCATTTATCTAAAGACATTAAAAGTATTACAGAATATGAAGATATTGAAATAACATTCATGTTCCTATTTCTGTCTATATTATTTATTTCGTTAAAGTCAGATATCTGATTAATCATTATAAATATATAAATTTAGATAATATGCAAACTTCAGTTAATTTAATTTATTTAATTTATAATGAAGTGAAAGTTTACATATACTAAGTGTCATGTAATTAGTGGTACAATTTAAAATTGTATGCAAAAGATTTTTACACGCAGAATCATATCAATTATTTAATTTAGAACTAATAGAATAACTTCACCATTATTTAATTTAAAACTAATCAAATCTAACAAATGTTAAAATTTAACAAATGTTTAAATTCAATTTTCGAAATCTTTTTTTTTATATATTTTTGCATATAGAATATACCTATTTATATCACCAATTATACGACATCTTATATATATATGATCTGTATTAACATTGCAAGAATACAAATTCATTTTTGTTTTTTATACGTACAAAAATTATAATTCTTGTAAACTTGAAAGCTTTTTAAAAAATATATTTTTAACATTAACGGAAGAACTATCAAAATAAATGAAAATCATATGATTAAATTTCAGAACAACTTAAATCTTTAATATTATCGATTTAAACAGTAATGTAATTAACATAGCATTATACTATACAATATGTAACATAATATTAAAGATTTTAAACATAATTGAAATCCCTATTATGGAAAGCGTAGATAACTATGCACTTTCTTGCTTTGCCACATGAGGCATTCAGCATTATCTATTAAAAGCTGCATGTTGTCACAGTCAACTTAATTAATTTCTACTTCCAGCGAGACTGCAGCGCACTGATTCAACATCCAATAGGAGGCATTATAATTAAATATTGTTCGTCGTGCATTCATTAAGAAAATAATTCTAGAGTCGTCGCAAGACCATTTATTTAGAACTTGGTTGCAGAATAATCAATATTTATCTGCAGTCTAGCTTAAGAAGAAAGCAAACTATTGGAGAATGTATTTCAATATACTGCCATTATCTGCCAAATGGTTGAAACCAAATATCTCATTCTTAGACTGCACTGTATGTGGAATTAAAGCTTATGGCATAAGAATGTTCAAACAAGAGATAGAAAGGTCATTAGATTTTTGGCCTGATATTTATTGCTCTTTCAAAACTCAATTTCTTTTGGAAAGAAAAATTGTCTTTCAAATTTTATAACGCGTTAAATTCATTCTAATTATTTTATTTGTATAAAAACATCTTTTTTATTCGCATGAAGTTGGGTAAATATTGTTATTTTAAATATTGTAGCATGAAAAAAAAATGATTTTATATAATAAGTTATAATTAAGTAAATTTGAATAAGTAGTATAAAATTTTATATTCTATGGTTCATGATGATTTTTATTAATATTTTATATTAAATACAATAATACAAATTAAAAACATTGAAAGAAACAATTGTTTTTAGATATATTGATATGATATAACATAAAAATATAATTACAAAATACATCTTCAAAAAATAATATGCTTTATATAAAAAGAGTAAATAAAAACTAAATGAATCATATTATATGAAGACAAAAGTTAACCGTGATAATTACAATTATTATCTATGAATTTTAATTTTGGAACAATGAAAATGCGTTTACCCAGCTCTAATATCTAAAACATTGATATAAAAATCATATATTATAAAGTACAATTCTTAGTCAAAGAAAAGAACATTATCGTGAAATGCATTAAATATTTTTGAGCAGTTTTACAAAAAAATAACTTTAATAATTGTACTCTTTTATACGGTGTAATCATTTGCATAATTTCAGTATTAATCAAAGAACAATAATTCGTACTTTTTACAAAATTATAAATTTTTAAAAGTGATATTATACAATTAATTAAATGAAATATAAAAATTTACGAAATTTAAATGTATTAATTAATTTCATCAATGAAAAAAAACGATCGTTGCACTATATTATAATTTCGTAACTAATTGTATATCGGGACCAAAGTTTTAATTTCTACAGTGAGAGAATTAATGAAATTGAACGCATTATCGAATGTTAAAAGTACGGTGGTACGAATATTAAAGTTTGCGACGACAAGTGTTTTCTATTGTTTGAATAGAACAGCTTCCAAAAACATTGCAAAATTTGTGAAGTAAAAAAAAAAACAAATTTATGGCATTGCGTCGATTTAACGAATTCTATTATAATTGTTGCAATTATTGTGATTGTTTTTTCTGTTTGAAATCTCGCATATTTTAACAACGAAAGAAAGTAAAAAATCCAAAACATCGAAAAAAAATTAATTGTTTGTGACTATGGAAATAATTTTATCAACCACTAACCTTGAAATCATTCAGTAACAAATTCTATATTTTGATCATTTTCTCTGAATAATATGTTATAAGTTTTATAATTATAGTGGACAATTACCTTTTATATTTTATATAATTTAAATAGTTCAGCGTAATAAAACATTTTTTTGCAATTGTTAGAAAAAATGATTAACTCACTTATAATTTTATATAATTTCTTAATATTATATAGAAATTAAATCTTTTAACATGTGTACGTTATGTGTAAATTATAATTAGTTACTATGTCAATCGTAAATTATGACTAGAAAAAGTACATTAAAAAAAAAAAAATAAGCGAGGTTTCAATATGTTTTAAATAATGAAAAATCACAAGCGGAGAAAAGTATTTCTCAATAGATAATACTGAAGCATTAAAGTGTGCCTACTTTTTTTGCAACTTGTCTAAATCATTGATTAAAATATTAGAATTGATCAAAGTAATTAATTTAAACGATTGTATTTAACTAATTATTTTAATTGAAACTAAGCACCCAAAAAGTTCGCTCCTTTAAATAACTCGGTATGTAGCAAATCTTTGTCATTGTTTGTTTTTGTCTTAATTAATAGAATTTTATTTAGCAACAACTTTTATTTTTAATTGTTTCTTCAAATTGTGTTTGTATTTTTTACAATTATAGTTTAAAGTATTTCTACTAATTTGTATTTTTTTATTTTAAATGGATTTAATTTTTACAGTTTCTACTTCCTCTTGAAATTTATATAAGATTTTAATCTATAATATTAAATTGTATAAATGTGTAGATGTTGAAGTATTTGTGTTAAATTACTTTCGATGTATGTACATGCATTTAATTTTAGGCTACATTAGATTTTACACGATAACGATATACTAGATGTTATAATATTAAGATCTTTATATTTGATAAGAAACGTTCTCATTTAATGGTAATATTTGATCTACATCGATTTATGTAATTTCTTTAAAAAAAAATTTGTAATTCGCGCTATATATGTATGTGACAGACAAAAATCGGCATTCGAATGTTACCTTAGATGATTGGCTGATAAAAAAAAAAGACTGATAATAATCTAATAAAAACAAAAAACAAAGTCAGTATTAAATGAGAAGTAAATAGTTGTTTTTTTTCTTTTGTGGCATTTAGTCGCTTACAATATTTTTCTACTTGTGATTTAATTCATTAATTAGTATATTATTAACATTCTTTAAGGGCAGACCACTCTAGCACGTCTTGTTCGTATAGCTTTTATCTATACAAATAAAATATATTAAGTAAGCATTGCGTTTGTATACTTAATTGACTATTATTTCCATTCATTTCCAATCATTGACTGTAATGTCAATTATTAACATGAAATTGTATTTATGCGTTTCAGTTACTTGTGTGTTTTAAGTTTTATTTATTTTGAAAAAACAAATATTATCTTGAAAAGAAATTAAAATAAAAATGATTACTTAAAGATAAAGACCAATAAAAAATTCTATACGACCAGATTTTCTTCTTTTATTTTGTTCTATATTCACTTATATAAGATTAGCTGACTAACATTTATTAATCATATAGGATGCTCTCTTGTAGCGTCTTACAACTATTTGATGAAAAGAAAATAAAAGAAATTCACAGGAGAAAATAGAATAGGAATCCGTTTAAACGATTTTTTTTATCATATTATTTTGCATGGATTACAAAAAGTTGTTAAATACTTTGAAAATTATTGGAACTTCTTTCCTTTGTGATTCTTTAAATGATGACTCAAAAAATCGTTTAAACAATTTCCTTTACATAATTGTATGATAAAACACGCTTCGTTAAAAATGTTTTTACTTTTTTTCACATTTAAATACAAAAGAGCAAATTTCTACGCACGACCTATATACATTTTCAGGGGTCCAAAAGATCTATAGATCATTTTATCAAGAATTTCACAGAATATATTTACAAGAATCTCAACGACAGTAATTTCAGTCAAATAAAAAACAAAATTTCTCTACGCAACATAAACTGTACAAGCAACAAATGAAATAATAATAAGTTTAAATAATTAAGACAGTAAATTATTTAAACTTTTGAGACTGTTATCAATTTGTAATATTAATAGATAAATAAAATTTTTATGTCAATGTCTTTTAACAAAATTAATAATTAATTGGTATATGTTTGACTTTGTTAAATAATTGATTATTATTGTATGAATTATACGAACTGATCATATCAAATCCAAAATTCATTCATTTATCTCTAAATATTTTATAAAAAAAATTATTTAATAATTTTTTGAATTATTTGTTAATCAATACAAATTTCATAGGATCTATGGACTATGAATTTTTATATCGTTAACATAGAGAAAATTGTGTTTATTTACACTTACAGCGATTTAAATTTTTATGGGTCCGATTAAAACCATTTTGAAAGGCGTTTGATATATATTAAATTTACAACAGTATTATCAAAATTTAGTTTTTCATAGGCGTTATTGTTACCGAATAAATGGATTAAAATTTATATAAAAAATTTCTACCTAATATACGTTCCATTTTCTTATCTCGATGGAATGAACTATGATCAAATAAAAATTAATTTCAGTAATCAATTATGCGAACAATTCGGAATCTTAAAGGGACCCTTACGACAACTACCAGCCTAATTACTTACAAATCAGATTATTTGTATTGTTCATAATATTGCCTAACCTATCAATATTATTCGATACTCTCAATGGACATACCATTTAAATACTATCTCATCGCAATTTTTAAAACGAGCAACTAAACAAAAGAAACGAAGGAAAAAGGAAAAGACATAGAAGCCCTCACTTTCACTTTTTCACCCTTGTGCCACACTTTTCCGAAAATTCAAAAACTTAAGATTTTTATTGTAATTATGAAAATAAACAAATTCACAACTCCAATCTGTTATTTTATCTTGAGAAATAAATCACTCCTAATTTTGGAAGACATTGTACAATAATCTTTATTTTAAAAGAAAGATTTGTATAGTATGAGAGTAAAGATTTATACTTTACAATAAAAACTATATTTTCTTGAATTAAATATGCTACACTAATATCAATCATCAATGTTAATATCAGTCATCAAATGTATTGTTATGTAAAAATTTATTGCTCAAAGAAATTCGTGATACTATTATAAAACTTTGAGTCGAATTGATGCACGTACTTTTTATACAAATAATTTATTATAAAAAAAAATATCTTCATAAAGATCAATACATGTAATGGCAAAATTATTTAAGATTAAATGTTAGGGCTAAATGTATATTTTAATGATATTATCAGTATTCACAAGAATACATTTTGGAAGATATAAACATTTCAAGAGTTGCGGGGTGAAAACGAGAGTTAGCAAGGTAGCACATGCACGCACATTCATTCATCTTAGGCACATTTACATACTCGATATAAAAGCACATCACAATGATCGTATTGACGATCTTAAAGAGTCTTTCATTTAAAGCAATCCTTCGATAGATATACATATACATACGATAAGTTTTCGAAGGTGCAGAGAACCTGAATTGTGATTATTCGAATGATCATTTATAATGACTAATTATATTTATCAAGAAATGTACTTTAAACAAAAAAAAACAAAAAAAAAATTATCAAGTACTTTTCGTAATATTTCTCCGAGTAACCGAACATCTTTGTGTAGCTTTCATTAATGTAAGATAATTTTCCTTAATGCTGACTAGTGAAATAATAAGTCTGCAAAATAATCAAGATTTACTAATGAAAATATATGTATATGATTAATGGAACAATATTCTAAACTATGACAAATAATTTTAATTGAAATATAGTTTAAAGAAAAATACCACTACATTAAAACAAATTTAAACCTATGTTCGATCAATCGAAAAAATTTATAATTATTCTCATTAATTTATCAAAAATAATTGATCCATGTCCGAATAATCAAAATTTTAATATAATTAAACGGGCTCCCTTAAGTTCGCTTTGAAAGAACAAGGAGATCAGTTTTTTTTTTCCTTCAAAATGTCATTCATGTAGCATAACGTTTAGTCCAAAGCCGTGCTATGCGATCATGCTCTTCTCTATTTTGTAGATACTGTGTTGCTATACTTCCTACTAAAGGATCCGCTGAAACATAAACA
>KQ435916.1:104485-116270 GCA_001276565.1 Melipona quadrifasciata
TGTTCGATTGTTAATTTTTACTATTAACCAATGATATACCGTTATTTGGTTACATTATTCCTCCTTTATTTCTCTATATTTGAATTTTGAATTTTTTGAATTTTGTAATTATTATTTTTTACAGAATTTTTTTACTTTTTCTCTCAAACTCCATCAAACTACACCAATTTGTCTCGATACTACTCGCTTAGGTATAACTTTTGGCATTAAAAAGACTAAAATATTCGAAAAATAGAAATTCCACCAATTTTAAATGTGAAAAGACGAGAACAAAACAATTTTTGTTTCAAAGGAACGAAGGTTGTTATAAGGATGTGTGGAAGAAAGGACGAATGGAAAGGGATTTGAGGTAGTGAGTGGGAGAAAGAAAGCGAGAATTTGCGTTTCGTCTCGGAGTCACTGCGCCTAGACTCATCATCATCATAGTGGGGGCGGCTCTCTCTGGCTGATGATGGCAGGCGATGGACTCCTTACCCAGAACGCCTGTTTTATTGTAAACTAAAAACCTACTTGATGGCAGCGACTCTCCTTACCCCAGACGCTTGTTATAACTAAGGTCCACCCATCCTAGCGGGGTTCCGCACACTCTGCTGCTTAACGTCGAAGATTGGTAGGACATCGACGCTAGGCGCGCAGCCACTTGCGACTTGTGCTAGTCAAGTGTTCGAAACCCGTATTTGAGGAACCCTAGGCCGCTACAGTTTAAACTTCTTTTCGATACTTCTTATCTTATTCTCGAGATAGAAAATTTCAAGGGATGATTTTACCCTTGAATTATGGCACGAGTAAAAAATATAGTCCAAAAAGTTTGTATTGTGAATAAATTAATCTACTATTTATATGATATTTTTTCATTTTAAATTTTCCCCAATTCCCTTTGTAAATCACTTCCGGCTCGTGTCAATGTTAAAAAATCATCGGAATCAGACCTAATAATTTCATTAGGTAGTGTCATTCAGAATTGCTGCTACTTATTTGCTAATGTTTAAAGTAAATAAGAGAATAAGATCAAACATAAACAATAAATAATTTTATAATGAATTATTTATCAATTTTCAATAATTCGATTAATTAGATTATTTGATTGATTAATTAATATTATAAAAAATTCAACAAAAATAATTAGAATTTTATATTATTCAATTTCATCTTTATCATCAATTATATTTATATTATTTGCTATTATTAATAATAATTTAATAATTTTATTTTCATAAATAAATTCAAAATTTTTAATAAATTTTTTTTTATTAATATTGTTTAAAATAAAAATATTTCCATTTCATAAATGAAATTTTTAAAATTAAGTATATAGTCGTGAGAATTACGATGGATAAACATAATAAACTGACTGTAACTATTGGTGTTTGTATTCTTTCATGCAAAATTCCAATATTTCTTTTATTTTTAGTGACACAGAAATACGAAATAAACAATTATCCATTGCGAAATAATCTAGTTCGTTATTTTACTCTCTGTACATTGTACACTTTTAAAAACATTATTCGAAAAATTTAATCTTAAAGTTATTTACAATGATTATATACGTACAGTTACTCGCAAAGGTGGACGTAAATGAATATTACTGTCTCATAAACGCGTCAACTGTTCTTCTTCACGGAAATCTTTAGTAAAAGACGAAAGATTTATGATTTGAAGGGAAAACAAAGTAAGTAATTAAATATTATTTATTAAGAACAAGTTTTGTTTCGCTAATAGTCTTCTCAGAAATTTAAGATACCTTTCCTCGTTTAAGTCACAGGGTGGTCCAAGACTGAATGAAAGACTGAATGATATAAAACAAAAATAATTTTTACAAACGCGTTTTCTTAATTTTTTATTACTAGAATTATGTGTATATTTACGTTTAACGAAAAACTTATATCCTCCAAGATCATTGAAAGTCATTTCCACACAAGGTAATTTAAAGTCTTCCTTCGTTAAACATTCATTTTACTTAACGGAATAATTCATCGATTCAGTCGTAAATACAAATACAAATTCTAATATATGAGGTGATTTATTTGCGGTTGAAGCATTTGATTCAAACGACCGCAATTGCTTCGAACGATATTTATTTGGGTAGATAATATCCTCAGGTAGTTACACATCAGTTTATTTGACTTTACAAATAAAATAAAATATAAATGTAGATAATAAGATAAAATCGCTTTTCTAAATAAAATAAATTTACAACTCGTAAACTCAAAATAAAAATAAAATATAATAATAAAATCATTGTTCATTTTATTTGATGTTTTGTATTTGTGAATGAATACTCCTTGAAATGATATCGGAAATAATTTCTCTACAGTGATAATATTGTCAACTGCGTCGGAAATACTAGCTTCTTTACATATTTCAAGCATGCGGACTCAGGCATGTGTTATTCAAACCTAATTGAAATTTCAATACTTCTATATTACTTACGATACAAATGTATACGAAACACAATATTTAAAATTTAAAATAATCTTAAAATCTAAATTATTTGTCATTTCGTTTGAAATAAGATAGAAAATTATTGGAAAATCTGTTTAGAAAATATATTTGACAAATTTTGGCCAATCAATTGATCGATCAGTATTTTGCGTCTCTGCAAATAACGATACATGCTCTCATTCTTTTTGTTTAACACATTCCCTCACTAATAGAAGCATTTTCAAAAATATTAAATGTTCGGGAGAGTTTCCATGCTGCAATACCTACGGTCTGGGTACAGGCACGTACGGAAAAATTTATTGCCTTTTGAGTACCCTTAACAGGCCGTGTTGCCCGAAACACTGGCCACATGGCTGGACTTTGTTCTAAGCAGACAAGGCCCTCGACCGTGAATTGAAGCATGGCACCAACTTTCCCGAACACGTGAGAAACGCGGGCCAACGAGATCACCCACGACGGCAACGGGTATCTGGCCCTTTCGTGCCCCACTCTGGACCCGCGATTTTCCGAAGCCGAAGGAAGGGGAACCGAGAAGACATTCGGGCTTTCCTTCGGCTTGCAATTCAGAACCATTTCGACTTTCGGGTAACAAAGTTCACTCTCTAGCGACATAGTATTAGCACGATGGGACAACACCCTGATACTCAGCGCGCGTTCATACAGTCCAAAGTCTACTGATCCCGATATCGTCTAGCTAAACACGCGCGTGAACATTAAATATTTGTTATATGAATGCATATATTGCAATAATATCCAGAATTTCAAAGTCCTCTGGAAAATTCACTTGTTCCAACGTCGTCTGCTCATAATGATTATCAAGCTCGAGATATACTCAACACATTATAATTAAAAACATTCAACGTTATATAAATTAAAAAAGAATAAATGAACTCACTTGAACAATAATAACAAACTTCGTAGTAAAATATGCATATAAAATTTCAAAACTTTTACCAATTACAAGTGATTCAACTCTTAAGATCGTCAAAAGAAAACTCTATAATCTGCAATTTGTATTTTACTAATATTATTAGTTGATAAAAAAAATATTATTAGTTGATATTAAGCAATGAAAAAGAAAATTAAAAGAAAGACACATTAATAGGAACTCGTTCCTCGATTCCTTTATCCTTGATAAAGATTTGGGTCAGATATGTATTCAAGACAAGATCATGATTCAAAGATTAAATAAATGTAAAGTTTATGTTCAATACTCAAGATGGCGTTATATAAATGTCGTGGCGCCATGTTTCACCTCAGTTGCAATTAATATTTTACTGTATATAGAAGTGAATAAAATAAGCCTGATGTTTATTATTGTCACTTAAAAATTTTAAAAATATGCGAATATAAACTCGGAAAAAACATTTACGAAAGATGTAGAAACTAACTCAAGAAGAGATTGTGTTCTCTCTGGAGAACCTGCCGAAGCTTCAGTCAATCCATTGGATTATTGAGTGTATTATCGCATTAGTCATGGAATGAAATTTCAGGGATAAAATGGCTTGGGTATTTGTCTAAGCTTGTATCGTTATGCAGGTAAAAATTATCGCAGATAAAGAGGATAAACGGGGGAAACAATTAAAACGATTTCAGCAGAATTGCTCTTTTCGACGATCGAACGATACTCTTTGTGGTCCTTTAATAGAGGCTAGACTTTATTCTTTCATTCTAATATAGAGGCTAATGTTTATTCTTTTATTCTAATATAGTCCTTTCATAGACGCTAATGCGTTGGAGGTAAATCTTTATATTCTCGAAACTCGAATAAATTTAGGAAAAGGAAAAGATTCCGTTCGAATATGGGGTTCGAATGTAATTTCTAAAATTTATATTTATTACCATTATCCGTGTCATTCTTTTTGATATTGAAGTTACTATGTTAATCCCAATAATTTTCTTTTTTTAATTTAAAATGTATAGTTTTGTTTTGTACAATTGTTACAATTTTATTATTTTTATTTATAATTTTATTATCTCAAAAAATTGATGCTAAGTAAGAGGAATTGTTTGAAGAACTGTATCTGTGTTCTAAAATTTTTATTGGCAACTTATAAACGAAGACATAACAATGTACAAAAATATTTGATTCAGATTCTTGTTTATGAACACCAACGTCCGAAATCTTTCTAGATCAAATCTAATTCTTTCTTTTTTTCTCGCCGACTATAGTGTATTGAAAAGTCTTTCAGAGTAATGAGATATTTTTTTTTATGGATTCTTTGGATTTAAACATTTTACATTATTGCTGAACGTTCAAATTGACTGTATTCGAGACGTCGAAAACTCTCGAAATTCAAAAAGGCTCCGAAAATTCGAAACTCTGTGCTTTTCTCGTGTTTTAACACTCTCGCAATTTAGAAAAGAACAAAATCAATGAAGGAAAAATCGTTTACAGCGCGAGTAAAGAACATTGGAATCTCGAATGTTGAGGTTCTTCGCGAATGATCGATTTTTGTTTTTAATAATATATTAATTAGTGATATAAGTAGTGATATAAGTAAGATACGTAAGAATTAATAGTAATTCTGAAACGACAGTATAAAATGTCTACCATCAATTGTATATCTTGAAATATTTTTCAGCATTGTAATCAACAAAAAAAAAAAAAGAGAGAAGTAAATTAGATCTAGAAAAAAGGTTTGGATGTCAGTGTTCTTTTAAACAAAAATCTCGATTAGACATTTTTGTACGCTGTTTTGTTCAACCGCGACCATTAAAAATTTATATAAAAGTGTTATTTTCAAATTTATTTGTGTTAATTTTAAATTTATGTAAAATTCTCGAAATAAAGGAAATAAAATCTTACAAAATAAAATCAACTTGAAGGCTTGAGAATTTTGAAATTCGAAACTTAACGACGTCGTTAGCTTGCAAGGGTGTAATTAAAAGATTATACTTTACAGTTTTACGGAACAAGGACTTTTCATTTCGGAACCTATTGATGTAAAAATATTACCGACTGCGATTGTACTATACAATATTGACTATGGATCCTTTTATTCCATCCGATTTGTACCTCGGTCTCTGGCCAAAGTAGTTCAGGGTGAATTATGTGTGACAAATTCTCAACAACGTTATCTTGTTCGAATAAAAGTTCCGTAAAGCTGCAAAGTCACTTTTAATTATAATTATACAACGTAACGACGTCGTGAAGTCAAAATTCTCGAATCTTAAAATTAATTCCCTTTTGTAAGAAGGTTTTATGCTCGGAGCAATTAATCAGGTATAAATACTAAATTACTCTGGCCAAGGAGAGGGTTGGAAAGGGTATATAAGCGTGACGACAAAGGAATCCACATTCAGTTTTTCGTCAGTAGAGTATTCGAAGAAGCAGTCTTACCCTGCAAGTAAAATTGTATAGTATAAAATTGTAATTATAGTTCATGTAAAATTATACAGTACATATTTTTTAATTATACCGTCACATCACGACAATCTTTGATGGCAGCGATGTTACTCATCGATTTTTTAAAAAACTTCACGTGAAGATTCACGGCAGAGACGAGGATTCTAGAAGAAGAAGAAGAAATTGAAATAAGCAAAGTGCCTTGTAAAACTATAAACCGTTAATTGTACTGAGCTTTTTGACATATTTCTCGATAAAAAATGATAGAATCAAGACGTATGTCAAGATTTCAACGAAGAAATCTTTGTGCTTTGTCAGCACAAAGAAACAAAAATACGAAGTGGAATTGGGCGATTTAATTGAAAGACAAAAGGAACAGTGCAAGAATCTGAAACGAACATTAATATTAATTAGCCAGACTTGTGCAAATATATATGCAAATATATATATGCAAATATATACCAAAGTGCATTTTGCACCGTGCTACTGAACTCCGTCAGATTGCTGTTAAAGGACTTGGACAGCGTTCACACGAAGTCGTCGATCAGTTTTTAATGTTTACTTTCGAACTATTGATCAGCGAGAACACATTAACCGTTGAAAAATTTATAATGTTACAAGAAAGGGCTGAAAATTTAATGTTTTCAGATGCTCAAATTATGTTTGAGATAATTGCAATAATTCGAAAGAAATTCAGTGAAAGTGCTAGCAGACCACTACATAATAATAGACTTGCTGGTGATATTAAAATGGCAGATGATTTGTTCGGCTTGAAATGTGAATATAAATCTGCAAGAGTGTCGGATTGTGAAACACTTCATATTATGCCTCCAAATTGTGGATAATTCTTCGTTGAAATGCAGAAATGAAGAAATTAAGCCATTTACGATTAAAGCTAAATTCGACAAGGCAGAGTATGAAGAAAAATTGAATGAGTACTATGAAAAGTATTCTCCAATAATTTTTCGACGAGCATTTAAGAATACTATAATTGATAAATTACAAAGTAAAAATTCAGAAAGCGCTTACCTTGGTTTCGGAACTATAAAATTGACTATACTTGGAAGAAGTGTTACAGATAGAAATGCACCAGAAGAATTTCTGTATTTTTGCATTTCACTTCGATGTATCTACAAGAGGACTACTGCTGATATCAAGAAAAGAAATAATGTACCACAAAATGCAGAGAGAGAAGATTCAAAAATGTTCGAGGAAGTTTCTACACCCCTGTTCCAGAATCTCAACTTAGTGATGCGAAATGTGAATCTGTCGCGATAGATGATATATTGGACAAATAACTTTCAGCGGTATTATAATCATTATGTTCGCGCGCGTGTGTAGCGATGCGAGATTTTTCTTTTTTCGCGCGCGTGTGATATTAGGGTTTTACCCACGGTGGCAATTCTAATGTCGCGAGAGATGAGCTGTGTTGCTTGGAAGTGGATTCAATTCTAACTTACAAGCCGAAGGAAAGTACGGACGCTCTCTCGCTTCCCTTTCCTTCGGCTTCGGCAAATCGCGGGCCCCGGGGTGGGGCACGAAGGGCGGACGCCCATTACCGTTTTGGGTAATTTTGCGGGCCCGTG
The DNA here is from genome assembly GCA_001276565.1 of Melipona quadrifasciata. Taxonomy (NCBI): domain Eukaryota; kingdom Metazoa; phylum Arthropoda; class Insecta; order Hymenoptera; family Apidae; genus Melipona; species Melipona quadrifasciata. Next base: position 111,863 of record KQ435916.1, read on the forward strand.
TTTCGCACGTGTTCGGAAAAGTTGGTTCCATGCTTCAATCCACGGTCGAGGGCCTTGTCTGCTGTAGAACAAAGCTCAGCCAGACGGCTAAGGTTTTGTGGCGACATGGCTGGATGCTCAGGTCACTTAAAACACATAAACTTTGCCTGACGCGCCTGCACCCAGACCGTGGGTATTGCAGGATGAAAACTCTCCCGAACACATTAAATGTATTATGTAATAAATGTATAGTATTGTGTAGTAAATGTTTATTATAGTATTCGATGCAGCATATTATATTAATGAGAATCTACTAATTTTTGCTTCAATGGACGCTAGATTTTGTAATATTAATGTCGTTATGTTAAATATAGTACAGTTGTGTTGTACAAGGAGTGGAGATCTTGTTCGAATAAAAATATTGTAAAATTGTATGATGTAATTCTTTAATTACAATATAATGACGTTTCGGATTCGAGTTTCGAAAATTTAAAAGTTAGCTTCGAACCCATTTCTAATAAAAACTCATCCAACCTGTGTGTTTTGAAAAATTTTCAAATAACATTGTTTTTAAAGTACTTTTTAAAGTTATTTCAAAAAAAATCTATTTGTCATCAGTAGGGACACTATTCTTATTTACAGCTTTAACAGATCCTCCCAAAATTTTTTTCATTAACCAAATGTTTGAGGAACGAGTCTTTTTAAAAGCTTAGACAAAGTTTTACCGTGATAACACGCACTAATAAATTACATTTGTGTATTTTGGTTTCATTGATATTGTTTCGAATATTATTTTAAAGACAAATTATCAGATATAAATATCATTTTCTTAAATAATCAGTTTTTCATGACATAAGTAGAGTCAAAAAAATTTTGTAATTGATAATAACATGAAATCAAGAACAACAAAATTATGTTAAATGCTTCATTTTTGAATTTAAACATGTTTAATTAAAGATAGCTGTGTGTATGTGTGTATGTGTGTGTGTGTGTGTGTGTGTGTGTGTGCGCGCGCGCGCGTGTTACTTTCATAAATGATAAATGATATTTAAAACAAGATTTGTTCTCAGAAAATGAATATAAACATGAATCTTTTGACTTTATTTGACCCTTTGAATTGTTAGTGCACATACTAAAAATTTAATATCAACATTAAGCTTTTCTTCACAATATATCTAATAATCTAGTAAAGTGTGGTACATTTCGAAATATGGATAAATACATAATCCTACATCACATTTCTTGCATTCGTAACGTGTCTCACTTCTTCTGTCATGTTTTCTACACATTATACATTTGCGCCTTGCGTTTTTCTGAATTGCCGCATTGTTTACATATGGAGACGGATGCCTTTGCGTCAAAGGGAAAGGCTCGTTATCAATACCTTTACTTCTTTTAAGTGTATGTGTTCTACCTGTCCTGTATTTTTATAAAATTTGTTTTATTAAATATAAATGAAATTTATTAAAAGATAAGTTTCTTCCAGTTACATAGTTATATAATATAAATGTATTATACACAGCTAAATCAAATAAATGAAAGAAGAATTTCTTGTACCATTTTAAACTTTTTCTGATACAATTCAGAGTATATAAAATCTGGTCAACTTTGTCAACCGCTCCCATTGTTTTATTGTAATCAATTATACATTGTGGTTCGATTATTTTTTCTTTTGTTAGGTAATGTATTTTGTTTGTATTAATCATATTGGGACAATGATAGGTGGAAATCATCCACACTTCCCTCCCGTCCATCCATTTCAACGCTAATACATTTTTTATTGAATGAAATACGTATTCTCCTTTGTTTATATTTTCATTCAATTCCGGTATATCTAACCTTTTTTTTTCTTATAATTCCATATGCGTTGGTTGAGTTTTTATGTAACTCTATGAATAAACTGGGACTGCTGTATTTTGGTCACGATTATTGGTCACGAGTGTGTGACCTTTTCCAAGATATGGTTCAAGAAGTGTCATTACTATCTGTCTGGACTTTCCTATCGATTTTGATGCTATATCTTCAGACATTATCATGTTTGCCCCGGAATATACAATTAAATCTTGAATATAGCCTGTCTTGCTATCACACAAGACATAGGATTTGATCTCAAATCTGCTTCTTTTTGACGGTACATATTGTTTGAAATAACATCTTCCTTTGAATAACAAACTTTCATTTATACATAATTTTTCATATGAATAAAATGCGGTTTTAAAGGATGTTTTTAATTTATCAAGAATATGGCTTATTTTCATAATTGGATCATAATTTTCAATGTTATTATCACAAAAATGCAGGATCTTTAGTAATGTATATCGATCCCTTAATATTATTTCTCCAAACGAGAAATTTCTGTTTTTATAAGCTTATCCTTACTCCAATATTCTGATAAAGATGTCTTACGTATTCGTGCCATTAGCATGCTAACTGCCAAAAAATTATACATTTCGGAAACAGTAGTTACATTAGAATTATGTACATTGCCTTCTGTATTATTTTCATAATATTTGTTACTTTGTTCGACAATGAATTCTATAAGTTCTTCCGAAAAGAAAATTTGAAAAATATCGAGAATAGATGATTGCCTGTTTACATTGACTTTGATTCCACTATTCTTATCATCAAATTTGTGAATTACAGGTTGGAAATCTCCCTGTGTCCAGGAAAATTTATTTTCACGTTTCTTTTGCTTTGATGCAGCTTCTGTCCTATTCTCTTCTGATGAGGAGGTTAAAACGACATTTTTTTTTTAATTACACACTTGTAAAAAGAAACAGGCATTTTTCAAAATCACTTGTTTTCTCAGAATCCTCAGAATCAGAACATGAACCATTTGTTGTACCATGTTTGCATGTACTTTTTCTGACTATTTTATTATCCCAATTTTTCATTTTAAAGATATAAAAAAATAATAATTGCAAAATAAGCATATTTAAATAATATATGACTAACGGAATATGTAATTAACGGAATATATAATTGTTGAATTAGCATTCACTTACGTTTGATTCAAATGAGATTTGCTGGAATTATGGTCGATAAAATTTTTCCGGGCGCCTATAGGCGCCTACTGTATCATAAGAGCAATTTTTTTAAGCGCTTTTAGGCGCCAACAGTAGTCAAAGGTACAGGTAAAGATAACAGTACTTATTTTCAAAAGTAACTACGATTAAACATTTGTTAAGAAATTTTTAAACTACATATGACGTTCCAGAATTTCTTCATGCACAAATGAATTTTTTCTTTGTATTATTTTTGATGGTCAACTACTTTATTAAAGTAGTTTATTAAAGTAGTCTTTATTAATCTATAAGTTCTAAAATTTGGAATATCTAATATCTTTTGAACACATTATTGACAAATAGAATTATATTTTTATTATCAATAAAAATAACGTATTTCATATGTAAGCTATTACAAGTATTATAAATAAGTCTACTGCAAGAAATCGCAATTATTTTAATTTACTGCAATGCTAATTTAAAAGATAATTTAAATTATCACATTATATTATCTATAATAATTCATAATAATTATAATACCTACTTGCTCCAATTCGGAAGAAAAGTTTTAACATTTCAATTTTTATTGTTGCGATAATTCTTAAATTTTATTTACGCTAATTTAAAAATTTAGGAAAAGAAAAAAAATTAATTTAAATCAAAGAAATAAAAAATTCTGTACTTGTAATTATTATAGCATTATAAAGTTTCATATTAATTTTTATATATTAAGTATGCATGTACATATATACATATAGAGAACAGGTTATACTATTCTAATCAACAAAAAATGTGGGTATTTTCATACCTTTAATGTACTATTAATAATATTAATATTTTTTGCAAAAAAAATGTTTAAAGTTAAAAAATAATTAATGAGAAAAAAATTATTAATCGGCATACTTACATAATCATTTTCATTCTCCTAATGAGATCTAATAGGATCGAAATTTATTTTTTTATTTCTTTTAAGAGTAAAATTGAGAATAAAATCTACATAGTTAATAATATACGTACATATATATTATTTTGTTCAATTTCACATGCTGCAAATGTATTATCCTTAACTTGTTTATTCTTTAAAACTTTTAATATTTTATATTAAATAATTCATCTGCATTTATTAAATAATACATATAAAGTTTATCGTAAATTAATTTTTTGTTAAAAAATAAGATGAAATTTTGAAACATTTAAAGAATAAAAATAGCACATATCTCAATAATTTCATGTCATAAATCCAAAATATAAGAAATCTGCAATCTTATGTTTAACAACAAACGATTAAAAACTTTTTTTCTGTTGCTGTCATTAATGAAATTACGAACAATATTATATATATGTATTAACATTTCTTACTTCTAATGAAACATATATCTTCAATTTCACTAAATTATATCAATATTGAACCTATTAGTATATAA
>KQ435916.1:249349-260297 GCA_001276565.1 Melipona quadrifasciata
ATTTAGGGGGGAGGATAATAGAATATTTTTTTTTTACGATTATTTCTTTCGAATTTTCGTTTTCACAAATTTTTCTATTAGATTATGTAGAATAAATTCTCAATTTAATTCTGCATCTAACTTATCTCTTGAGATAATCCTGAATGTTGAAAAAATAATGAAATTCTGAAATAATAATAATATTAATATGATTTGTGAACTTATTTTCTTTGTTTATAATATTAATATGATTTGTGAACTTATTTTCTTTGTTTATTCGGTGACGATGTTTGAAATGGAGAAATTACGAATTATAATGTTGTTCTTTTCTTTTAGTCATATTTTTCATACTTCATCGAGAAAAAATAAAAGGGACACATACTATCTAGTAGAAAAAAGTGGTGATCTGAAAATAATTCAAAAAATGAAATCATAAGAAAAATGTTTTATACTTTGCTTCAAACATTTCTCATATCATTAAAAATAAATATATTTACATGTTCGGTCTTAAGTGAAATACTCTCTGTTATACATAACGTTGGTAACGAACGTTTTTTACTTAAAATTTTTAGAGTATTAGGGGTTTTTTGTGTTTTAATCAGGCATTACTTATTTAGATAATACTTTATTATATTCGCTAAACATTATTTTCATACAAGGATAGAAAAGAGGCAACAGCGGTAACTGTAGTAATTTAAATTCCATATTATCGTAAGCAAGTCCAACATTTTTTTCTTTTGGAATAAGAGGAATTTTTGAGTAACGCTGACTGAAATGTGTTAATAAGATGAATTTTGCATTCATAGATTTTCCAGCTTTTATCGCTTGAGATGTCGTCGAATGTAATTTGCTAAGTGCTAATTGTTCAAGACCGTCCTCCATAGTCGCTTCGTGAATTAATAAATCACAATTTTGTCCCAAATCTATGAGACGTTGACAAAATATAGTATCACCACTGAAATAAAACATATGATTTTATTTATGAAATTATTAATACGTCATAATTAATTTCTTTAATCCATAACAAGAGGACGTGCAGTCTAATAGAAAAGGTAGAAACCATTAAAAACATTTTATGTTTCTCTTCAATGTCTGTGTTTAAGAATTAAGATTAAGCATTTTATTTATTTTACCTATAAACGATTTTTTTGTTATCTTCAAGAGTAATGGCAACACCATATGATTGCTTGCAGTGTAAGACATAAACCGTGCTTATGTCTTTGACATTTAATTTCTTGAAAAGCATCGATTTTAACATTGACGATATGTTATGATGTTGGAAGTATAGACTGTTATTGTTTATAGAAATATATTGCTCTTTGATAGAAGTAAACTGATCATTACAAAATTCATACCAAGGTGTTAAAATTTTTGGCGCTAATAAGTACAACTTTTCATCTATAACTTTTCTTCTTGTAGACAACAAACCAATGACTCCTAAATGGTGATCTGCATGCATGTGTGATACATAAATAGCCTAAAAAAAAAAGAAAAATTAACAATAATAAAGATAATAAACGAGTAAAACTGAATGTTAATTGCTTTAATTTACATGCAGACATACCTTAATAGTACGTAAAATATTGAAACCTTCCGAAACCCCGTAAAACCTAATAATTTGTCCAAGAGTACCTTCTCCACAATCCAATAAAATGCTACAATCCTTATTAACACGTAAAAGAATACCACTTGTATTTCTAACTTTATTTGGTACACTACAGCCAGTACCTAACATCACAATTCGTGGATAATCTGGACTAGTATTTAAATTATGTTCTGCTGAGTTTTCCTTAATAACAGCCTTTAATTCTTTTGAAACAGTTATAAAATTAGGAAGTTGTAGAATATCGTCAATATATATTTGCGTATCCTTGTAAATTTCAGCATTTTGTAAAGGTTCTGGTATTGGACGTATCTTTATCACTTGTCCCGTTCTAGCACGATAGATATTATCACTTAAAGTCTGCAATAAATTTTCTAATATTTAATCTTGTAAAATTCTTGATGTATTATTTCACAAATTAAATAAACGAATAAATAAATAATTTGTAAGTTTAACTTTCAGAGAATTATACCGGGATTATTTAAATTTATATTTCCGAGAATCCAATTGTACGTGAAAAAATATAACAATAATGATACAAATGTAACAATTATCAAAAAAATATATCTAAAATATATTAGATATCAAATATCACTATAATATATTATATATACAATGTATAATAAACGCTTTTTACTTCTTGAAAAATATAATAAACGCTTTTTACTTATCTTCTTGAAAAAAAATTGTTAGAGTTAAAAATATCAGTTGTTATAAGCAAAAACAATACATAATAAAATAATTTTAAAAAAATATGCATGATCCATTAACTCGCAATTTTAAGAACTTACTTTAAGGGGATGTTATCAGTCAAATAAAATGTTACCATTTTTTTGGAAACTATAGCAGCTAGCGACAATTTTTTTTTTAAATTCAGTGATACTAAGGCACTGATTATATAGAAAATGATATTTCTGAGATAAACAGTAGTGGGTCAAAAGACCCATTTCTCTAAGTTTTTTTTAAAATTAATATGATATTTAATTTAAAAAAAACTTTGTGTTTTAATCTTCTTTGACCCATTATTATTTACCTCAGAAATATCACTTATTTTCCATATAATTAACCTCTTAGTATCATTGAATTTAAAAAAAAAATTGGAAAAAATCCCAAAAAAATAACTCGTAATACTTTATTTAATTCACCCTTATTGTCTCTTTGATTCATCCTGTATTACTTACCTCTTTATCTTTGTCAAAGCGATCTTTATTCAACAAAGGAAATATTTCAGGATGTAACATGTTTAATAAAGATTGGTTCTTGTAAACAGCTTCACTGCCCATACAAGTATTTTCACTATTTACAATTACATGTTGTGTATTTGAAGAAAATTTTCTTAACCAATCTTGATATCGTTGATTAGTAAAAATTTGGTCAGAAGTAAAATGAAATATGCAAAATACTTCATTTTCATTTGCTTCCGTTTCTGTTTGTTGATATTTCAAAAAAGCAGGATGATTTACTATGGAATCCAAATATTCGTCTGTCGGACATTCTACAACTACAAAATTTTTAACAAATTGAAATTTATAACAATAGAAAATAATTTAATATATCAATTAAATATAATCATCCAAACTTATGTTTGTTTTAAAAAATATGTTTTAATTATATTTATAAATATAAATTATCAAAAGCTAGAGATAGTTAATGATGTAATATGCATGAAATAATATTTAATTGTGTATATGCTAAAGACATGATTATGTATGATTATATATTTTCAAAATTACCTATGAATGTGGTTCTACATCTTTACTATAAACAACAGATCCATCTGATTTAGTAATATTCATTCCTTGCTTTAACTTATCTAAAAGTGGTCCAGGTGGCACACCAAAGTTTATGCACTTGTCTATTAATAATTTCCCAGATCTTGGATGAACAGTACAAATATAACATATTACTTTTGGAATGCTTTTCATTTTCTTTTCTTCTTTAATTTTTTCCTTGTCTGTTTCTTCATTTATAACTCTCTTGTCATTTTCATTTGTGTAATATTGTTCTTGATCTACCAGATCTGAAGTAAGCTTTTTAATATTTTTTGTAGATTTTGTTATAGGAACATATGAAACTTTCATTCTACAATCATTGTACTCTGTAGATTCATCAATTGTGAAATAAGAAATTTTCAGTTTTGGCAAAGATAAAAACAATTTAATTGCATCTATAAAATCACGAACTCCTTCAGGACAATGAATATTTATTTCTGTTGTACCACTAGCTTGTGCTGTTAACAGTAAACCTGGGATACCTCCAATATTTTCCCAAGAAAAATGTGTCACAAATATATTTTCTACTTTGGACAGTTTACAGCCATGTTCTTGACTCAATCGTTGAGTGCTTTCACCACAATTAAATATATAATTACTGTGATCAGTTATAAAAAATACACATGATGAGGTTCCAAGTGCTCCGCTACCAAGCACCTGTTGTAAAATATTAATCATTGATAAAAGTATTATCGACACACATTATAAAGTTTAATAAATAATTAATTTCATTTGTTTTACATACCTTCAAATATGCATTAAAATGCTTGGATTCTTTTTTTTGTTGCATTACTGCCAAATTTATCACAGAAGATTCAGTCAGTAATCTGTTGTGCGTTTTAATAGTATGAATATTTTTAGTAATGAATTTGAACAAACATGTACTAAATTGAAACATTGTATTAATATCATTATACCATGTATATACATATATATTGCCTATAGAAATAAAAGAATATTACACATATTACACATTTACCATTTCATTAAAAGATATAAATTTCATGGGCTGTTCTTTACTGTTAATCTAACCTTATCTCAGGTTGTAAAATTACACCATTTTATAACAGAATTTATAAACTCTCGTTAACAGTCGCAAGAGTGTTTGTAGATAGGTTTGAAATATAATTATTAAAATAAAAATCTAATTGTACAATAAAAATACGTAAAAAACGAAAGTGATGTTAACACGTGCTATTGAATACACGTATATATATACATACATAAATAGATATGCGTGTTACTACTAATTAAAAACTAATTTCATCAATGAATATTTTACAGTGTTTCGATTTAAACAATTAATCTATGACACGTTGATCGACGATAAATATGTAACTTTTTATCATGTTTGTATGACAAATCATACATATTCATGTACAACAGTTGAATGAGAAATAATCACATTGTACGGCAGAAGGTTCACCTTTTCACCTTTTCCATTTGCTAACACACTAGATTAGCATCTTCTTGCACAGGATATCCTGTAATTGGTGTTACAACCGAGTAGGAGATTTTATATGAAAAAACGAGTCGAAAAGAAACAATAAAATTTTTTAATTAAAAGCTTTCATTTTCGAAAAAAATCGAGTTTGAAAATTTTCCGAGTATTTGAATTTAATTAATTCCGAGTAATTTTCTATATTTGAACTTAGTTAATTCCAAGTAATCGACACGAGGTCACTCTTAGGCGCAAAAATAAGTGAAAAGGATAGAATAAAATCTATTTGTTTAAAGTGTCTTTTTCAAGAAAATAGACTTTGAATGTGCCTCGTTAGAGAAACGCCTTGGTACATGTGCACTTGATAAATTTTTTAACTCGATCTCCTCGAGAATGAAACACCTTTAAAAACAAAAAAATTTTATTCCACATTTAATTTTCACAAGTAGAATAACCTTCTACTAATTAACCTTTTTTGTCATGTCCAAAATTAGCTGAATTCAGGTATTTCTGAGAAATTTTTAAATTTGATGTTTTCGAAAACGAAGGCTTGAAAAAATTTTGTTTTTTCTATCTCATATTTTCACGTAGAATCATCTCCTAGATTTCTTACGGAACACCTTGTATTTAAGAATGTATTGGATATTTTTTTTAACACAAATACAATTGTTGATTTCAATTCATATATTATTACATTTAGAATGTACAATAAGTTGTAGTAATTTTCTATTTTAAACAGCCTAATTAGAAATTTGCTATCTTCGCTGATTTTTAAAAATATGTTATCAAAGTCATTGTTCTGGACAACTTTCCCCAATATTACCTTATTAGATGTTTGTGAAAAACTTTAACGCGAAATTTTTGAAAACATTTTGAAAACTATCCCAGATTTAGCTGAAATTTTGAAAATGGGCAACTTCATTTTTTATATAAACATAATATTTGCAAGAAGAATCTTTCAACTCAGAAAGTTAAGATTCAAAATTTTGCGAAAAAATTCAGAAATAACAGTGAGATAATTATTTGGAATAAGGACGACCCTAACGGTGTAAGTCAATTTAAATAATTACAGTAGTCAATTTAAAAAATAATCAGCTCTTTTTAAAGAGGAATATCGGCATTCGTTTGGGATAAACAGTTCCACGACTGGCCGAAAACGCTGTTACAATCCACAAAAATAAGCGATTAATGAACAAGTTGTCTATGCACCCCAAGAAAGTGATTAATGAACAAGTTGTCTATGGAACCCAAGAAAGAAAGTATGTCATTAACAACATATTTCAAGATCGATAATGAAGGGTAAACTTATAAATAATTATCTAAATACTTATTAAGATATGTTAAGAATCGCGTAAACGTGTTTTAAACTCGATAGTAAACATGTTCTATACTAATATTATCTTGTTTCTAAAATTACATATTATTCTGAGTTGTATCATACTATATTAATATATTATAGACAAAATTTTTTGGTTCAAATTTGTTATTTCAGAGCTATATTACTGAAGCTGAAAATTAATGTTAGTCAAATTTTCACAAATGAACAATTTTCGAGATGTTCGCAAAATATTGCTGCAAGTATGGCTAACATGTTCGCCGCTGAGCAATCTACTTAAATCTCTCACATAATTGAAAGGAAAAAGGTTTTACCAATTGATACAAAATTATAAGCATATATGGACAGAATTTTTTATCAATTTTTTACGATTATTTCGAAACGTTCATTTTCATGAATTTTTAATTTTCGATTAATCCGAAATGACAAATTTGGGGATACGGATTGTAGATAGAATCGGTGGAAAAATTAAAGTTTCTTATATGTCGTGTCGGCCTTATATAAAGCTGACTGGCTTTGTGTCCTTCCCAATCACGTAATTAGGAAGGTAAGTCATTTTTGACCTAACTGTACCTTAGGCCGGTCAGTCCCATAAAATATTCGCAATTACTCTATGGGCCTAACAGTACTGCCAAGGGATGCGTCCCTCACATTACTTTTACATTTTAGTGGCCCTAGTAGTAGACCCCAAGGTAACGGGACGCGTCCCCTAGAACAAATTTGAACCAAAAGTTTTGCTTCCCGAAAATATCACTTATTCTGTTTAATTTTTTTTAAATACTAGCATAATTTTGTATTAAAATGCCACTTACAATAAGACAAGTGAATAAAGATATGTAGTCAATGAAAAAGAAATACATATTGTAATGAATTATATATTTTTTATAATTTTCTATATATTTAATTATATATTTCAATAGTATATTATACGTATGTTATTATGATAATATCAATATTTCAAAATTTAATGAAAGAATATTGAGTCATTAAGAGTCATATTTCATCATAAAAATCTTGAAACGAGATAACAAAAAATTAATTTATATACAAAACAATAAAAATAAAATATAATTAAAAGACAATAGAACAATATTGTTATAATGTAATATCTACATTAAATGAAATTGACTATTTTTATACTTATATGTGGAATAATAAACATTATAATAATATATTATATAAATAAAATCATTAACTAAGTAAATCCATTACATCATAAGATACTTTTTCTATTTTTTGATTTGAATCAGAATTCAAATTTGAATTAAATTCTAATTGATTGATAGGAAAATTATTTACATTAGAATTTAGATTTGAATTAAATTCTAACTTATTAGCTATTACATTTCCTTGATTCATAGAATTTGAATTAAATTCTAATTTATTAGCCATTATATTCCCTTGATTCATAGAATAATTAATACTGTTACGAGGAATGACTGAATTGGGAACATAAGTATTTCCTTTTTGATTTAATTGTCTATTCATTCCTTGCAGATTGAAGTGTTGATACTGATTCGAATTTGGTGATTTCCAGGAATAATCAGATTTTGAACATGACATTGAAAGATTTAGTTGATCTAAATTAGATTTCAATAAAGTATCAGTTAAATCTTTTACTGGAGGTTTTGTAGGTTGAACAATTGTTGGTACTAATAGTGTTTGAGATTGTAATCTTTGGTGCATCCCTTGTTGTTGAACTAATCTATAAATAGAAAGATCAATCGTAAAATCGTATATTTCTAAAATCTAATAACAGATAAGTAACAATTTTTTATAATTACTAACCGAAATTTATCTTCCATCGTCAGTTCATTTTCAATTTGTAGAGATTTCAAAGTTGCGCTTATATTTGAAGTAGGAACTGTAGAAAATATATTCCCATCATCGTTACTCGAACTAATATTTTTATACATGGTAGAGGTTTGTGAAAGTTCTTGATCTAACTGTTGAGTCTCACGGCGCATGGCATCTAATTGTTTTAAAGCATCTTTGTGTTCTGATGTTACACGGTTTATCATTTCAGTTACAAGATTTGAAAGAATTTCATATTGCGGCAGACTAAAATTTTGTTCAATGCATAATGGTAATAAAAATGGTAAGATTTTTGTTGCTAATATTTCTTTACTTGTTCCTAGTTTACTATGATTTAATAACATTCTATAAATACCTAGTAAGGAATGAATTAATTTGTATAATTAATAAACTTTAACTGCTTAACTTTTATTATTATATTAATATTTTAATGAAATGTGATACCTATGATAGCCATAAGAATTGCAGGTTCACCAGAATGTGGAATCTCTTGCAGAAAAGGTAATACTTGATCAAGAACAAGCCATCGATCAAAATGTGGTAACATTTTTGCAAGACATAATAAACAGTTAACTCTAATTCCAAGACTTTTGCTGCTGTTTCCTTTTCCATATAAACAAATCTTTTTCATTCTAGGTAAAATTGCATTTTTAATCACTGGTCCTTCAATCATTGTTACAATATTAGGTAAAGCTGATAAACATAATTCTTGTAACTGTTCCCATTCTGATTCTAAAGCGCGTAATAACATTGGAACTATATCTGTTTTTATCACTTCTGTAGTACATAATTTTAATAATAAATCAGCATGTTGCATTAAAACAAGACTAATTTGTGGAGGATCATCTAATGTTAAAACTGATTTAATATTTGGTAAAATATATTCTCTGAATTCTTCCACAGAACTTGTTTCCATTGCATAGATTATGCTGGGTAAAACAAATGGAATCATTGGAGGATTAAATAATTCTTTGTATAAAGCTGGGAGAACTCTGTGCAGCACAACTCTGTGTGGCAATTGTTTTAAAAGTTGAGGTAATCCTTTGTAAAACTGTGATTTCTGTAAGTTATCCCATTGGAAAATTTTGTCTAAATAATTCAAGGTTTTAACACCTATATCTGTGAAGTAGTCAATCTTTACAAATTGATGAGCATCTGGTCTTAATTCAGGATTATGATGTAACATCAATTTAACTGTGTCTCTAAGACTCTCTGAAGTTGGAAGAAACTTATCTGTGATAGTCGAACTTCTAAAATTTTCTAAGAACTGTTTGCATTTTAATAAATCATTGTTAGATTCATGAATAAGTACATTCTTTGGAGAATATAAAATATATATTACCATTCCTAAAGAAAATATATCACTAGATGTATCAGCGCTACTTGCCAAAATACATTCTGGCGCTTGATAATCCAAATTTGGTTGAGCTATAGACGGTGCTGATATGTCATATTCTATGTACGACCATTGAGGTTGTTTGCCTTCAGCACTTTGATTTAAAGCGCAAAAATCAAATCCAAAGATCTTCCATGCCCCGTGACTATTAACAACAATAGATTCTGGGCATAGGTTTCTGTGTAATAATTTAACATCTCCATGTAAAAATGCCAGACCTTCACCAAGTTGCAAAAGTCCATATTTAATTTCAACATCATGCAACTTGTAATCCTTTAATGCTATTGGCAATGGCTGCGGTAAATTATTATGGTTTCCCAAAACGTTGGCTAAACTAGCTAATACAGGTTCAGTTGCAAATGCCAAACTGTCTCTAGATTCCTCCAAAGGATGTTGAACAGTTAAAACCTGTGGATGACGTAATTTCGTCAATTGTGCAACACCCCTTTTTAATGTTTCTAAGATCAATTCTTTGTCGTTTCTTGAAAATTTATCCAAAATGCGTTTCTCAAACACGAATATTGCTGCTTCTTGTTTTGTAGATTTCTTATAACCATTGTAAATCTTCCATAGTAACGATGGTCCTGCATTCGCTATATGAGCAGTTACTTCAAACTCTCTGGTTACTGGATTACCAGGAAGAACATTTGACAATTGTGACAAGCCATAAGCAGTGTTTTGAACAGTGTTAGATATTGTATTGCTAACAGTATTTCGTAACTTTGCAAGTACATCCATTTTATTTTTACAATTTTTAAGTATCCATTTATTAATTCTTTTTATTTCTTTATTTTTAGTAAACACTAAAATTATTCAAATTATAGAAACCTTATGTTCCTTTACTTTGTTTGACATTTGATTTACTTCATCAATTTTGTTGCCTTTTAGCAATCAATTGTATTATATATTTATATTGTACAGTACACAGAACGTAATTTTCTGAAATGTTCAACAATATAAAATATTATAATAATCGATGTTAACACTGTTGATTCAAATGTATTATGATAATTTATGACACAATGACTCAATCTTAAGTGTCATAGTTGGTTATATTTTGCTAGACACCATTTAATGGTTACTTACCAATTACCAACCTAAACATGTAAATGTTAGTACTTATTACTTCTTGAAAATTTTTTAAATATTTTTACATCTTTGTATCATTTATATTAAATTTTCTCCGTATTTTTATATTTTTTAATTCACTGTATAAAATGAAAAATAAAATCATCTCTTTAATTACTTCACTAGACATATGTACATATTTAGTGATTCATACAATATTATAGATGTTTTTTGTACTGTTATTTGCCAATAAAAAATAAAAAATATTTGAAATTTAAATATTTAAGGAAAAATTATCATGTTAAAGCAGGGTTTGGTAATAACTTATATGATGATAATAGACATTAATATTTAAAAATCATTAAATATGTAATGTGTGTAATAAATTTTTAAAGTAAATATGTGAAATAAAGAAAGAATAGAATAAATTTTTAAAAAACTGATTAAAAGATAATATTCTGCTATTTGTAATATTTTTTTTTAACTGATGCATTGCAATAATTAGATAAGAGAGGTAATAATAATTTTACAGTAATAA
>KQ435916.1:274824-287503 GCA_001276565.1 Melipona quadrifasciata
GTAAAAACTATTTTGTTTATCTTCAATTGGTTAAAATAAATAATAATATGCGATATCAAACATGAAAGACGATCAATTTTTCAATTTTAGTAGGTTAATTTTTTAATTAAAAAAACGAAGTAGTTTTAATAAACTCTATTTAACAGTGTCATTCATGTTCATTTTTCTTTTTTCTAACGCAACGTTAATTATAATTTATATTTTAATTAACATTGCGGCATTAATTAACAATAATTTATATTTATAATTATTTTATTACTATCTTGATATGCTATATAGACTGCTAAACATGAAACAGAAACAAGTTTGTTTAGCTTGTATCATAAATATATAATATACACATGCATACAGATGTAGAAAAATATAGGAGGGAAAAAGGTAGGTAACAATTATAAGAGATGAATAATTTACATACTTTAAGCGTATTTAATACGCAATGATTATTACGACAGAAACTCTCAATAGAGCTAGATATTAATTAATTTGACTATAAAGATGAATTTAGGTAAATTTGATATTATCAGCTTTTGATTGGCGATAATTAGCGATCAACTGGATATTTATTTGTTAACTTCGAGCGTCAACGAAGTCTCTGGCTGAGTCCATATATAGCCTGTACGTGTCATGCTGCAATGAGCGTCGTAATATCTGCCAGGTGCACGACAGTAAGACCATCTTGGACATCGGCATCGGAATTTACTGTGAAACTCCTCTTTGCATACTTCATTCCACCAACATGTCCGCTAGAAGCAGATGTTCTATTTGTGACCGATGAATAATAAACAAATAGTTCTTGTTTGCAGTTCACTTACCTCTGCCAAATAACCTCTCACACTCTGATCGCTGTAATTCCTCTTTTTAATCAGGTGTCTCGCGCTCGTCATACATACTTCTGCGCATAAGATTAATACTAGCAATAGATACAACACTGACCCTTCCTGCAAGAGAATCAATTTATAGGAATTAATACTGTCAATTTATAGGAATTAATACTTTTGTTGGTTTCGTCGTCACGACTTTCGACAAGCTCGAAATTGAAAGTAAATGGAAAACGTGAAAGAAAAAAAAAAGAACGAGGAACGAACAGGGATGCAATAATAAAACAAATTAAACTTTTTGTCAAATAACTTTATCGTTTATCGTTTATTGATCTTACATTATTGCGCATTTTTGGATCTTCTGTGCAACCCTGTTTATGCAATCACGATATCGTATGGAAAATCTGACAAAAAAAAATTGAACTACATATTTAGTTTCTAATGCTGAATGCTTCGCACGAATACTTGAGGTAAAAGAGTACACAGAGGACGTGGCGCAGGCGTGTGTGCTGCTTATTCTTTCTATTATGACTTCGCAAATCGATCCGTTGTTGGATCGAAAATTTTCATTTTTGCTGATAAATCTCTTCGTAGTTTCTTAATTTTCCAAACTGTCTTTCAAAGTTATAAAACAAATACACTGTCGTTCAAAAATATCCGAGAATTTGTTCATTTTTGTCAGAATATAATTTAATTATAAAATAATCTTTAAAATAATTTTAACAGGTTCATGCGAGTAGAATATGAAATATGAAAATGCTGTATTACAAAAGCCAGAAAAATAACATAGATATTTGCAATATCTAATATAAGTATTAAATTTGAATTTGTCTTAAAACATTGTATGGTCAATAAAATTTATATACAGTTAAAGAGAATTTTTTAATAAAATCGAATTTAATATTTTTAATTCGGATAGACGATATTACATATATGGAGGAGAATTAATAGAAGAAATTTGTATAAAAAGAATTTACTTAATGGTGAAATACGAGGATGATTGAGTTCAGTTCAATGTTCGTCTTTACTAAGAATATTAGGAACACATATGGATATAATATGTAGATATGTACATATATCTAAATATTACAGAACAAAATTTTAAAATATGAACAAATTGTCCAGAAATTATTGTATATCCTAGGAAAAAATCTGTTCGTCCCCTAATTTCGTTTAAGTAAACTTAGATAAATTAAGTAAAGTAATTTTCTTCTGTTAGTTAAAGTAATTTTCTTCTATTCATTTGAAAATTTCTGTTCAACATACATGTCCCACTTGTTAAAAGATAAGGACATAAATATTCGAAGCTTTTATGAACAACTGCATTTTCAATCTTGCAAAAATAAATTAATTGTAATTAATTGTAAATAACTTAATTTTTGATGCAAAAATTATTATTATGTATGTACAATTATATTTTTATAATGAATAATATTATTAATCAATGTTATATTTGATAGTAATTAATGTTGTTATATATACATTTTTCTAAATAGAATACAAGAATAAAGTTATAGTAGAAAACTCTACATAGAATTGATGGATTCCTTTCAATGATATTTTGCTTTCAAATTGTGAATTTCATGTGCAATATTCTATTCTTCCCGCTATGACTTCATTAATAACTATTGTATAAAATTTTGTGAGAATGTTATACGTTTTTTATTTTTTAACTTACCTTTAAAAAAATTTTGCGAATATTTTGTATTGTCTATAACTTTTTTATTCACGTATATATCCATGTGTTAAAATCAAAGTATACATATGTAGTAGAAAATGCAAGTACGATATTTTTCAAATTAGTATAAGTACTAATACTAGATTGCGCATTTTTATGCATTTTTAAATTTTTATAAACATAATTGCAGAAACGAAACGTTCATGTTATAAATGTTAAATATTATAATTATTACTTAACTCCCTTAAATGTTTTGTATATTTTTACGTTCTATATGCATTGTGTGCATTTTTTTTTCATCTTGAGATTTTCCATAAATGCATAAAAACATAGTCTAATAAGTACGCATAACATAATATATGTACAATGCGTGCAACCAATCATATTATCTCTACTACATTCTTCTCATTTCATCAAAATAAAACTGAGTATTCATCTAGCTTTTTCGCATTGCTACTGAATATATTCACAAATATGAATGTAAATGCACCTTTTATTCTCATGCGATGCACAGTCTAATATTTTGTAAAAAATAATATTATATAGTGTAATTAGAAGGTTGAAATATTCTGATTAAAATAACATACGCTTTTTTCTTTTAATTGAAACTACGTTTATTTTCAGCATTGTATGACTCTTCTCTATTCACGTATTGTAATTTTTACGATTTCAGATCGTAATTTTTGATTATTTTAACTTCTTTTTACAAAGGTTCCATCGTTAAAATTAAAATAATAAAATTATTATGGTACCCATACGAAATCAATGTAAAGTTGATAGGAAAATGAATTCTAAATTGTAAACAATAGAATATATTATGAGAAGTGATAGTGAAGTAGTAACTAAATTCGGCACAGATAAAAAAATTATTCGTATCATATCAGCGGTTTTACTTAACTGTTTCCAGAAAATGTTTATATAATAGTTATTTAGAACCTTCTAAATTGTTTAAATCATTAATTGTTATTAATTAATTAGATTTATTAATTATTTAGAATTAATACAAATACTCATTACTCGTTTGTTTAACATTTCATTTTAACAACAATATATAAATTTATCCATTTTAATAAATGATTCATTTGGTAGTGATTCATTTGTTTGATTATTGTTTTTCGTGGAAAAAGTTTTTATTTGAAATAAACAATTGTTTCTTAAGTGAAACAATTGTTTCTCTTTATATATAAATAAATGTCTGTTAAAATTTCAAGCGTAATAAAAAACAAAATACATTATAGTTGCAACTGTACTGTAGTTGTAACATAAAGAAATCTAAAACCCATACTTTTCTTGATTCTAATAAAAATTAACTATGATACTCGTGTTTAACGGATTAGATAAATGATAATATAGTGAACAATTTGATCTTAGATTTGTTTCATACTTTATGTTTAAAACAGAAATTTAAAAAGACAAAATATATTAATAAAAACTGTCACAGAAAATTATAAATGCTTCCGATTGTAATTAAAGAATGTTTAAAAATTTGAGGTTATATTGTTAAAACTATCCAAATTAACCCAAACATAACCTGTATCCAACCAAGAGGATTTTGAATATTTTATTAATAAACATTAAATCGAATTTGCTTTTTCTGTTTAGTATTCTCGCTCTTTTATTTAATGTTAGATCAATTAGATTACGCTTGAGTATGTATCTAACTTCTAAATTTCATATTCCCCTAGATTAATTGCAATTAAATATATTTGCTCGTGACAGTTTTTTGTAAGATATTTTACCCTTTTAAATATTTTCTTCAATTGTTTTAAAGTACGAAACAAATCTGAAATACCGCAAGTAAATTGAAGTTATTATTATAACTTATTGTTATAACAAGGTTAGAGATTGAAGACGTATTGTGAAAGATAACCTGACATACGTTTGTATAGTTTCTGTTCATTTAATGTTCTAAAATTTAGTCAAATGTATTTTCTGCAGTTATAAAAATTAAAAATGACCCTGAAGTTATTTATTTAAAATTATTAAAAAGATATATTGTCCAGTTGATGTATTAATGTATTTCATCAAGTGAATTTAATATTTTAGGATATAATTATGGAATTATCAAAAGATACCATTGACGGTCTTACTAATATTCTAAATATAAACATTGTTACTGACGATAATTTTCTACAAATTATAGAAACAGCTATTTCGTACATACATGAAAATCCTATGGAAATAAGATGTGAGTATTTGTTTTAATACAATTATTAAATATAAATAAGATTAATTTATAGAATTATTAAAACTAATGAAATTTTAGGCATTATTAAAAAATCTGATTCAAAACCAGTTTTGACAAGAAAGGTTTTTACTGATGTGGCATGTTTACTTATAGAGGCAGCCCGACATAATTTAGATGAAGAAAGCTTGAGAAACTTTTTAAATCTTGTATATATTGATGAAAAAAGAGTTACGAAATTATCTGAAGTATACATTAACAATAAAACAGCAATACAATCTCAGTTGGAATTAATAGGCAATAATCCATCTCATATTATTGATATAGACTGGCATTTAGATTATTGTGTTAAGGTAATTGATCGGTGAAAGGAACACCGATCTTGTTTCGTTTAAAAATGCTTTATTCGTTCTTATTTATGAAAATGATTTTCAGTTGGACACATGTAATTCATTAAGTGTTCCTCTTTATCATGTGCGACTTAGTACTAAAAAACATGAAACAATAGATCATGTAACATTTTCATGTACAATACAACAATTGCAAGAACTGGTGTTTAAGCTCAAAGATGCCATCAAATACTCAGAAAAGCTTACTAACGTTTAACTATGTCTTTAAGCTAAATATAGCACAACCCATGTTAAAATCTTGTCTGAATTATTTTTGTTTTTAACCATCTCTGTTACAACATATGAATTTCTATAAATTATAATTATTAGCAACTTATGACACTTATGTATATTAACATTTATACAACAATTATTATAATAATCATAATAATAAATTCAATTTTTGTACGTATATGTGTGATGGTAAAATCTTATACAAAACAACAAACCGTTTAAAGTATAATCAACTATATTTTTATAATTAAAAGAACATCTACTTCACGTAGTATTATTACTATACTGATAACGCGCGCGCGTCAAAAAGTATGCGCGCACGCTCACAAACATACACAAACATGTACATAAATTTCAAAACAAATGACGATCAACGTTTTTATAAATAAAACAAATCTCGAAAAAACTTTCGTCTAAATCAGTTTCGATTTAAACTACATTGAAATTTTTTTTCTTTTTTACATAAAAATTATACATATACATTTTTCATTCGCTCACTCATTCAGGTACACCTTGTATACAAAAAAATCGCGCGCGCACACAACTAATAACTTATTAAAAATACGTTTTTTGCTCTACAATCAGGCATCTCTGTCTAAAAATTGCTTTTTTGTATTAGACAAAAAATACTATCGTTATATTCTTAACATCTAAAAATATGCGTGTTAAATTATATTAATAATTGATAATTTTTTTTTATATCTAATGTGATATAGATTTCTTTGAATCATTATACACTATTTACAAGTAAAATGTATCTAAAAGGAAAAAAATCGTTCAATATTAAAAATTTATCTATACATTAACTCTTTCTTTCTTTCCGGCGCTTATTAAAATTAATAGTGGACTTCTTATCCATGCGTGCTATTTTAATAATTCGGTGCGATGCGACACATCGATAATATCAACTAATTAAGCTGGAAAGAGAGAAATCACTTATATAGCGTAATACTTTTTCTCATTTTCTTAAATCATTTAACAACGATCATCTCTTGCTCTCAATTTCCTAACATTACTTCATATATAAGATTACTGTGATAAGGCCTCGGATATTTTACTATAGTTGTTTCTTTTTTTTTTTAAAAGAGAGTATGCGAAAAAAGAGCCAATCAAAAAGGTATCTCATGGCTAAATCTATTTGGAACATTATATTAATTCTCGAGGCTTTGGCTAGATATTTAATTGATTAAAAAAAAAACAATAATAATAGAAAAAAATAATAGAATTTGTCCAAAAGTATGATAAATAACGTAAACTAACAGACTGTGTAAAATTATTTTATAAAAACTCGTTATATAAATATGATATATAATTATACGCAGTATCTTTTTCTATATTAATCTTTATACAGTCCTTATATCAAATCTGATGTTAAATATATTTAATTATTTCTTATATTATTTCTTTTGTTGTTAAACCACAAGAGAGAGAAAGAGAGGTGTTATATATTTTTAATTATTACAACTTTTAATCGCAAAATAAAAATTAGACAATAGCGATACTTTAAAAGTTTAGTATTGTTTTAATACGTTTAATGTTTTGCGGCTTAAAAATCATAATAATTAAGATAATAACATGAATTTGTTTTGAAAAATTTATCAGCAGCTTGAAGTGTGTAAAATTACGACTCGACAAAATGTTTTTGTCTAAAATAAAATGTGATAATATCTGAACATTTATATCTGAGTATGCCTAAACATAGAATTTAAATGAGCCGTTCAGTGCGGATCTTATGTCTTCATTTTGTTAACCTGAATCTCAGAATTGTTTTGTTGTTCCTCAGATTTGTCACATTTCTCATTTTTAGGTTCTTCTATTTCTTGTTTTTCAATAATTTGTTTTTCTGAGACTTGAACCATTTTTGTTTCATTCTGCTCATTCTGTTGCTCTGTGATCTTTTCTATTTCACCTTTCTTTTCGTTGGGGAGATCGCCATTAATTTGCGAAGTTGATTTTTCTCTCTTTGTACTTATACTGTTACTATCCTCATTGGATCGACTTTTCTCCGAATTCTGCCCTTTCGAAAGATATAAATTTTGTTCTGTACATTTTTTGGCTTCTTTTTCTAACCGTTCCTTATTTTGATTCTGATCGTCTACACTTAACGAACATGCCTCTAACTTGGTTTTTGAATTAACAATCAATGTATTTTTATTTTGTCCGATACTTGTACTAGGAGAAAGCGAAGACGATTTAGAATTTCGGATTGTTTCCGTCGGTATGTTAACAATCTCGGTATTGCAAAACTTTCCAGTCTTAGACAAATTAAATGCACTAACATCTTCCTGTAGTGTATTTTCTGGAAGAAGCAGGTTATTAGTCTCAAGAGATGTTGCAATTGCTTGCGTTTCAGATTTGACCAAGTTATAAGATGCGGGAGAAATTGCCGTTAGAGAGGTAGTTTTTGGTGACTTAGGTGAAGAATAGGTGCTTGGTGGTATTCTCTGGACTGTCGGGGGTTGTGAAACTGGAGAGAAAGTAGTTTGTGGAATATAACTAGAGCGCTGATATAATTTATTAATAGAAGGAGGTAAATTACTATGGAAGGCACTGGGGGATGGAATTCCTATTGGCGAGCGTATCAAAGGATTTGGAAATCTAGTGGCATCTGGAAATGGTCGTGGAAAGTGAGGATAAATTAGTCCAGGATTCATATTTGGTGTCGGAGAAGGTATAAAAGGACTCGTCGAAAGCATATTTACTGGAGAATTTTTCGGAGATATTGGTGAACCAGTACTTCTACAAATATCTCTTGAGAATGGAGGATTTGGGTAATTCCTTGCACTGGGAGAATACGGAGGTGGCGAAACAATGGGCGAATTAACTGTTGAGACAATTGGAGATAGAGTTTTAGGATCTATCTTCATCATATTCAAACTTCCATTTTTAGAACTGTTAGACGTATTTGTAGTTGTTGTTGATGTCATTGTTGACTGTTCCTTTTCTTTGCATTCATTACCGATACCATACATTGGTTTCACTCCAGAGGCAGGATTACCCAAATATCTTGGCATGTTTCTCATTTTAAAGATCTTAGCTGGTTTAGATTGAATTGTTTTGCTTCTTTCAAAAAGTGTTGTTTGATGCAACTGATTTTGTGTCTCTTTACTTTGATTTTTAACTGCTACATAATTGTTTTTAGAAAGTGTAGGATTCCAGCATCTTGGAGGATCACGAAGAGTTTTATAACCCACTGCTTGACTTTGTTTTTTAGAAATAGAAAGTACTTTCTGTAAAGAGTGAGATGTAGCCACCGGAGAAGTACTTACTAATGAAGTAGCCCTAAGACTATCTTTTACGTTTGAATAAATATTTTTACTTTCTGTTGTGACTGCATTACTATTAAGTGAATAAACCGGTACATTTGGAATATTCGTATGTTGCTGCTGTTTGTTGCTGGAATCAGCAGTGACTGATGACGAACTATTTTTTCTTCCAATTTTTAATAAATCTGGAATATCAGATTTATTTTTTGTTTCTGTTTTATTTTTTTCTTTAGAATTTTCTCCAATTTTTGCGCAAATATCATTAATTTTTGAGCCAGAAGCTCCAATTTTTGCACAAATTTCATTCAAATTAGAACCCTTGGTGATCAATTCATTTTTCCGAATTGTAGGTTTCATTAAAGAAATTGGAATTGCATCAGGACAAGGAGGCACTGAATATGTATTAGTTAGTTCCAAATTTACTTTCAAAACGGGCTCTTTCGAAATACTCGGACTTGTATAACTATTTTTTAAAGAAGAAGAGACATTTACTGAAGATGTAGTAAATGCTGTAGAACTTTCTGATACTGAAGGCGTAGGTATTTCATTTTCAGAAACTGCAGTAACAGATAATTTTTGTGTTGCTGATGAACTCAAATTTTTAAGAGAATTTTTTAACATTGTACTATTTACTAGATCTTGAACTGTATAGGGAAATGTAGACGTAGATTGACTTATTGTTGACGTAGAAATTGAATTACTTCCATTCCCAGCAGATATAGACGGTGATGTCGAAAGATTTAATGACGCCAGATTATCATTCGATTCGATTTGATTATATAACTTTTGAGAAAATGTGTTTGTTTGTTCATTTATTCTTTGACAAGATTCTGCTGGAATCTGTTCTAACACATATGATTTTTTCTCTGAAGTACCTTCGCCTTGAACAGAATATTCTTCTTTCTGACCAATTGATTGCACACTTTTTACTTTAATCTCCATTTCTTTTATCTCAGAATTAACTGAAGTACTTGGGTATGTTGATAAAATAGGTTCTACGGTATCTTGTAATTCCGGCTTCTGTGATATGACTTTTGTAGAATATGGGACTAATGATTTATTTAACGTAGCCCCGCAATTATTTGTCATTACTTGTGTTTTTGAAGAGTCAAGAGAATTTTTTAATTCCGTAGATTTTAAGCTTTCGGTAATTTTTACATCTACTTTTTTAGAGGATTGTGGTATAATTTTCCTATCTTTTGTAACCTTTTTTGAGGAAGTATTACTATTGCTAATTTGACCAGTTTTCGGTTGAAATTGCAATTTTACACTTAAAGCATTAATCTTTGACCCTGTATTTACAAGTTTTATCTCATTTCTTGAATTTTGCTTAGAATTCTCCAATTTTTCCGTAATAATATTATTATTTTTTAATGACTCCTTTTGATCTTTATTTTCAATGTTATTATTTCTAATTTCTAATTCATTCGCATATTGTGTCATTTCTTGTGATTGTACACTTTTCTGTAAAATTTTATCTTCAATATTATTATTATCCAATCGATTTTTCGATTCCTCTTCATGTTTAGAATTTATCGTACTTTCTATTTCTTTCGTCGAAGTCTTTATAGTTTCTGTTTCATTTGTATTATTTTGGTCATTCATTTCGTTTAATTTGGAGGAAGTATCAAATTCGCTTGTGTCTTGTTTATCTGAAGATTGTTTATTTTTTTCACTGACTTCAGATATGTCATTTTTATTAACATTTTCTTCAATTATTGATGTATTTATTGTTTCAACACTAGTAATAGATTCTTCAACTTTCGTATTTTTCTTAAATTGTTGGTCCGTTATATCTGTAATGCTCATAATGCCAGTTTCAGAAATTTTTAGTTGTACCTCTTTCCATTCTCTGGTCATCGATTTTTCTTCTTTTGATTCTATAACATCTATGCCAGCACGAAGTAAAGATGTTTTATAATTGACGTTATCTTCTGAAAGTTTTATTCGTTTCGGAGAGGATTCAAATATTCTGTAACTTAAATGCAATGGCACTTTCTGAAATAAATATTATTAAATATTTATAGAGTCAGACAGCATTTAGAACATTTCAAATAACAATTGAAATAAATATGATAAAATATTTATAGAGTCAGACAGCATTTAGAACATTTCAAATAACAAACTGCGTATACTTACTCGTCTCCAATGATAAATATACATAACATCCATTAATGTATAACTACTACATAGTGGTTCCTCTTTATACATTACATCCACCCTATGTGCATCAGTTAAGCCATACTTAGCTCGTATGAGCTTTTGTAAATGGAAAATGGTTACTGCAGCTGGACAACGAAGATACCGCCTCAACAAAGGTTTTACAGCTATTCCTTTTACATCCTTGGATGGACTAAAGTATTCTAATGATAAACTAAGAGACTCATCCGGAGAATATATATGTGATTCAATTGGTTCTCCCCTTGCCTCTGGAGATGTTGCCTGAGTACATGCTTCAGGATGTTTTAAATAAAATTCTCTCCTACACCGCATTTCATCTGACATATAAATATTAAAATGAACCGTTATATATATTTTTTCTTTTCTTTTTTTTTCAATTAACTATAGAACTTACTTTGATAACATCCAGGCACCAATTTGTACACAATGTCCTGCAAAGTGTGGTCTGGACGAATATTGAGTAGTGGTTTACTTTTGTGCACTTGTACCTCACATATTGGACAATACTTATTGTTTTCCAGATATTTGACGATACAGCTCCTGCAAACTGTAGTGCGACGTTAATCGCCGCTTATATCAATATGCTTGAATCATCGCTTAACCCTTTTGCAATGATGAAGTCGCATCTATTCACCACAGACAAAAGGATTAAGAAAGTGACAGAAGAATAGACATACACGAATGCAAACACTCTATGATAGTAGTGGCGTCAATGAAATATCCACCGCATAATTTGCACGTCAGCTGATCGTTGAGTTTGGACAACCTTAAGCGATGTCCTCCACTCTGGCCTGACATCCTACAGCAAAAACATTGAATTAATCACGTATACTTAACCGCCAGTCAGCATAGAATAAATAAATAAACAAATTGTAATTAGTAATGTTAAGCGATGTGAAACATTCTTTCCAGCTAATTCAAGGCAATTTGCACGTTGAAAATATACACACTAAAAGTAGTTTGGAAATCTTTATTCTACCATTGAGTAAATTGTAATTAAAGTGTTCAACTTACGTGGTAAATAATGCGAGAGCTGCTCGTTTTATCTAGTAATCGCCATTTGATTAAAGAAGTCAGGAAAGTTGAGTCGGAACTCGAGGTGAAATTTCACGAACCCTCATAATGAAAATATTCGTTGAAAAAAAAAAAGAAAGAAAGAAAAAACTGACTCGAAGATCCGTCAAAAGACCGGTCTCTTTCAAAACGCCGAGCGCTCTCTGATTCCACGATTTTTCCAAATCCGAGTCGATCTAGTTTATTGCAAAATAGGCCACGGTACCAGGAAAAACTCTTGAGGACGACAGCAAAACAAAATGGTGGATAAACAATCGTGCCAATGACATTTCTAAAAACATGCGTTTCTTTTAAGATTTTCTCCTCGGCTGCATTTTACGTTCTGCGAGAATGACGAAGAGAAGGGAACAATAATTAGAATAGAACTACGGAAGGCATTATATTTACTGAAAAGTATTTTGAAAGACATAAGGTACTATAGCAACCAATGCTGTAACAGATTGACGATACCATTTATCGATACGATTGTTTAAGTACTTCGTATGATTCAAAGATGGCACTGCTAACGCGGTCTATTCAAATTCAATAAAAAGTGATTCCCATCGAAATTAATATTTATTCGTAACATTACTGAATTAACGAAACCGTTTAAGTTGCGTATTTGTGTTTGTGTTTGTTTATTATACAACTGTGTATTTTTTATGTATTTACTAGCATATTTTCATCAAAATATAAAAGGTAAAACCTGAACTTGTATCATATCGTGTGACTGTTGTATATTTTATATTTATCTCAAATGAAGGATATTTTCCATGTTCTATTAATTTTTAGTTTAGTTATTAAATGTAATGTTTAGTTCATATCAAAGAATAATTTAAAATTTATATCAAATCTCAAAATTAAAATTTATAATA
>KQ435916.1:303760-321312 GCA_001276565.1 Melipona quadrifasciata
GTCGTTCGATACGCGCGCGCGCGAAACGAATCGACTTCATCCATAGTATCGTCACAGTTCTCGTCGGAGACGTTCGTGATTTTGCACCCTTGTTCAAGTCACAATCTGCCGAACTATATGACGAGGGTACACCACGGTTTCCTTTCTCATTTCCCTTCGTCTCTACTTCCATCTTCGCCTTTCTCTTTCTCTAGCTGTCTTTCTTTTACTAAATCCTTCTTCGCTGCTTGTTCCCTTCTCTTTACTATCGTTTCTGTCATTACACTGAAACACCTTGAATTAATTTTCATTCGAGCTTCGTCTCTCGTTTTCATCTTCACGCATCCGAGCCTCGGCTCGTCAGCTTATTCCCCCGATTCTCTCGTCCTCCTCGTCCCGTTCGTCGGCACGTCGTCATCTCGTTTAAACCCTATTTGGGACACTATTCAGAGTTCGATCTTTGATTCTCCTTGGATAAGACAGATGGTAAATATGATTCACGAGTGTTGTACGATACTGGAGTGACTAGTAAGCAACAGACTGATTTTACGTCATTTCTTGTTGTTATTCCACCCTGTTACACGGCATTTGTTTTCTATACGCGATGCGATCAACCATGGAATCGTGTGTGAACGATATCCAGGAGACGACGTCGCAGGGCAGGCCGGATTAGGGGGTACATCGATCATCAAAGGCGTCAAGGAAAAATCACGCAACGTCTCTTTCGAGTCTGCATTTCCTTCTTCCTTCCCTGCTCACTCTCTCTCTCTCTCTCTCTCTCTCTCTCTCTCTCTCTCGCTGTTCCTTGCCTCACGTTTTCTCACTTTCCTGCCGAATTTTCTACCCTTCCTCCCGTATCCTAATTCTTTTTCTCGCTTTCGCTTTCCCTCTTGATTTTCTTACCCGCTTGGTGGTGAAACGCGTCGCAGTGGCACGATCGTCATCGACGAAAAAAGAAGAATCTATATACTGTACCGCGACACACATTCGAGTTCGCGCTCAGTCAATAGCAGCTGCATCCTTTGAAATTTCGAAAGAGCCACAAATACAAGAGCTGTCCACGTCTTGTGGGAGACGATTTGTGAATTGACCGGAAGAAAACTGCCTTATAACCGTGATATGAGAATTTCGAAGGAGAAAAATCTACCGACCGGCGAGCAAGCAGTATCATGATCGTCCCCTGTACCTTTGTTGTTTATTGTTGTCAACCGAAAGAACGTGCATGAGTCGTCGAACCTCTCGAGTTGGCGAAGGAGAAAAAAAGAAAAAAGAAAGAAACGGAAACGTGGTACACACACACAGCTCTGCGTAGGAACCGCAACAATGAAACGTACAAATTTCGGTGAGCCGAGGAACCAAAGATTCCAATGATACCTTCGCAAGGTGGCCGTGAGGGATATAAAGGTTCTGCCAACCCTCCGAGCAACGGCTCCGAGGACAATGGCTTCGCTAATCGACCTCGAGTGGCAGGCCTTTACGCGACAAATCTCTTCAGAGAAGAGCTCGTTCGATTCTCGTCAGGAGAGACCACTCGATCTCACTGTCCCGCGCGGGATATACTCGAGAGATCGCCGCGAGAGATTGGCAGCCAGAGAAGTTTAAATCTCCCCACGGGCATCGCCGAGGAGTTCGAGCTGTTGGACCGCTCGAGGATCGGGATTTCGAGAACGCCTCAACCATTGAGAAGAGGCGAGGCCTCAACCGCTGTTTGTTACGAGCTTCGATCCAGATTCGATGAGTCCACCGCCAGGCGAAGAGATCATTATGGATCACCTGTCGAAAGAATCGGCGGAAGTAGCGGACACGAGCAACAGGGAGAGTACGCATCCAGCACCGTTCGAGGATCCCTCCTCGAGTTTCCGCGGTGCGAGCAGACGATATGGATGGAGGAGCCGGGTGTCGACGATTCTAAGATACATGTTTCAACTGGCGATCTTGCTGGGAGGAGAGAACCGGACGACAGTTCAACGTTTGCCACAACATCCGCCTCGATACTCATATCACCGGCGAGCGAGACTAGCGAGTGCGACGCGATCTCTCCGCCAGAGGTGGAGAAATCATCACCGCCACCGTATACGGGCCTCAGCCCACCGGAGTACACCGGCCACGAGTACGAGAACAGCGAGACACCGTCGCCGATCTTTCCAAATTATCCATTGACGTCGTACGCGGAGGAAACGCGGCATCACAGGCGTTCGAGATCGTCCTCGAACGGCGAGCTCGAGCTCGCGCTGCACGGCGAACGTTTGAAGAGTGAAGATCGATTCGAATCGGAACCGGAGGAGGAGACCGGCAGCAGATCGAGACGAACCGACCATCAAGAAACGAATCCGGAGAAAACGGCGGACGAAGAGGCCTCGAGATCCGCCAGGGATGTCGCGAGGCTACGACCTCCTCTGACAGCGGCAGCTGGCGCTTCGGCCGATTCTGGGACCGGTGATTCCGGAAGCGCGGAGATCCAAGTCGATCCGCTCGGTACTCCCAGAACAGCCACCGTTGGTGAAATTTTAGACGGAAGGGACGGCGGTGATGACGGTCAGGCCGCCGGTAAATCGTCGATTAAAACACCCACGGGGAACAACAAACAGACGGTGAAACTCTTCACGAAGGAAAGCCTCGACAGGTTGGAGAACAGAACTGTGCAGCTCGTTAGAGATTATGGCTTTCAGCCGAAAAGGCGAATGTCAGTTGAGGACGGTGCGGTGCTTCCAAACAAGTACGAACCGTTTCCAACCGAACTCTACGGTAGGCCTCTCGAGGAAATCGACAATTTCATCTACGATGAGGTACGTTTTATATGCAATTTTATGTCGTTGACGTTGGTTTCATATTGTTTTTGGCAACGTTACGTTGTAATATATTTAAAATTAGATTGGTAGAAGAAATAATTGATTAAGAAAAAATTCACGTGATGTAAATGCACGATATTCATTTTAAGAAAAACTAAATTTAATTATCTAGAGAAAAGAAGCTAAAAGAGTATGTTATAACGCAAGGACGAGTGTTAGAAATCTGTATAATTGTTAGAATTAAGATTATTTTTTTATAAGAAAGAGAAAAAATATCTATACATGTGTAAAAAAAATTATAAAATTACAATTATGATTCGTTGCAACAAAACTTGTGAATAATGTTCGGATTATTTAAAGATAAGACAAATAAATACCTTGAATACGCTTTTGAATCATTTTAATTCTAAATTATTGAAAATTTCATTCGATTTCGTTCTTTTGGTTTTAATCTTCTTTTGGAAATAACTTTCGCAAAATACAGTAGAACCTCGTTTATCCGGGGGAGATTTGCTAGCCTTCTTCTTGTTCCATTCCTATTTATTTGAGTAACAAGAGATAATAAAAATCGATCAACGAATTTTAATTGGTTTATACGAACAAAGTACGGATAAACGTCGTTCTACTCACGTAAATAATACAGAATTTGATCTTTACATCATCACTTGTACCGTGTGTTTCAGACGTTTTGCGTAGTGTCGAAAAGATTTCGTAAAAATTACATTCACCGATTCACGGCGACAAACAGCTGGTTCATATTTTCCCCATGGAATCCCATAAGGCGGTACTGTATTTACTTAAGCACGAACCAGTACTTCGATTACATAGTCATGGCTACGATAATATTAAATTGTGCCTTCCTCGCCATGACGGAAACTATCGAGGAAGCCGAGTAAGCATATTCTCACGTATCATCGTGCGCAAACCTCCGGATTAATCAAATATCTACACGTATAACACGTGGCATGTTTTTTTAGATATATATTCCTAGCGATATACACGGCCGAAATGGTAATCAAGTCGATAGCCAAGGGATTCGTGCTCAATAAATACACTTACTTGCGAAATCCGTGGAACTGGCTAGATTTCGTGGTGATCACCAGCGGTTATGCGACCATAGGGATGGAAGTAGGAAATTTAGCTGGGTTGAGGACATTCCGAGTGTTGAGAGCTCTCAAAACTGTTTCAATCATGCCTGGTAAAGATCTAGAACAAGAAGGACTATTTTCTTTTTTCTCTTTCTTTCGAAAAATCGGAAAAAATACATACTGCGTAAAAACCGGTTCTCCACATATTTTAATGGGGATTGCAATATTTTTTTGGTTCACGCATGCAGAAAATATTGTTAAAAATTTGTTAACATTCGTTTATAAAGTAATATTCCATCACAGAGGTTAGCAACTTTTTCAGTAAAAAAAAAAATTAGTAAGAATAATTAGTCTGCGAGTAAGAGCACTCCGCTTTAATTTCATTGGAGAGGGAGCCGTAAACTTAAAACGCATTTATTTTAAATGAATTTATTAATGCAAAATTCTACTTACAAGCTGGAAGCATGCACCAAGAAATTAATTAGTACGTGGCATTGCAGATAACAGATGGTATTGTAATCTAGCCGGAGTTTCCAGCGATTTAAATGAGAGTCATTCGAGCGGTGATCGATATTTAAAAACACGTGAATCTTTCTGAAGATCCTCCCGGTATCAAGTACCGCATTAATATTTTCTTTCTTTTTCTTTTTAAATCCATGTTTAAAGCCGTAAGTAGAATTTTTGCTGGAATACAACACGAACATATTTTAAGATGCATATTTTCTTAACGAGGAATAACTAGTTTTATCAATACTTTGAATTTATAATTTTTAATTCCAAATCTCTTGCATAACTAGTTTGCACCATATACCAAGTATAGTGTTACCAGTAAAGACCAAACAATAATTTATCATAATGTTATACACAAGTACTTTTAAATTTTATCAAATAATGGAATGATAAAAAAAATATTAAGCAAATTCTTAAAACTTTCTTTCATTAGGTACTAAGGAATTTGATAATATAAACTGATTGTTGCATTTTTGAGTTTCATGTTGCTGACTTCTATTCTTTTTATGATGTATATAAACGGAAGAAAGTACAAATCATAACTCGAAAACGATTAAGAAATACCGATATAAAATATAAACAATATTATCTGATAGAATTGATAGAATCCGTGATGAAGCAACTCGAAATTATACGCTTCTATGATAAACAAATTTGTATTGGAAAGATTAATTAGATTAAATATGTTATATTGTTATTAATTATATTAATATTAAATAATAAAAATTAGAAAACATATTCTATTGTTTTTATGAGAAAGGGATGAAGTTTGGGAAAATTAATCGTTCGTCCGAAATTCTTGCAGGCTTAAAAACGATCATCAACGCATTGTTACATAGTTTTAAGCAACTTGCCGAAGTAATGACGCTCACAATCTTTTGCCTGATGGTTTTTGCACTTTTTGCTCTACAAGTCTACATGGGTGAACTGCGGAATAAATGTGTGAAGAATTTGGAATTCAACAACACGCAAGTCGATTGGAGAGAGTACGTATAATATGACTCCGCCTAGATGTATGCATGTTGCTCTTGCACGAGTATTTATAATATGTATACATATATGTATCAGCTTGAAAGACAATGGCTCGTTGACTTTCAAGAAGCATTAACCGATATCTTGTATCGTCCACAGGTGGACTTGGAACTCGTCCAACTGGGCATTCGACGAAGATGAAGAGCCAATAATTTGCGGTAACGCGACTGGCGCCAGGTTAGCCAAACTTGGTTCGTTATTGCGCGCGGCTGCTCCGGCTGACAGCTTGATTTTAACTGTAAAGAATCCCTTTCCTATGTTTCAGACATTGCAACGAAAGTTACATCTGCCTTTGCGTTGGCCCAAATCCAAACCACGGGTATACAAATTTCGACAATTTTCTGTGGTCGATGCTCACCACGTTTCAGTTGATTACTCTGGATTATTGGGAAGACGTCTACAATAAGGTCGGTTTGCCAATTTTCCTTTCTTTCCGCACGAATGACTGCTTTTGCCAACAAACGGTCTCGACATCTTTGCGACAACAAGTGTTTGAGGTATAATTTTCGGTCGGTTCTTAGGTATTGTCGGCGTGCGGACCTATCAGCGTCTCGTTCTTCACGGTGGTCGTGTTTTTCGGCTCGTTTTATCTGATCAACTTGATGCTCGCTGTCGTCGCGCTGAGCTACGAGGAGGAAGCCGAGATTACAAACGAGGTACTTGCAAATTAGCCAATTATATTAGTTACGTACTTTCAATTTTCATGTCTCTTGCAACAGGAACGAAGGAAAGACTTAACCGACCATCGCGAGGACTCGACGTTTAGTTTCGACCCGACAAAGATCAATGTGAAGACGCTTGCCAAAGAGAAGCAGAAGAAGTTAGACGCGAGGAAAGGAGTTCTTCTGAGTAGTTACACGCGCAAGAAAACACGGAGACGAAGACGTGGGAGAAGCACTGCCGGTTCTGGTTCATCTGGACAGGATAAAAGTGGCTCTGTGCCAAGCAGGTACGCCAAAGTCAAACCGCGAGACTTTAGAAAATCTATCAAAAAAAGGAAATCGTCACATTAACAATTTAATTATACAGAGTGTTTCCAGATTAAATCGCCAAAGTTTAGATATCAATTTAGGATCGTAAAACGAACAAATTTCTCCTATTTAAGTATGCTCGTAAATGCTTTCTTCAAGAGATATTTACTACTAAAGTTGTAGGACTTAGTAACGTATGCCATTGAAATAATTCAGGTTTATTACTAAAGAAAATTGTTGTATTCACGTATATTACTAAAGAAAATTGTTGTATTTATTACTAAAAATAATTGTAATTATTACATATGTTGCTCAAAATGATTACCTTCAGCTTGGAGACAAGCATTAAACTCAGAAACACAATTATATCAATGTTATCCATTCCTAACTCTTAATAACTTTAGAAGTAAATATCTCTTGAAGGAAGCATTTGCAAGCATACTTCCAGAGGAAAAATTTGTTTGTTTTAGAGTCCTAAATTCATATCTAAAGTTTGGCGATTTAATCCGGGAATACCCTGTATATATATCGAATGATATTTGTTAAACGTAATAATTTTCTCGACAATTAGGTCGGTGACACCAAGCCCAAACCCGAGTCCAAGACACTCGAGCGTTCGACCGTCTCATTTACTTCTGCAAAACGTCAGTCCACGAACCGCGGAGAACAACGGGGTTCACAGATTGGCGCCGAATCGCGGGATGCTTCATTCCCGACAAGCGAGTAACAACAGCAACCAACAATCGTCATTGGACGACTCGGGTGTTGTCGACGACCACGACGGCGACGACGTTACGTCCGTGGAGGAGCACGATCGACGCGACAACAAAGAGTCGAGGGCCAATTGGCAGGAGAGGGCACCTGCCAGCAACAACACCGACATCAGTGTTGAAACGAACGCGGGTGGAGCGAAAAACGAAGTGAACAATGAGATGGACGTTGACAACGAACGAGAAAAGTCGCAGGCGACCCATTCCGGCGGATATCTTCGAGCGCCCACGAACGTTCCTGTTTCCCTTGCTGATGGAACTGCTAGAGAGATTCGAGTGTTTAAATGCAACGGCGTGAAAACGAAGAAACAGATGTACACCTTGCCGCCAGAGTATTTGTCGCACATTGTTATTTTAGGTAAAGCAACGATTTTTATTCAATTAGAGTGAGTTTTCGTAACATGACGCTTGAAGGTTTGAGATAGCTCGTAAGTTATTGTAAGGAAAAAGTTATTTTCAGCTCGATAATCTCTGTGAAAAAGTATTAATCAATGCGTGTCGAAGAATTATTAGTTCGAGACAAAGATATTTTAACTTCAATTTTATAAAATCTATGCATGAAGGCAAGTATTGTACGAAGCTTTATATTACAGATTAAGGTTGAAATATCTCCTATGCTTATAGTTTTTTTAAATATATGTAGATTAATACTTTTGTACAAAGAGTATCGATTAATGGATCAAAAATCGTTTATATCGTTCCGTTTAAAAAACTGAAGATGACCTTCGTATCTCAATAAAAAAGCAATACTTTTTCTTACGATATTTTAAATCGTCATGTTGCACAACTTATTCTGTATGATACACTACCGGGCATAAGTATTTGGACACTTCTAAATTATTGCTAATATAAAGTACGATTCAAATGGATCTCTTTAATTTAATCTTTAATATATACAATCGTAGTTAATTAATAGATATTGATAGAAAGAGTAGCTATGATATTTAATATAATAGCTTTACTATATACAATTTAAAAGTAGCTAGTAAATTTAATAGTAGCTTTAACCACTTGCGCTGGCAACTGATTGCGGACCATAACGAGTGACCAAACCGTATACAATAATTCATCGCTTTCTTTTTGAACTCGTCGGTATGATATCACTGGATAGAAATTATTGAGAAGTAATAAATTTATTATTTGTTTTGCCTAGGTTATACTTAAATATATTTAAAACTGAAAAAATATTGCAATTTTGGGACAAAAAATTCT
Organism: Melipona quadrifasciata; assembly: GCA_001276565.1. Classification (NCBI taxonomy): domain Eukaryota; kingdom Metazoa; phylum Arthropoda; class Insecta; order Hymenoptera; family Apidae; genus Melipona; species Melipona quadrifasciata. The sequence continues at coordinate 312,112 of KQ435916.1, forward strand.
CGACGTGCGTGGCACGTCATTCCAGCGCAAAAGATTAATATATATACAATTATAGTTAATTAACAGATATTGATAGAAAGAATAGCTATGATATTATAATAATTGGATGGCTCCGCATTGTTAAAATTTTAAAACGAATTAATGAAATTTGAAAATGCAGAAAATTGACGGGAGACAATTGCAACTGTCGGAGCGTAACAAAAAATATCGAGCTTTCATTTACGCACGGTGGTGTATTCAACAAGACACGATAGAATTACAATGCCTTGTTATTATGAATTCCAGATGGTCTTCCGGATAGAAACTGTGAAAAATGCATCCAATGCTGTATAGATTACGAGGGTTGGCTGCGATTTCAGAATTGTTTGTATAAGGTAGGTATGGCAAGATAAAAAGTAGCGTCTTCGAGAGAGGAGCGTCTTCGGAAATGAACGCAAGTATTTCTATTTAAATGAGTTCGATATTCGTTGCGGATACATTAACCGAATAGCGATTAATAACGAATAGTGAACCGATTATTAATAAAACACAATACGAACGAAGTTGAATGTAGCGAAAGAAAAAACAAAAAAAAAAAAAACGAAAGAAAACGCTCGACTCTCGTCGATTGACCAGTGGCTCGTATCTAGGTAGTAAGAGATCCGCTATTCGAGTTGACGATCACGCTGTGTATCGTCCTGAACACCGGCTTTCTGGCGATGGAGCATCACGGGATGAGCGAGTCGATACGACAAGCGCTCAACATCGGTAATAAAGTGTTTACCAGTATCTTCACCTTCGAATGCTTGCTGAAGCTGTTGGCGCTGAGCAAAGATTTCTTCGCCAACGGATGGAACAATTTCGATTTGATAATAGTGTCAGCGTCTCTGATAGATCTTACCTTTGAGCTGGTAGACGGCCTCTCCGTGATACGCGGACTGAGGCTTCTCCGTGTGTTAAAACTGGCACAGTCCTGGACCACGATGAAGGTTCTACTGAGCATTATCATTTCGACGATTGGCGCTCTTGGGAACCTCACCTTAGTCCTAGTGATTGTGATCTATATATTCGCCGTGATCGGCATGCAATTGTTCAGTAAGGACTACACGTTGGACAAGTTTTACCCGGACCCGGTTCCACGCTGGAACTTCAACGATTTCTTTCACTCGTTCATGATGATATTTCGCATACTATGCGGCGAATGGATCGAGCCGCTGTGGGATTGCATGCGGGCCGAGCAGGAGGACGGTCCCGAGGCTTGCTTCGCCATATTTTTACCAGCGCTCGTCATGGGTAACTTCATGGTGTTGAATCTTTTTCTCGCCTTGTTGCTCAACAGCTTCAACTCGGAGGAGTTGAAGCAGAAGAAGGAGGAGGTTGGCGAGGAGTCGAAGCTCGCGAGATCATTCGATCGCATTCGTTCGATCATACGGAAGAACAAATGCTCGCGGCTGACTCAGGCCAGAAGCAAAGGGAGAGATCCACGTTTCGAGAAGATCGTGCGTCGCGTGATGGACCGATCCGACAACGAGACTAAATACGCCATTCAAGAGACTGTACTCAGCCTTCCAACGGACAACGTTTACAATAGATCCTACCAAGAAAGTTTAAATCAGCCCGTTTTTACTTACGATCCGGTGTATTCTGAGTCTCAGACGGAGGAGCAGAAGTACGAGCAATGGGAGAGGGAGGGAGAGAAAGACGATGGTTCGCCCTGCGACGAGAATAATTATTCGAGCGAGGCGAAGGAGATCGAAGCGAACGAGAGCAAGGAGTGTCGAGAACCACCGGAGGTTGCGACAGACTCGTCCTCGAACAAAGCAGCCGCGGAGGAGAGCGTCGCGATGCTGCCTCAGAGGGATCCGTTTCCTGCCCGACACGAGGATCGGGTGCCGAAACGACCTTGGCACGCGCTCGTCAGCTACGTGGACGAGTTGACAGTCGGTGGCAGAAGAGACAGCAAAGGGAAATACATCGACGGCATGGGTTCTTTCCCGGGATTTGGAAGGAGTAACCGACGCAAAGAGCCGCAAGACTGCTTCCCACGACAATGTTATCAGAAGTAAGAATCCTTGCTTCTCTCGAAATAACTCGTTTCTCGATGAAATCGAGCGTGACAGCAACACGACGTTGTATCTGCACAGGTGTACCTGCATCGATCGGTGTATCGCGACGGCCATCGGCAAAAAATGGATCAAAATGCGAACGATGATACTCTCGGTCGTCGATACACCCGGCTTCGAATGGATGATCCTAGTTTTAATTTTCGCATCTTCCATAACGCTCTGTTTCGAGGATATTTATCTAGACGATAACCCATTTTTGAAGAAGATCCTCTATTGGACCAATCTCGGCTTCTGCGCGCTCTTCAGCATCGAAATGCTGCTCAAGTGGTTAGCTCTGGGTTTCTGCAAATATTTCACCAGTTTTTGGACAATCTTGGATTTTATAATTGTCTTTGTAAGTAGAGCTATTAATCGATGCAAGCAGCATCGGTTTTAATCGTATATGTGTACGCGCGCGCGCGCGAGCAGAGGTGGCACATATGTGCGCGCGAGCGCATGTAACGTAAATTTCTTGATATCCATCGTTGCTGCATGGATTTTTTCGTTTCCGCCGATCGTGACTTACTTGTGTCACGGTACCGCTATATTTGTTTTTCTCTCTCTCTCTCACTGTCTTCTTCATTTTTACGTGTTTCGTTCTGAATTTTTGTTGTATATGTCGCCTCGCGGACTCAGGTACGTGCCAAATTAATATGTCGCATTCAATCATGTGATTGAACGCTTATTCTCAATTATTCACAATTTCAGCAATTATTGCCCAATCTTGTCCTATGTCCTTTTGCTACGCTATCGCCATTATATATACAGGATGGTCAATTTTCCGATATTAAGTGGATTAAGCCCACTTAAATATCTCTTCGAATTATGACAATGTAAAAAATATTTATTGCCTAATATGAATGTATCCAAAGGTATCCAAAAGACTAATAATTGATAAAAATATTTTCTTCAAGGTTACTTTTGTTCAAGGATTTTTCAAGGCCGTTGATATTTTTTTTCATATAACTATATTTTTATTTTTATTTATTATTATTATTTCAATTATTTTATATATTATTTTTTTCATATAACGTATTTTTCCACTAGCTACGCAATACAATAAAAAGATATAATTGTATGAAAAACGCATCAATGATCTTGAAAGGTTCTTGAAAAAAATATTCTTACCAGTTGCTAGCCTTTTGGATACCAGGCAATCATATTAGGCAAAAAATGTTTCTTACATCGTTACAATTCGAAAAAATATTTAGGTGGCCTCACTTAAATGGACCACCCTGTACATTCGATTTTATTGTTAATTTTCACACAGCAATTGTAAGTTTATATTTTACGACTAATCACAAAAACCTTGTGCACTTTTTCATTTCATAATATTCACAATATAGACTAAAATTGCATTATTTTCCATTATTCGCTACAACGAATATTTTTTGTAACCTTTTTATATTATACCAAAAATATATGTATATTTTGGTATAATATAAAATTAAAAAAAATTTCAAGAAATATACAAAATTAAAAATTTCTAGCTTTACATATTCGTAACTATATCGTGCGCACCATCAATTCGAATTATTAAAATTTCTACTTGATCTACTTAAGCCTTTGAATACTTAGAATTGCCAAAAAATTAAAAAAGTCTAATGTTAAATTACAACAAATTAAGAATACATTCATTTTTAAACATACACGTTAATTGGTCTTACAGGTTCATTTTTTTTTTTTTTATTTTACAGCGTGCAAACTTGACCGAATACACTGCAAGATTTGACAGAAATAGTGCAATCCCCGACTAGTTGAAAAATGTTTAAAATGAGTCTCACTAGTATTCACACAGCTTTGCACGGCATTTCAGCAGTTTCGCCAACCTGCTTCAAAAATGAAAGTACTTGCTCAGTTTTCATTTAGTTACTATCCCTCGTACTTATACTTTGAACTATACTAATAATACAGAACATTTGTAGCCGTTTTCGTTTTAGTCGTACAAACAAACAATGCATTTGAAACAAACAAATTTACGGCGGTTGCTTTTGAACGTGCAGCTTACAAACAGCATGTTATTACTTTCTGGATGACGAAGATGCCCAAACGTGTCTTTTTAACGATCTGTAATCTGTAATCTTTCATTGAACAGGTGTCGACGTTTAGTCTGTTGATAGAAGAGAACGAAAATTTGAAAGTGCTGAGATCGCTGAGAACTCTGCGAGCACTGAGACCACTGAGAGCGATATCGAGATGGCAAGGCATGAGGGTAAGAGATTCCTGTGTAGACTACTGCTGGTAGATTGCTGGTAGACCGACTCGAAGGCTTGAGAGATTTTAGAAGTATCGGGCTGTTTCTTTTTTTCTCCTTGCTAGATCGTAGTGAACGCGTTGATGTATGCGATACCTAGTATATTCAACGTGCTCCTCGTCTGTCTCGTGTTCTGGCTGATATTTTCTATTATGGGTGTACAATTTTTCGGCGGCAAGTTTTTCAAATGCGTCGACGAGTACGGCGAATTGTTGGATATATCGGTAAGTAAGAGTATCTTTCTCCCTCTCTGCTTCGACCATCGAAGAGACGTCGAATTGAAATGAAAAAAAGCGAATGAGGAATACTCGAATCGACTCGAACCGATTGCTTCTCAGATCGTAAACACGAAAGACGACTGTCTAAGGAAGAACTACTCCTGGGAGAACAGTAAAATCACGTTCGATCACGTGGGGATAGCTTACCTGGCTCTATTTCAAGTAGCCACCTTCGAAGGGTGGATGGAGGTGATGCAGGACGCGGTGGATGCGAGAGGCGTCGACCTTCAGCCTCAGAGAGAAGCGAACATCTACGCATATTTCTACTTTGTGATATTTATCGTTTGCGGCTCCTTTTTTACACTGAACCTCTTTATCGGAGTAATTATAGACAACTTTAACATGTTGAAGAAAAAGGTAAGGAACGTAAGAACCGATCGACAAAAGACCGATTGAGAAATATGTAACCTTCTGTAATTTCATCGAACGCTGAAGCATTTTTCGTCCTCTCACCCTTGTTTTCATCCTTGTTTATCCCTGTTTTCAGTACGAAGGTGGAGTGCTAGAAATGTTTTTGACCGAAAGTCAAAAACACTACTACACTGCCATGAAAAAACTCGGCCGTAAAAAGCCGCAGAAAGTGATAAAGCGTCCGATGAATCAAATCCTCGCAATGTTTTACGACCTCTCGAATTCACGCAGGTAACGAATATAAGTTTATAGACTTTTCTTTCTTTTTTTTTTTTTTGGTCTTTCCTTCCTTTGTTTCAAAGAGATCGTCGACACTTTATTTTATAAACAACAAACTACGATGTTTCCAGATTCGAAATAGCAATTTTCATTTTGATATTCCTCAACATGCTGACAATGGGGATCGAGCATTACGATCAGCCTCATCCGATCTTCTTCGTTCTCGAAGTGTCGAACGCATTTTTCACGACCGTTTTCGGTCTAGAAGCGATCGTGAAGATAATTGGGCTCCGTTATCATTATTTTACGGTGCCGTGGAACTTGTTCGATTTCCTCCTCGTGCTGGCCTCAATATTAGGAATATTAATGGAGGACATTATGGTAGACTTTCCGGTGTCCCCGACGCTCCTGCGAGTCGTGAGAGTGTTCAGAATCGGTCGAATCTTAAGGCTGATAAAAGCAGCTAAAGGTATTCGTAAACTGCTGTTCGCACTGGTGGTTAGTCTTCCGGCGCTGTTCAACATTGGCGCCCTGTTAGCTCTAATTACTTTTATTTATGCCATTATCGGCATGTCGGTCTTTGGTCACGTTAAAAAGCAAGGCGCACTCGACGACATGGTGAGTAAAAATCATTCAAACACGTTTAATCTCGTTCATTTCCCTCTGAATCTGTACTTTTATTCGAAGACATGCTCTCCGAATACGACGATGCTAATTGCGTTCTTTTTCTCTTTTTTTTTTGTTTCTGTCTGCGTTTTTTTTTTCCTTCGTTCTCCTTAGGTAAATTTCGAAACGTTTGGTAGAAGCATGCAATTACTGTTTCGATTAATGACATCGGCCGGTTGGAACGATGTGTTAGAGTCGTTGATGGTACAACCGCCGGATTGCGATCCGACGCCGACCAGTCGGCAGCTGAACGGGAACTGCGGATATCCTCTCCTGGCGATAACATATTTCACTTCTTTCATCATAATCAGTTACATGATTGTTATCAACATGTACATTGCCATTATCCTCGAGAACTTTAATCAGGCACATCAGGAAGAGGAGATCGGTATTGTCGAGGATGATTTAGAGATGTTTTACATACGATGGTCCAAGTAAGAACTCTCTTTTATACCGATAAAACCGGATTCTCACCGGTCACGGTTGCTCACTCGAAACCAGAGATTCGCATTACACGCGTGGTAACTGTAATTAATTCGTAGGTATGATCCGCACGCGACACAGTTCATAAATTTCTCGCAGTTAAGCGATTTCATAGCAAGCCTGGACCCGCCATTGGGAATCTCCAAGCCCAATATGGTTGCGTTAGTTAGTTTCAATCTTCCTATCGCAAAGGGTAATAAGATTCATTGTCTGGACATTCTGCACGCACTTGTCAAGCACGTCCTCGGGCACGTAGAGGAGTCTGAAGATTTTCGAAAGCTGCAGGAACAGATGGACATTAAGTTTAAGAAACAGTTTCCCACGCGTAAAGAACTTGAGATCGTCTCCTCGACGAGAATGTGGAAACGTCAGGACAAAGCAGCCAGGCTGATTCAACGCACGATCAGAGAATACATAACGTGAGTAACTGCATTTCCTGTTTCCTAAACGGTATTTCGAGGGAAGAATTTAAAATTGATATTGAATCTTGGACTCGTAATTATTCGGATTTCGTTGATTTCAATGACTGAAATATATTATCAAAGTCATTATTCTGAACACTATTTTTTTCCTATAGGTACGTATTACTGTCGTTCGGCTTTAGTTCTTTAGAGATATTTGTAAAAATATTTACAATGTAGATCACTTTAAATATCTCCATTGTTTTCAAAGACGCTTGAAAAAGCTTTGTTTTAATATAGAAGGGATCATGATGTGACGGTAATACTTCTTTTGTAGCTGAAGGAGTTTTGGAGATTTCAAGGTCATTTTCACTTTTTTAACCACTTGTGCTGGTAACTGATTGCAAACCATATACAATAATTCATCGCTTTCTTTTTGAACTCGTCAGTGTGATATCACTGGATAGAAATTATTGAGAAGTAATAAATTTATTATTTGTTTTGCCTAGGTTATACTTAAATATACTTAAAAAAGAAAAAATTCTCGACGCGCGTAGCACGTTATTCCAGCGCAAGAGGTTAAATGGAACACTATATTTTTTTTTTATTTTTTTTTTACACCATACAGCTTTTTATCCTCTATTGAGCTATTTGTATCAAAAAAATTAATAATTTAGGAGAAATTTCACGAAATCTATGCACGAAAAATAAGGACTGTAAGTGCCTCTGTTTCGCTTTGTTTTTCGTACAATAGATTTTACAGAATTAAAATTAAAATATCTAAGTTAATGCATAATACTTTTTTTTTATAGAAAATATATCATTCCATCGAAAGAAGTGGAAGTAACTTTAAAATGATTATAAATTCCTCCATCTATAAAAAGACTATTACTGTCATATTATAGTCCCTTCTGTACTAAACAATTTTTACTAGCAAAGTTTTTTCATCTCCTCAAAGGAACGGAAATGTTTAAAATGATCACCAATTACCTGTTTCACTCTATATGTTATCCTTTTTAAAGGATAAACTAAACCGATTTCAATGATTTTTCACTAATATTTATTTTTGTAAATTATTTCAACATGACAACGTCAATTCAATTTCAATTATAATTGATTAGACTATTTTAGCCTAAATTAATACCGATATTGTATTATTTATATTTATTTATTTACTATTTTAAAAAATGATCGATATTGATTTAGGATAGATAAGTCAGCAGCTTTCACCATCATTTTGAGATAATGATTGAATAACTGGGTTTTCTGATGTGACGACAGAATAGTTGTATAACTTAAAATTAATTATTTAATTTAAATTTAATTTAAATTTTTAATACAAAATTGATACAAAATTTATTTGTATTAATTTTAAAATTTATAATTAATACAGATTACAAAAATTACATATCATTAAATGTAAAAATGTAGTGTAGAAAATATTTTTGCGTATATTTCGGAAACGTGCATAAGTTCAAGTAATGCGTATAGGAAAAAGTTATTCAAAATGATGATTTTTACAACATATTTCGAGATCATTGAGACTTCTCCTCTTGCGAATAATTATCATGAGTTATCACACATATTCCGAATAATTATCATAAGTCAAAATCGAAAATCCATGAGGGCATTACATATCAGGTTTGAAGACACAACCGAGAAGATAGTGATATTGCATAAGAAAAATAAATCATAAATAAAGAATTAACTTAACGCTCAGAAAATTAAGTTTAAAATTTCTCAACTATATTTGAATTTAATTAATTCTAGACTGGCTATTAATTCTAGGAATAAATAACGAATAGGAAATTATTCTATCTGTGAAAGTAAGTCAAAAGTGTAGCGTACAATTTTTTCACAAAACGCGACGTTTTCGAGAAATTGAAAGCATAATTTAAAATTTTATCAAATCACATATTTACCAAACCAATTTTGAACCGAACATATTCAAACTCCGTTTTCTTGGGAATGAAGCTAAAATTGAAAAATTATATTACAAATTTTTTCACTTTTTTTCACTTACTTTCGTAGGTAGAATATCTTCCTATCAGTTAGTCTCTCGTGCATAGTCTAGAATTAGCGAAATTCAAATGTACACAATGAATCTTCAAACTTGATTCGAACTGATGTGTGACCTAAATGAAAAAATTTTATTCTGTACTTTCTTCACGTAGAGTCACTCCTTTCTCGGTTGTATCTTCGACGATCTAAACGATATCTAAAACGATAATTTTTATTTAAAATTTCTTTTAATCCATTAAATCAATTAATTTATTTTTTTTTTTTACTATTTTTATATCAATAAATATTTATTTAATTAAACCATCATCATTATTATTTTTATGTATAATTTTAATTATTATAATTAGAGAAATAATAATTTTATTTCCATATTTTATTTGTTC
>KQ435916.1:384401-402070 GCA_001276565.1 Melipona quadrifasciata
TTTTTTTTTTAATGTATATATATATATTTTTTTTTTCTTTTTTATTTATTATTGGAAATTATTAAGGAAATCGGGATATCTTAACTTAAAATTATCAATTATCAACCAAGTAATTTGTCGCCACGAAATTTTACCTTTTATCGTTTCCTTTTCTTTTGTTCCTTTTTTTGTTAAAATTTCACTCGAAATGATGTTATTTTATCATTTTTACTTTGATAATGCAAAAATTTGTTACTCATGTTCCATTAACCTTTTCACCATTGAGCTTTCTGTATATATCGAATTTAATTATTTTTAATTGATTAATTTCTACAGAGCAGTAGGTAAAACATGTCTCCTCATAAGCTACACTACCAATGCCTTTCCTGGGGAGTATATTCCGACTGTGTTTGATAATTATTCTGCAAATGTCATGGTGGATGGTAAACCAATAAATCTTGGTTTATGGGATACAGCAGGTCAAGAAGATTATGACAGATTAAGACCGTTGTCTTACCCACAGACAGATGTTTTTCTGATCTGCTTTTCTCTTGTTAACCCAGCTAGTTTTGAAAATGTTCGTGCTAAATGGTATCCAGAAGTACGTCATCATTGTCCAGCTACTCCAATTATTTTAGTAGGGACTAAATTAGATTTACGTGAGGACAAAGAGACAATTGAACGATTAAAAGACAAAAAACTAGCACCTATTACATATCCTCAGGCATGTATTTATTAACTATGCTTCTATTGTTATTTTATACTTATAATAATTTATTAATGTAATTTTCCATTAATTACGTTTAGGGTTTGTCCATGGCAAAAGAAATTGGTGCTGTAAAGTATTTAGAATGTTCAGCTCTTACTCAAAAGGGATTGAAAACAGTATTTGATGAAGCAATTCGTGCAGTATTGTGTCCTGTTCTCCAAGTGAAACCAAAACGCAGATGTTTCCTTCTATAATATTAAATGTTCAACGACGGTGGAGCATGTGCAAATGTACTACCCCTCCTCCGATCGGACTTGATTGCAGCAGGACATCTAACTTCTATTAAAAAAAACCCCGTTGTACGGTCCATCTCTCTACAAGCATCTGCCATGAAAGCGCACAAATCAATTTATATAATGCGTATAAAAAAAGATAAAGGAGAAAATATATGCAATTTAAGTGTTCACATTAAGTGTACACATTAGCTAAATGTTCTGTTGAGAGAAAGGAAGCCAAATGAAAACTGAACTGATAATGTACAGTATATTAGAGTGTGTTATTAATATTAGTTATTACATACGAATTATAAGAAATTAAACATTATTATGTATATGCGTTTGTGAGCGCATTAGATACTAATCAATTTAACAAAAGAGGTAAATCATTTTATGTAAATTGTATTGTATATTTTAGATTTAAAATCACATTCTAAAATTTTTGGTATACAAAGAGATTGATGTTATAATATTACGATATGATATGATACGATTGATATGACGATGTTAAAGTAAAAAATATTTGAATATTAACATTATGCACTAAGAAGTTGTTTCTACTTTTGAGATAAGTTAATTTTTTTGAGCTGATAATTTCGAATGAAACTGATTAATTGTAAATCAATTTCAAATTATACTTTTTATTGTAAATATACAGTTGCAAGTAACATGAAATGATTTTTGCCTTCAACTAAATTGGTTGATATTACTATATACATACCATGGAATAAGATAATCATGTAAGTTTTAGAAATGAGCGATACAAGTGTGATTTCAATTCTCTATCTCTATTGTATTTTCATGTTGCAATTTTACTGTAATTGATATGCACAACATGGTTAAAGAAAAAAAATAAAATAAAATAAAATATCAGAGATAGAGAAAAATAGTACGTATGAATGAATGTTTAATAGAGCATACAAAAGCCAAGAGAGAAAGACAGAAGAAGGAATTATTCTATAACAAATAATTGTACATAAATGGTAAAAGTCCAAACTGTATTCCTATCATTATCATTTTACATGTATAAGCTGCTAAATCTAAATCGGACGTTACTTGTTTTTTATATATATATTATAAATATATATAATTTCAATCGTCGCAGATCCACTGACCTGTGCAATCTATCCGGGGAATGGGGATTCAGTCCATAAAAATATCATAGATACTGTAACTAAATAAGCTTTATTAAATGGGTGTTTATTAAATTTTTCTATTTATTCATTATGCCGTTGTGTCAAAAAATGTATCAATTAATATAGATATTTGTTCCGGAGTATATTTTATATATTTAGCTGGATTTTTAGAAAATGATATTCCTCGATACTTGTTATGAAAATTCGTATAAAGTGGAACAATAGCTTGTTGAAGTTCTTTTCGTAATTCTTCTCGTAACCGAGCATCAGGTACAGAATAAGAACGTTGACATTTTGCAACTTCTTCTAATTCTCTTGTAAATCCTAAAAACTTCTCCTTTAGAGTTTTTGCTCCTGGTTCTGTAAAATAACAAAAATCTTTTGTTCTCAACATTTTCTAACTTACGTATTACATGATTGATACATATCATTATGACTGCCATAACTATATTAAATAATTACGTGTATTTTAATTTTACATAATTCATTATTACAAATAGTCAATGTTATATTCAAAATAAATATTACAAAACATTTTTTTTTTATTTAATATAAAATTTTTAAAAATTTTTAAAAATACAAACCTGGTTCATCAAAGGGTTGTTCAAGATAAGCGCGTGCTTTTGCAAATGTAGTAGAAACATAGTTAGCCTTATCACGTAACAAGAGATCATGATATGTTTGTAATGCGCTAGGTTCTGCCAATAATAAAAGTTCCATTAAGGAACTACGACGTAAAGCATTTATAACATGATTATGATTATTTAAGCGAAACAGAGCTCTTAACGCAACATCCGAATATGAAGTATCACTTTTACTGACGAGTACCAAATTCAGTTGCGCTAGTACCTTTTCTAAAAATAAAAAGATAATATCGATAAGTTTTATAATGTTCTTATAACATATTTAAACATAAAGGAAAAGTAATACCAACTAATATAAGTGCCAAGAACAATTCTATATATATTTTCCGTTTGTTTTATAGATGTTGCACTTTCCATATCAGCACTACGTCTTAGTACAGCTCCTGCTGTATCCGCATATTCTGCTAATTGTTCCAAAAACACTAAGACATTGCTTGTACTTTCTGCAACAGTACCGTCTTTAGGTAAAATTGAGTTGGATTCATTTCTAACACTTTCTGCAAAATCTTCCAATGCTTTCGCACCCTATATTGTTAAAATATATACTATGTAATTTAAAATAAAATTTGCATTTGTGAATCGTATTGTTATAACATACAGTTATGTTCAAAGTGTTAAGCACAGAAGTAAATTTTGATCTAAGGGCATAATCACAACCCTCAACAGTGCGTTCCAAATCTGGTTTTAATTCTCCAAGGTGTTTTAAAATTGGAAAGATAACTAGTACTGCAGAAAAATCACGTCTTACAATACATCTCTTAGCACGAGTTGCTATACTCTCTCCATCATGAGCTACAAGATCCATAGCTTCACGTACTGTAGCTTCTAGTACTTGTGCTTGCAAACTAGTTGGTAAAATTTTAGCAACTAGTGATCGCTCTGCTTGCATAAGTTTATGAAGACCAACGGTTAACAGCAAATAATTTTCCATTTCTTGTTCATCTGGTGCTGTATCCTCTACAGAATGTCCAGATAATTGTGGTGGCGGTTTCCTAGATGCAGTTAAAGACAATCCCAAACCAGTAGTTTGAGAAGCTTTTAACAACATTCTACTAGCTTTTTTTTCTAAAGCATGCTGTAATCTTTTAGAAGCTCTTTTCCCACTAATTTCCTGAATTCCTAGTGAATGCCTATTTCCAAATTTGGTCTTCTATAAATAGTAATATAACTATTATTAAATTGCAAATGTTCATAATAAAAAAAGAACAGATATGTTATCATGAATTTCTTACTGGCAAAGGACTTCCTGCATGTGCACTACCACCACTAGCACTCCTCTGATGTTCTTTCAATAATTGCAAAGATCTTAAAACAATAGCAGAACGTACAGACGCATAAATTTTTACATGTTTACGATGTCCCCTCTCCTCCAACCATAATGAAATTTTAAGTAAATCTCCTAAAATACTTTCTGGTAATTGACAAAGAGATTGGGGGGCATCCTCGCCGCTAGTGTCTTCATCCGATCCAATTAAATCCAACAGAACGATTGGAAGGATTGGTTTACTTTGTCTAGTTAAAATATCATGAAATTCTACGTATAAAGCATCTAAACCAACGACAAATAAACTTGTTACATTTTCTAATTCTACAGAGCTTGGATTATTTTTTTGAAAATAACGTTGAGCATTGTAAAGACGATTCATCGCTTCTAAAAAGTTATCTAATCCTCCAGATCCTCCTGGACCAGCTCGTACTGTAGCTTCTACTTCTTGACAGACTCCATAGTATCCAATAGCATGATCTAATGCATTTAGTGTCATTTCTATATCTGTGAAGAAGAAGTGAATGAAATTGTATCATCATATGATAAATTAAAATATTTATGTAATTAACATTAAAATAATATGAGCAAACTAAAGATTATGAACTAAATAGGCCAATGTATAAATAATTTGCTGAAAAGAATCTCATATTAGAATATAGATTTTACATCAAAATATCAAGATATACTTTGTTGTTGTGCCTGAAGATTTCCTGTTTCATTATAAACGGGAAGTATAGTACGACGTAATGTAGCAAGACGTTGTTCTAAAGAAGATAAAATTCCTACAACGTTGTTCGTTAATTTTCTACTTCGTTCTTCTGCTTCTTTCAACGCTTCTAAAGAAGCAATCTCTGCTTCTAATTTACATTGTATTTCAAATCTTCGTTCGAAGTATCTGCTCTTGTAGTATGCGTCATTTTATCTGAAAAAAAGAAAATACATATATGTATATAAATATGTATGTACATAAATTGTAGAATATTCTAAATTTTTTTAGAAAATTAGCGTCATTTTATTAGTATCACTTTATTTATTGTGTAATGCTAATGTATTAGTTGTATACATTAATAAAAATACAATGTAATGTCATTGTTACTTTAATATTGTATGTTATATTTTAATTATATTATTTTACATTATCACTTTAGGATTGACCAATACAATTAGTTAAAAATAATCATTCAAGAAAAAATTAATTTCCATGTATTCATGAGTACGAAAAAGTATAACATTGTGCATGACTTATAATGCAACTATAAAAATGTCCTATTCAAATACATTAGTTTTCATCACTGCAATTTTGGAATATCTTAAAAAATAATATTACTGTATAATTTTTTAATTGTAATGTGCTCTACGTGACAATACAAACGAATTACAGAAATACACGAATTAAATACTTATTAGATCATTGTAACATTATTGTAACTATATTGCATGCAAAAGGATCTGACATAAGTAAACGCTAGTTCGAATTAAAAAAAGAAAGAAAAAATTAAAATATTAAAAAAGAATAACACTCTATTACACTTTCCTGAGGAAACAAATATTTTGAGAATTAAAATAAAAATTTAGCACCTTTATCGCAATATGATTTTATTTATCGTTTGTCAATAAGTTGGCACTTCTGAAATCAAGCAGCTGTTCAAGAAACAGTAAATCTACAAAGGTTAACGTAAACGAAGCACAAAGAAAGAAAAAGTTCGTAAGAAAAAGTAGATCGAATTCGATTCGATCCCGTACATTCTAACTAAGTTAACAGCATTTAATCAATAGGATTAGCGAAGTAGTGACACATAAAAAAACGAAGAATAATTTAATTTGTAACATTGGAAATACTTTATAATACGTGATTTAATATAAATATTTTATATTATTGTATCGTGTACTATAAGGTATTTACATTAAGTATATCATGTCATTGCTAAATGATATCATCGTTAAATAACTGACTATTTATTTCGAATAAGAATATATCGTTTCGTACATTTTTTACGAAACGAATTTTTGTTATACAAATTATACTCGTTTAATTTTCAGAAGCATTTATATAATATGGACAAGCCTGTATCCTCAGATATTGTACTCATCGCGGGTAACTCTCATCCAGAATTGGCTAATCTTATTGCCAAGTAGGTTTTTTTATATATATATATATATATGTGTGTGTGTGTGTGTGTGTATGTGTTTATGATCACTTATTATCTCGATTATAACTGATTTTATTTAAAACAGTCGATTAGGTGTTAAACACGGAGGATGTTCCGTGTATCACAAATCAAATCGTGAAACTATGGTTGAAATTGGAGATTCTGTACGCAGTAAAGATCTCTACATAATTCAAACGGGAACGAAAGATGTAAACAACAACATAATGGAGCTTTTGATTATGGCGTATGCTTGTAAAACTTCTTCTGCGAAAAATATTGTTGGCGTCATTCCTTATTTGCCTTACTCTAAGCAATGCAAAATGCGTAAACGAGGTTGTATAGTTTCTAAACTATTAGCAAAGATGCTTTGTAAAAGTGGTTTAACGCATATAATTACGATGGACTTGCACCAAAAGGAGATACAAGGATTTTTTGACGTGCCAGTAGATAATTTGCGTGCCAGTCCATTTTTATTGCAGTACATTCAAGAATCTGTGCGTAAATACCTTTATCAGAGATGGCTATCGTAGATTTTTATGTTTTATCTTTGAATTTTATCTTTAATCAGATACCAGACTATCATAATTCAGTAATAGTTGCTAGAAATCCTGGTAGTGCAAAGAAGGCAACAAGTTACGCAGAGAGATTACGTTTAGGTATAGCAGTTATTCATGGAGAGCAGCGAGAGGCGGAGTCAGATATGAATGATGGACGTTATTCTCCACCTGCGTTGGCTTCGCGTACAATGGAAGTTGGCGTTGGTGTGCCAATGCACCCTGCAAAAGAAAAGCCCCCAATTAACGTTGTGGGGGATGTAGGTGGTCGTATAGCTATTATGGTGGTATGTAGATTTAAATATAAAAATTAGAAAGAGAGAATTGTATTAAAAATTTTCTTATTTCAGGATGACATGATAGATGATGTTCAATCTTATGTAGCTGCAGCAGAAGTTCTTAAAGAAAGAGGAGCATATAAAATTTATGTTTTAGCTACACATGGTCTTCTAAGTTCTGATGCACCAAGATTAATAGAAGAATCCCCAATTGATGAGGTAATGTAATATTTAGGAGATTGCATAACTTATACACAATTCAAATAGAAGCGATTAAATATTTCAAAAAAAATATGTACGATGCAGAAAATGTATATTTTTGGCTGACATCAAGATATTAGAACATTATCTATATATTTTTTTGATAACATTGACAAAAAATTAAATAAATATTGGAACGTTTCTTTGATATTTTGTAGTTTTTGTCTAAATTTTTTATTATAGTTTTTCATATTTTTCGAGATATTTAATCGATTCTGTTTAAATTGGTTATATATATATGTGTATATACCTATACTCTCACTCATAAACCTTTAATATTCCAATATTTTATGATATATATTATGATACATATTTTCATATACCTTTGTATGTTCTTAGTTAAAGACAATATAAAAATGAAAATTAATAACTTTATTATCTCTACTATATTAAAAAATTTGCATTACTTTATAATATCTAATAGACTTGGCTAATAATACTTTCTCATCTTTTTTATCAATACACAAAAATATTCTGAATTTCTAATTATTTCCTGTTTATATAAATATTACAGTCACTTAGACTTAAGAAGCTTTGCAATTGTTTATCAAGATTTGAATATGAATGCAATTACAATGTCGATAAATAGGAAAGAGTTAAGCACTGAAAAAACTACATTATCAAAATGAATTATCAAAATGAATAACTTCAAAGCAATAGTTCATTCAATTGTCCAATTGAAAAATTGTAGGATAAACTGAATTAGCAGATACAAAACTTTTGTCCTATGCTGAAAACTCATTTCAGAATGAGAATAGAATAGTGTCGTAGTATAAAAGTAAAATTTATCGCGTCGACGCAAAGAATAATGGAAGGAATAATAAAGGAACACGGATTTTTTGAAAAAGATATTTTTATTTCTATTATCTATAAATAATATTTTTTTATTTCTTGGTAAAATTTCTAATATATGGAACATCCTTTCTTCGAGATGTATATTTTTAAATGAGGAAGAATTGATTCACATCTTTCAATGATTATGTCATTTTTTCCAGACTTTAATTCAAATATGATAAGACTTATGACTAGTCTTAAGACTTATGAGTGAGAGTTTTTAAGTAAGATATATAAGAGTTTTACAATCTAAATCTATAATTATTATTTTTAGGTTGTTGTTACAAATACAGTTCCTCACGACGTTCAAAAAATGCAGTGCCCCAAAATAAAGACTGTTGATATCAGTATTTTGCTGGCAGAGGCTATTAGACGTATTCATAATAAAGAGTCTATGTCATATTTGTTTAAAAATGTTACTTTAGAAGATTAAAAATCACATGAAATAATACATTTAAACACACTGAGTGTTTCCATATCTGAGGACCATATGCAAGACATATCTATTAAATTTTGTCTATTATTTTTTAGAAGTCTATTTTTTGTTTTGTTTTTATTTTTAAGAAGAATTGATCATGCTAGTCCCATTCAATATAGATATATATATTTGAATTATTTGACAATTCCCTTATATTTAAGTTTATGTATAGTTCAACTAATAATTCACAAACATACATAAAATAGACCAAAAAATTTTGATTATACACTTTAACCTGTAAAATTTGTTCTACTTGACAAATAATAACTACATTTGAAGATGTGGCAATTATTACGTTAACATATGAAATAATAATGTAAATTTAATAGAATAACTCTTTTTCTTTCATTTAATTTGTATATACATAATTATTGTTTGTATATATGTTATTATATAATTCGTAAATTGAGACAAATGGATCAATAAAAGTGTTGCTATGGCAATAGATCAACTATAGTTCCGAAATTCGTAACTTCTAAATTTTTTAAAACTTTCAAAATATTTTAAGTGTTTTCAGAATGTCTGTGGAAACTGTAAATAATGAATTTACTAGAATTTGCGTTCTGTTGCAATCAGAAGTAAAGAAACGACGAATACAAGGTTTGAAAGAAATTTTCAAAATGTTAGAACTGGAGCAATCTGAAATACAAATTCTAAAATTATGGAACATTGTAAATAAATATCTGTTGAAAATTTTAAGTGATTTTGTAGAAGAATGTCGTGATCGAGCACTGGAGATTATGAAATTATTTATAGTTAATTTAACACCAGATGATAAGTACATCATGTATTTATTTCCAATTTTATCTAAAAGATTAGGTTCTTCTGAACAAATAGAAATTTCAGAAGAAATTAGACTGAAGTGTGTTATATTGTTAAAAATAATAATATTGAAATATGACAACTTGTTGGCATTATACATTGCTGATTTAACAAAAATCTTAGTACACAGTTTGGCAGATAATTATCCACTTGTTAAAAAAGAAAGCTGTGGTTGTGTATCTGAATTTGCAAAGAATTTATCAAAATATTTTTATACACAATCACAAAACTTTGTAAAACCGATTCTAAATAATTTTAAACACCAACATTATAAAATTAGAATCGCTTCTATTAAAACGATTGGAGATTTAATTCAGTATGGAAATAGTAAATCTATAGAAGAGATAACTACACCTATGGCAGAACGATTGTTTGATCAAAATGGTCTTGTTAGAAAAGGTATTTCATTATTTTTATTTAAATCTTATTATTTATCTAATAATAATTACCAACATTTATGTTTAAACATTATATATATATTATGTTTTTATAGCTGTAATAGAAGTGGCAGGTTTTTGGCTCTTAAACCTAAAAGATCGATATAATTGGTGGCACAAAGTTCTCCCACTACTTTTAACAGGTTTACACGATGAATTAGAAGAAATTAGACAAAAAGCTGCTGATCTTTGGGATGCAATAGGGAAATTATATATAGAAGAAAATCAAAATGATGAGAAATTGAAAAATAAACTGGATTTTCTTACTGAAGATTATCATCATTATCCTAATCGTATGTTCAATTAATAAATTAATTAAAATAATGTCAGCGATTAGACATTACTTATACTGTTATAAATTTCTTGCAGTTACTAGACCAAATTTAGGATGCCGTACAATAGCACAACAATGCTTCAGTAAATTAATAAATGGAATTAACTTAGAATTAGGAGATTGGATTGCAGACATACGAGTACGATCTGCGCAACTACTTTGTGTATTTATTTTAAACATAGAGGAAGACGTAATTCAGCATATTGGAAAACTGTTACCTCCTATGTATAGGTAAAAGTATAACTACTAAAATATAAATAATCAAATTATTTTTTAATTAATCTTATAACTAATAACTATATATTAGAGCTTGCAATGATGAAGATAATAGAGTTGTAGAAAATATAGAAAGGACAGCGGAATATATAGGATATTTTGTACCTCCAAAAATTTACTGTCATTTGATAATTCCTACTCTTGAAGATACTTCATCTACAGGTCATTTAAAAGTATTTTCTGCAATTTTAAAAGGTAGTGAACATTGTACACTCCTTCCATTATTAGAAGATATTGGAAAATTCTTACAACAACCACATATTTGTCAAAGTAAAAAAGGACCGTATCAAAAACAAATACTTTCTTGCTGTTCTTCTATAATCTCAGTATGCAAAGAGGTTTGTTTTATAAATATTTACCTTTTTAATTTTGTTATTTATACATACATACATCCATACATACATACATATATACTAATGTATTAAAAAAATTTTAGGATTGCAAACTTATATCAAAGGAATTATTTATAATAATATTCACTGTATTATCTATGACACAAGAAAATTCTGTAAACTTAAAAGCACAAGAATTATTAAATATTCTTGCTAATATTAATTCGTTTAATAATGTTGAAGAGTTATATTATAAGTATATTGAGCAATTATTTTCAACTTTTTCTGATTATAAATCATGGTCAATTCATGATCCAGAATCTCAAATTTTTTGTGCATGTTTAACTTATATCAAACAAATTTTAGCTTATAATATGGACATTATTTTATCAATTCTAAAAGATATTACGACAAACAATGCAGATCCTGAATTGAGATTGAAGCTTTTCATTTTATTATCAGAATATTTTGACCGAGGATCTATAAGTGAAATTATGGGTCTAAAATTTTTAAACCAATTCTTAGAAGATTGCATATTTCCTCAATTGATTTGGAGTGCGGGAAGAACAGCCGAGGCCATACGTACTGCCGCGGTGTCTTGTTTATGTTCATTTTTAAATAAATATGAGAAAGACTCTATGAAGAAAATCACAAATTATGATGAAGAAAATATTTGTTCGACATTTGATAAAATAATTCCTGTTTTAATTAGTCTTGCAGATGATAATTCTAGAAAAAATAGATTTTATTCTTTGCAAGCTACATATTTGATAATGTGTATTAGGAAGAAATTTGATTACCTTGGAGAAGTATGCATACATAAAATATATCCTGTACTTTTGAAAAGACTTGATGATGGATGCGATGATGTTAGACTAATAGCATTAGAAGTTTTGACAGAAGTTTGGAGTGCAATACCTAAGGATTATGACTTGCAATCTAATAAAGTACATGTAGATATTTTGTATACTACAATTATAATATATTTGGATGATCCCGAAGAGGAATTTCAAAATATTGTACTAGGTAATAATACATAAATTAACAATGTATCTTAGTATTGAAATATATATAATACAATATTGAAATTATACTGCTACATATAAAATAATTTTCAGGCAAATTAAAAGAATTAGCCAAAGTGCATCCAGAACTTTTACATCAGAAACTTCAAAAATGTAAGACAAATTTTAGAAACCAAAAAGATATAGATATATTAATAGAGCACTGTCAGTTTATTTTAACTAATAAATAAAGTTAAGACAGGTAATAATATCCCTTGTATTCTGTATATTATATATGAATTATTTATTGTAAGCGAAAAATTTATTCATTCAAAATAAATTTTATCAACAATTTAAAGTATTATTTCATTTTACTTATTTTACTACAAGATTTCAACAAATAACATGAAAGTTTATTGTTCTATAAAAACAGTGAAAACTTATGAGCAATTTGTTAGTAAAAACGAGCATACTTATGTATATATAAGAAATACGCGGGAAATTTGTGACATTTAAATTAATAAAATATTAGAATAAACATGAAAATTAATTGAATTGGAGAGACTCGCGAGATTAAAATGTAAATAAACTATTTCCTTTCGATGAAAAGTAACAAACAAATAAATGGAAGAAAAAATTAACCTTAAAGGAGTATTGAAAACAGGAAGTATCCGCCCTTTTGGAGACGCCATATTGTCCATGTCTTCCGCTTTCAGAAAGCGAATCATAAAGGGGTGGCAAACAAGATTAAGAAATTACCAATAACTCCGTGAAAGTTTTCATTTTTTCAAGCTTTATCTTATTATTTTGTAATTCTGGTAAGCATGCTCTTGGAACATTCTGTTTCTTCGAACCGATAAAGATATTTTTCATGAATTTTTTTTAGCTTCGTAACTGTCCAAACATTTTTTATCTTTCTGTCACTTTCTTGTCTCGATATTGCACACACTCATTTTACAATCGAGTGATTGCTCAATATTTCTTAGTGGTAAAAAATAAATAAAAATATTTGAAAAAGACAAAATGTACTTAATTTGTATCAAATTTTCAAGTTGAATTTTCAAGATGTTCTGTAAAAGTGTATCTACATAGTGATATATATACATCATAAATAATGTACTTGTAGTAATGTTCAAACTTTGAAAATTGATTATTGATTAAATGTACTCTTACTACTGTTAAAATTGATATTCTGATATTGATCAGTTTATTGACTGAAATTAATAATTAAATTTTCAGTTTGAATGGAAAACTATTTTTGTCAAACGATTAAAATATTTATCAAAGTCCATGATGTAGAATTAATTATAAAGTAATTGAAATATAATATTTAAGCTATTAATGCAATGTGTTTTTGCATAGTAAACATGTCAGAACTTAATACTGATCACGTTGACTCTGTAGAAGAAGAATTAGAAGTGGAATCTAACTACAAACCTCCACCAGAAAAAACAATAGAACAAATTCTAGAAACAGATAAAGAGGATGAAAGTTTACGCAAATATAAAGAAACGCTTTTGGGAGAGGCAAAGTCTGGAGGTGTCGTTGTAGGTGCGCATTTTAATTAAAAATATTTAGAATAAATCATCCTAAAAAAAAGAAATAAACAAAGAATGACAATTTTATAGATCCGAACGATCCTAGGAAAGTAATAGTAAAAAAATTAGCGCTTTGTGTAGCTGATCGACCAGATATGGAATTAGATTTAACGGGTGACCTCTCTCAGTTAAAGAAACAAACATTCGTAATCAAAGAGGGTGTTAGCTACAGAATCAGGATTGATTTCATTGTCCAACGTGAAATTGTGCATGGTCTAAAATATGTTCAAAAAACTTATCGTCTTGGTGTACCAGGTAAACTTGCCATCAAAAGATAAAATATTTATATCCTGACTTTTTCATTGCTGATTAAAATTTTTAATTTAATATTTGCTTTAAATGATGAAGTAATATTAAATTATTATCTTTGATTTCTGTTCAATGCTTTCTGCTTTAGGTGTCACAGGTACTTCTAAAATAAAATATTGACAATTACTTGTATGACTTAATATATTCACTACTCATTTGTCATGTTATCCTTTCAGTGGATAAGATGATGCATATGGTGGGTTCTTATCCTCCAAAAACAGAAGTTCAATCATACACGACACCAACGGAAGATGCACCAGCTGGAGTAATGGCACGTGGTTCTTATAGTGTAAGCTCTTTGTTTACTGATGATGATAAACACGAACATCTAAAGTGGGAATGGTCATTTGAAATTAAGAAAGACTGGAAAGAGTAAGCTCCCCTTTATAATGGGAAGTCTTACAACGATTGCAATTAAAATAAGAATGCCAAAAGGGACTCTAATTTTTATAGATATTCAGTCATACTGCGATGCCATAATTGTATTTTTTAAGTAATAAGAGAAAGAGTAACATTGATATTTATTTAGATACTTTCCTAAATCATGAACCTTAAAAACTGAACAATTGAGTAATATACATATATACACGCACATGCTACAGCATGTATGTGTGTATGTATATTTACATAAATATATGTATATGTATGTATGCACATACATTAAGTCACGTAGGTACTATTTTATAATCATTTAAATTGTGCACATCAGTCAGTATTTAATTGCCTTTATATTGTGGTTATCCGTATATTCCTTTTAATTTTTTCAATTAAGATCAATATAAGATTGTTTAATATTATGCTGTTAACATATTTTGCTGAAGATTACTATCCTGATTCAAATCCCTTAATATAATTTAACAAACAATTTAATGATAAAGTGCTTTATCTTTTAGTATGCAAGATCGAGAACATTGAATATAAAATAATATCAAATTTATGTGTTTGTATTATTATTTATGTGTAATATTGCTAATGTAGAAAATTTAAATGGTGCACTTCAAATTTCTTTATATTATATATATACGTATGTCTATTATCCTTTTATTATATTTATGTTAATTTTTAATAATTTCCCACATAACATGAAATTTTTATGGTCATTTACGTGTTAAATTTTAAACTATTAATTTTTTTCTTAAAATTTATGAAATAATAATTGTTTTATAAAATGATTGTTTAGAAATAATTTTATAATATGAATATTAATAGAAATTGCAATTGTAATTTAAAATTACAATAAAGATAATTCAAATTCTTCCTTCTCAGTTGCAGTTTAGAAAAGATAGCTTATATTTTTTTTTACTAATTTTATTGCACATGGTATGGTGAAATAAGTAGCGTATGCATTTAACATGAATTTATGTAGTAAAATGTCAAGATTTAACTAAAGAGGATTTTATATAGAGAAATATCGTTTTAATGTTATGTTAATTTTATTTTACTTGTAGAAACAGTTGCGTAAGTGCAATATGAATATTATTTCTCCATTTTATTTATCGTAGTATTACGCTTATAGTAATGCTACAATATAAGAATACTAAAAACAAATAAAAGACAAAACAATTTTAAAAACTCAAAAACTTAAATTGTAATTGAAGCGATATTTGAAAATATATTTGAAATTATTCCTGATTGAAAACTTGAACATATTAATCTTTAATTTTTAGGTTATGTCACAAAAATCGACAAACGCACGAAACGTAAAATGAAGATAAATGTTAATAAATAAATTTAGCAATCATTATTTTATAAATAGTATACTATTTTTACATATTCCACTTTTATTATATTTTATTAAATTCAATTGATATATATATTTTGTCGAAACAAAGTGACAAAATCTTATCGTAACAAATCAATGTAATAGTTTTTTTAAACGTTGGAATGTCCATAAATATATCAAAATTTTGAGTTTAGCATTTTGTAAATATTCAAAAAATAAAAATTTTAATTTCCACAACTTTTTCATATTGAACAACAATTACGTTTCGCAAGTACGAGAATACGTTATACAAATTGATAGAGTAATTTAATATCAAATTTTATAAAATTAATTTTCTACATTAAGAGCTAGTATCATTAATTAATAGTAACTTTATATGTGAAAGAAAAGATTATTCATCTCTTTGTATATTTTATTTCGTTAATTCATTAACTTATTATTGACTCCAGTGGATAATTACGTACGTAACTAAGGGAATAATTTAATTACGTAATCGAGGACATAAAATTTATAAATGTTACCTTAAATTTCAATAACTGTGACTAGTTCTTTGAAATCAGTGATGTTGCAAGTTTGTTCTACGTATAAATTTTTTTACTGTTTAAAATAAATCCGTTTTTGTTTTTACCGTAAGATGGTGTTATTAATATTTTCTTTAAAATGTTAGGCAAAGGGTTGTTATAGATATATGTATATTTTATTTTTCATATACCTTCCCAGTATTAAAAAAATTGAGCTTTAAAATATTTGCCAATTCAAGTAATTTATTTGTATAATGTATCAAATACATTGGAGTGAAGATGGATTCTTCTATCCTATCCTTTCGTTGTGGTTGTTCTGAAACAAATCTTTTTTTTTTTAATTAAGGTGAATTTTTTTTTTTACAAAATCTTTGAATTAAAAAGAAACACTTTAAAAACCGACTGGCACCGACAATTTGTCACTTTTGTATTTGGCACAATTGTTTTTACAATATTCAAGACATGGGAATGCTATTCTTTCCTTCAATGCGTTACTTTGAAAAATTAAAAAAACCAAAAATGGCCACAGACCACAGACAACACTAATTACACAATTGGTCTAAGCAAGATGAGAAAGATCTTCTTGACAAAACAAAGAAAATCACACCACCAAATTCACGATCAAACTTCACGAGAAAACTTTGTGTTTAACCCATGCGACCAAGTCACAACATGCATTTTTTTTTAGCTTTAGATATGATAACTTTTCTATATAATAATTATGTATTCTTTTGATACCACTGAAATTAACCAAATTTTTCTTCTTATGAAATTTTCTTTTTCTATTAAATAAGTTGTTACATCTTTAAATGCTATTGAAATTATTAATGCATCTTCCTGTTAAAATTATTTACATCTCTAATAATGTAACAATCTTTATTTTAATTTGACGCCACTGAAACTTTGATAGGTGAAGTAGGAATAATGAATGCATTGACTCAGCATAATAGTCATCTATTTGTTGTTCCGACACTATAGTATTATTAAACCACTGCACCTTTGGTTGCGCCATGCTATAACGCACTTTTAAAATAGTATTTTAAAAGAGCGTCACAGTGTTGGTCGCCAAGCACAAACACTTGGATATTTTTACATTTCACTGTACACGTTCTGCTTTTTTTTTCTTCTATGCTTTTCAAATATTCATCACCAAACACTGTCTTTTTCAGTTCTGTCCTTTTTCACTGGGAGAAAAGCACAGAGAGCTATTTACGGATGCTGTCCATTCACTTTCTTTAGTTCACTTTTCAGAACACGTCCGCACAATTCACTTACATAAGTATTGAATGTATATATCACACAAATAATTCTACATAATCGTAAAATGCAGTTTTACAATTAACTAGACTTAATTATTGTATCAAATATAGTTTTAACCAGACCTTTCATATTTAATTTTTACCTCCATTAAAATTTATCATAAAAGAAGATTCAATATGAAATTTTCAAAACATTTTTGAAAAGATATCATGTGAATATGAAAGAACTGTGTTAAAAAAAATGTGTGTATATATATATATATATATATATACACACACACACATACATATATGTATATATATATACATATGTGTGTGTGTATGTATATTTTGCGCTACATTGTATGATTATATAGTACAAATTAAATCTAAGTTCTTTATGAATTATTTATAATAATTAAAATAGCTTAATTAAGTGTTTACTTAGAATTTAATGAATTCTGAATTGCTTTGATATTAAAAGTTATGGATACTTTTACTAAAGAAAAT
>KQ435916.1:410238-420868 GCA_001276565.1 Melipona quadrifasciata
ATTATCAAATTAAAACATGATAAAATCTTGTTCTCATATTTTCAAATTTTATATAGAAAAAAAGTATAAGTTTCAAGCGATGAAATTGTTGCATGATAAGCATCTATATTATTTATATGTAATATTTCGTTCATTTTTTAACGTAATAAATTAAAATCTTTACTTGATCGTTATCAATAATTTATTTCATTATTTATATTTATTCTTTTGTTATTATTTATTGTTAATATTACAAGTAGATTCTAATTTAAATTCCTTTTTTAGAAAAAGTATTTTTGATTTGATGATTCGTTTTGATGTTTATCATAATTGATAGAAAATTGATCATGTTGTATTTGACAAACTTTTTCAAATTGATATACAATAAGCATTATTTACTAGCATATTTAGTCACTATAATTTAAAAGATTATTTTCGCGTTTCGTGATCAAATACTAACCCTTGTCCAATTATATTATTTTTCCATTTTAATATGGTGTCAAATTGATATAAGGAACGAATGAGGGTTAAAATTTATAAACAAACAATATTCAAATTGATCTATTTCTAGCATGTAGAAATTTGATAGGTCTATTCATCATTCTTTCTTTCTTCTTTTGCTGATTTTTTTCATTTTTTTCATTCCCAGGTATGGGATAGCTGGAAGTCAAAACGTTCAGGGGGAAGAGGTGAAGAAATTGGATGTGCTAAGCAACGAGTTATTCGTGAATATGTTGACATCCTCTTTTACGACCAGCCTTCTTGTAAGTGAAGAAAATACGAATGCGATCGAAGTGGAAAGTGAAAAACGCGGGAAATATATCGTGTGCTTCGATCCCTTGGATGGATCCTCCAATATCGATTGTTTAGTATCGGTTGGTTCTATATTTGGAATTTACAAGAAACTGAACGAGCTGAGTGACAAATGTTTTACAACCAGGTAAAAATTTAGTCGCTGCTGGATACGCACTTTACGGTTCTGCAACCATGATAGTACTTTCGATTGGCCACGGAGTTAATGGCTTCACTTACGACCCGGCGATTGGAGAATTTATTTTGACTGAGAGAAATATACGCGTACCTTCGAGAGGAGATATCTACAGGTATCGAAAAGTAAAATAAATTTTTATGTAAAATAAAGCCTTCCATATGCGAGGTAACAGGGAGACAAAAGTGTACAGACAATAGAGCAACAACTTCCTTGAGATCAAGAAAATTTAGTTTATTTTTTTATTTAAGAATGCTATAATATGTATTTTTTGTATACATGTATCTCATTTAACTGTAAGTCTCAAATTTTTCTTTTTTAATTAAAAAAATTTATTTTTAATTATGAGGATGCAAAAAGTATTTTATATGTAATTTTTGAATGGTATTAAATGGCCAATATCCTACAGGTTGTTTTGGAATAACTATATATTTTTTTCTGTTGCTCATAGATAGGACAGGAACAGTAGGTCCTGTGTTTCCATTGTTCTTGTTTTTCATGCAATAGATTTTAGATTAAAGTTAAAATATTTCCTAAACTAACAATTTTTCGACATACATAAGTTAATATTTTTTTTATAAAGAATGTCGTGCTGCATTCATGTGAATGTATTAAAAAATATATCATTTCATTTAGAAAAATGGAAATGATCTTAAAATTTTCGAAATGTTTTATTTACAAAAAAATCATACTGTCATGTTATGACAGTATAATTCCTAAATAATTTTTATTAACAAAGTTTATTTTTCTAGGAGATATTGAAGTATTATCATTTATGCTTCATTCGTATAAAATAAATTAGCAGAAGAAAAGATTATCTATTATTAGTATAGTAGAATTTTCTTTATGTGAACAAATTATTAAATTAATATTCAATTTAATATTGAATATTAATATTGAATATTTTACTATTTTAATATTTGAATATTTGAATGTCTGCTAGCAACAGATGATCTTTTAGTTACTAGCAGATATTCTATTATGATAATATATATAACATTCGAATATTAAGAATTTTGAAGAAATAGAAGTTCATATGAAAGAAAAACTACGGTAAATATTTTATTGGGATAATAAAACATTTAGATATTAGAATATTGAGGTAATGGATGTTTGGATAAGAAAGGCTATTATATAATTTCCAATTAATAGTAAATTTTATAATGTCAATTTTAGCATTAATGAAGGACACGAGAATGCTTGGGACGTAGCTATTAAGGAATACATCCATTCGAAGAAATATCCTAAGAATGGGAAACCATACAGTGCAAGGTATGTGGGTTCAATGGTCGCTGATGTACACAGGACAATAAAGTATGGAGGGATATTTCTTTATCCAACAACTAAAAGTCATCCAAGTGGCAAGGTATAATTGCTGTTTTAACTTCATCATTATTAATCATGTTAACGTTTGTTTTGTTTTTATTATAATTATGTCTTAAATTTTATGGTATAATCGGAAAAAAGACAATTCGACGTGAAGAAATAAGTCGAAAACATAGAATAAAATTTGTTCATATGTTGTCTCGTTTTCAAAAGAATCCAGTTTGAAAATTTTTCAAGTATATACTTGACTAATTAAATTTTCTATTGTAAAATGGTGTGAATATTTATTTTTTAAAATTAGTTTGGAATGTTTGTAAAAATTTATAAAAGTTGTTAAAATAAGTTGTAAGTAACTAAAAATTCATCACCGAATAGTTATCATATTATAATAGTCACCTTCAATGTCATTTTTTTTTTAATTTACCCACAAAAATTTCTATTGATACATTTTTGTTCATACTAGGTTAAAAAAATAAAAAATTACTAATGTAACGATTTTTTATATAAATAAGATATAGATTATTTGTAAATTATATAAAAATATAAACTATTATAATTAATATTACGAGCATATCAATGCTCGATTGTATTCAGTGTTACATAGATTATCGCATTCATAAATAAATTATTATATTCATAATAGTAAGGAAGAGAAAAAAAATTAATTGTTTATTAAATCGAAATAAAACACAAAATTATGCGAATTTTGCATTTGGTGAAACTTAAAAAAAATATCAGTTAAAGACTCCACAATGATTTTAATTTACGTAACATTAATACAATTAATTGCATAACACCATGATACTAACAATAAGATTAAATTAAGTTAATTTTAGACAGGACAGTAGTGAATAATTATAACAGAAGAAAGAAAAAGTTTTTTTATAAGACTTTATTTTCGAGAAAATTAAATTTCAAAATTGATCAAATACATGCATACAAAACAGTTTTTAACATATTTAAAATCTATTTTTGAAGCTTTAAACTAAAAAATTTTATTCTGCATTTTTCAATTACAAAATTTAGCCTCTCTCCTGTCCAATAAAAATTAATCAAATTCAAGTATACTTGAAGAAATGTCTAAACTAATTTTCTCAAAAATGAAGTCTTAAATGAAAAATATAATTTTTTCTTTTTGGTTTATTTATGGATATAAACTCATCCAGTATTCGAATATACCATGAAAACTGAGATCCCCTGTATGTATAAATATACATATCTAAGTAGGTGTATAATAATTTATACATATGTAATATTATAGATATATAATTTATGTACAACAGTAATAATAATTTTTTAAACGATTGTTTATAGCTGCGTCTTCTGTACGAATGTATTCCAATGGCTTACATATTAAAAGAAGCCGGTGGTTTGGCGTCAAATGGAGAAACTGATATTTTGGAGATCATTCCTGAAAAAATTCACCAAAGATCTCCGATATTTTTGGGATCACAGGAAGATGTGCAAGAAGTCTTACAGTACATTCGAAAACACAAAACATCGTGAACTGTGGGCAGAAAATAATCGAGCAAAAAGTGTTTGAAGTTTTTATTACAAGACACAACTTGCTTACACATTATATGTATATTGTAAATCAAGGTTTCAAACTGCGTTTCTTCGTGCAGCGAATGTCATATCTTTTTTTCTAAATTTCAACTTTATTTTTTATTACATTTTGATCACCTTCTTTCAAAAAGGAGTTTTGATGTACATACTAAATTATTCAGTATCTGTATCCTTCGTTACTTGTGGATCCTCCAGGAGATACTCTTGGAGCTGGAGCTGGATAAGTAGCTGTTCCCTCGTATCGTACTATTGGCCGATAACCACCACCGTCGGCAATATAGTCGACGATTTGTGTTCTACCGTCTGGTAAGAGCACGTGATAAGTTCCAGTTGCTTCATCGTCTTTTCGTGACTCGTGATGGCCAAAGTTTAGGCCAGCTACTGCGTCTTCCACTTCGTACGAAAATTCGTAATTCACCGGATCCTGGGAAAACAAGAGAAAAAAAAAACACGAAAAAAGATACTTATTCAGATCACAGATAACATCATCAAGATACGATGATTGAAATACGAATCTTTTACATTTTATACGGATTGAATAAGTTTTCATTCAATTATATAAACTTTTTAGTACATTAGGTGAGTATGGAAATATGTATGTCAATATTAAAAAATAATTCTTTCACGAAAAGAATTTATTTGTTGTTTTATGCGTGTGATGTAACCGTGAAAGGAAAAAAAAGAAACATGTACTACTTACACCGGCCCATTCGTCTGGATGGCCACTAGGAGCTGGTCGCGGTCCAGTTCCTGCAGGTGGAAGATAGGCAGGTCCTTGAGGTTCGCTCAAAATTCCTACCGATATCATCGTTAACAGGAGTGCCTGTGCGGGAAGAGATCTTTTACATTTTTCAATTGTTCGAAGTAACTGGTAAAAATAATCCATTGAGAATTAGGTGTTTAAAAGCATTTACAGAAGTGAATTATGTACTTTGTTACAGCAGGGTTAATACAGTCGCAAGACTATGAACTTTATTACTTTATTAGTAATACAATTAACAAGAAAAGATAGAAAAAGATAAGATTCGTAGAAAAAATTGTGAATCGCTGATAACAAACCTTTCGAATCATTAGCAACTTGGCACAATGTTACAAGTCTTCACCGAAAGAAAATAACTTATTGTTACGAAGACCGTGGATTTTATACTGCGTTCCAAGTGCGGGTGCAACGAAATGGAGATGGAATCACAGTGATTTGGGGGAACTTTAATACAAATCCATACCTATAATTATCGTTAATAATAAAACCGCATTGCCTTTCTGACAATGCAGTAGTTTCGTGAGCTCGTAACAGTTCCTGAATCGTTAAAATTCTTGCCATTTTTGGCGCAAAATTATTCAAATGACATTTTGAATTGTGAAATATTTAAAATCGAAGTTCGTTACATAAATAATGTTTATTGTTGTAGAAACTGGTTCGAAAATACAATACTCTCGTTAATGATAATCAACGTGTTCGAGATGATTAATGAAGAAAAAGAAAGTTATTCGAAGTCTTTTTCTTTTATAGTACTCTTCGTTTACTTTTATTATAATTCCCTTATATTTTTGATACGTACAATATAACGTAGGTACAACCTTTCGATGTCGTGAATACGTATCAAACATTGTTTACGCGATGGGATAATTTTTTTAAGCTACTACGTATGTATATAAAAGTGAAAACTCGTTCGTAAACGCGACTGATCCCCTATTTAATTAATTGATTTTGAATTATTCAATAATTTCGAATTACTAATATAATAACGAATTTTCTACACGAATCTTCTACACAGGAGTATATAAAATCTTTCGGTTTCTTTAAACGCGTTCGATGATTTTGTGCGTATTCACGTAGAATTAAATTAAACATAATTAAATACGATAATGACAATGTTAATGTATAATATCGTGATATTTGAAAGTTCAAACATCTATAATACTGTTGCGTTTCTTTTCGACATCCGTAGAGTCCAGATCATTCCCAAGGCTACCAACTCGTCCTCTCAGGCCAATTCCAGGACCAACTTGACCCGTGGCTTTTAACTTCTCTTGCATTTGTGCTAGCATGTCTTGCATTCTTCGTATCTATGAAGATGAAATTTTGATGAATAATAATTCTGAACTATTTACAGGTAGGGAAATATAAAAATAATGGACGTATTGGATTCAATAAAAGAACACATAACTGAAGAAGTGAGAATTATAGTGATAGATCACTCTTATGATGTCTCTCCTAAAATTATATTTTGTGTTTACTACTATTGCTTTCTCAAATATGAAGTACTGCCAATTATAATGAAATTATAATAACATATAGAGCTTTCAACACTTTGAAACATGCTATATACTGTGCAATACATTATTTATTGTTCTTTGTTTCTTTCTTACCTCTTCATCTTTCTGTAGAAGTAGCCTGTCCGTATCGGATATACTGTTTTCAAAGTGCGGGCCCGAATCCCTTTTCAGTTTACTGTGAACGAGAGAAAATAAAATTATATTTTTATTGGTGGATTTTAGAATCGATTACAGATTAATGAAACAGGAAAAACATGAAGCATGTGATAGAGGAGCTAATAACTACAGAAACGGAGTATTATATTAGATCATTTTATAAGTAATGCATTTGTTATATTAAATTATAGATATTAGATAGAAACTAGATAAAATTAGAAAAAAATTCATTAGCAATTAATTGGTGATGAATAGACTGCAGATTTTTTTATTTTAACGTAGATAAAAAAATGAAATTGATTTTATCCACTAAATATTATAATATTTTTTCATAAATGCATAAAAGAGAGTCCGCAGTGACGATTCTCTTATTTTTATACTTAATTATTCTTTTCTATTGTATTAAGTTTTCTATCCCAATTGTTCAAAACTCTGATAGTATCAATTTTAACCATCCACTCTGTAACATCTTTTTTTCTAATATATAACATGTATTTTCGATATTTTTGATAACGAAATGTACCGTCAGAGTTGCAACTCGAATCTTTTGAACAGACAGTACATTGCATTCCAATTATTATACTACAATTATGCGTTCAGTGCAGCATCTTTTCGAAGATATGTATGGTAATTTCTTTTTGAACATAGTTGTAACAACTAAAAATTCAAAACAAATGGTGGATGAAATTAGAGAATGTAAGATTACGATATGAAATTAAACACTTACACGTGAGAGTGGTATTTGTGTAAATCTTACACGCAATTGAATACAGATTTAAACTACTTAGTGTTATTGTTAATAAAATAATCTGAAAACTTAATTACTTATCTTTTCATTTAAGTATTAATCTTTTACAATTGTGTGAAAATTTGACACTAAAGAACAAATTGACTTTCATCCGTTCTTTATTTCTCAACTTAATTTGTCCTTTGAATAAAAAAATAAAAATTCGTAAATTTTTTTATTAACAATAAACAGATAATATTTTTTAGTATTCTCATATACTCTCAGGTATAGACATTCAATTTTATATCATGATCTGATTTTATTCATATTTTATAAGAAACATATGTCAAATCGATGCAAAGAACGGATGAGAATTAAATTAAAAAAATGAGTTAAATTCAGTTCTCAGAAAAGCAGTATTATCTATTTATGGGAAACAACAATAATACGATAGGAAAGAAGAAACGACGAGAAACGATAAATGAGGGAAAGAAGAAAGAGGAGAAAGTACATTGAACGTACATCTAAAAAAGTATACCTACTGAAATGCAATACTTATTTACATGCGTAAATACCTCCGTTCCCGAATGGCTTGCTGTGAAATTTGTGAAATGCATTGTGCCCGGAAATTCTCGTAATGCACATCCTGCGTCACGTCTTTCAGATCTTGCATGTGCGTCGATATCAGCATTGTCCTTAATTTCACGAAATCACTGTGCTTCGGGTTCTCCACTGCGCTCGATTGAAAGTCAAATGTTAATTTCCCATTCGAACGCAATGACTCGACGTGACTACTTGCTTGCGACTATTTTCTTTCGTAAAGATGCGTCTCCGTTTGTAAGTCCGATAGTTTCTCTCGAGAGTATTCTCAAATTCTGAGCAACTTCGAAAATTTTTACTTTCAGATATATATAGGCGATAAACTCGCTAAGAGCTTACTAAGAAAATTTTCAAAATTGTGTCCATTAGAAATTTGTGTATCCACTCTCTACGATTTCTCTGTTTATTTTAACTCTTTTAATAGTGAAAGATTTTTA
The DNA here is from genome assembly GCA_001276565.1 of Melipona quadrifasciata. Lineage (NCBI taxonomy): Eukaryota > Metazoa > Arthropoda > Insecta > Hymenoptera > Apidae > Melipona > Melipona quadrifasciata. Next base: position 418,295 of record KQ435916.1, read on the forward strand.
TGACTAGATCTATTATTTATATTGAAGATCGAAATTTTTTTTTACAATGACCTCTTAATCCTTTTGTGTTTAGTTTGTATTTAGGAGCATCATACAGATAATTTAAGATATTTAAAATATAATTACAGTACCATAACAGAATAAAATGGACATGTTCTGATATAGTATTGATTTATTGTTATAAAGAATTTAACGTAAAGAGATATAAAAAGATGTGAAGAGTAGGAACGCAGAATGTTAATATTGTTTAAAAATTATTGATTACAAAAAGATAAAATTTATTGTTACTAGATCACCACCAATCAATCAAAAAAGTCTAAAAGGAATATTACTTGAAATTTAACATCGTTAAAAATTCAATTTGATATTTCTTTTCATAGTTCTAATATTAAAAAATGAAATTTGGTAATATGTGTGATATATTAATTGAAAAGTTAAAAATACATAAAATGTTGCGTTAATGCAAAGTTGACTCTTAATTAAAAAAATATTTTGAACTTTTAAGTTTAAAATTTAATATATTTCATTTAAATGTTTTACTTTCTATTAAAAAATAATATATTGCACGGAATTTGTAACACTCAAATGCAAAATAACTGATAAAATTGTATCGTTACAACCAATTTAGACGTTAACAAATAGAATTAACTTAAAACTAATTAATTTAGAAGTGATTGTACAAGCTCAATAAATACAAACACAGTTATATAAAATTAATAAAAATATATAATTAATGTAAAATAAATATGAAAATATTTGTAAAAGTTAAAATGGTTTCAAATAAAACAATTTCATTTGACCTCTGCTTATGAGAAATACTCTCGATAGTTTCACTTTCAAATGGATACGCATCCAAATTTTGAAAATTGAAAAAAAAAAATTTGAAATCTAGTTACCTTCTACCACTCCCCAGGGATATTGGCGACCGCGGACCTTTTTCCCTGCGACTTCGAGCACCGTTGAGCTACCAACCACAGCGAACGGGATGCATGCTTTAAGCTCTTTGTCTTGTTGCTTGAATTCCTCATCTTCGTCGCTATCGCAGTCCGGAAATTGATATATCTACGTGAAAAACATTGTATCTTTTTTCATGTTGTTCATTTCGTTTCTCCCGTTTTTCCTTTCCTTTTTCTCTTTGTATTTTCGCGTCCCAATTCGTTAAACACAAAAGAAACGCAAGAGTAAAAGACAAATACTACCTGAATTTCGTGTTCCTCGATGTCAGCAAGTATTCGGTCTTTCAACATTTTCACCTCGTAGGTAGTCAACGTGTCTGCCTTGGCAATTACAGGGACCACATTTACTTTACGATGCAGCCGTTTTAACACCTCCAGATCAATTTGTCTGAGTCTGCGGGAGAAAAGGATAATGAGAAAATAAACGCAAGTGTAAAACATAAATAGATCAATGGTTCTTAACCGGTATTTCGCGAGGTTGTTACAAGTTACAAATTACGGTTATGGAATTTTTTCCTTGGAAAAAAATGCAAGTTTATTTCAACCAATTATAAGCTTACTGTTCCCTTTGATAAAATTATGAATTATGAATGAATATGTGGAAAAAATGTGTAATTTATGTTTTAAGATATTTTCATGCATAATTTTCCCTTATCTGAGTTTCTTTTTCTCTGTACATTGTACATAGTTTAATTTTCTTATTTACAATTTCTTATTAACAATTTATACAATCACATTCACAGAGTAAACTATGTAATTTGGTCGTCTTGAATATTATCCGTTATTTTTGAAGATATGGAAAAATTTTGTTAACAAAAATTATTTAGTACAAAAGGGGGCCATAACATGGAAATGATTCTTTTGTAGGTGAAGTAATTTTGTAGAGTTCAAAGTCATCTTTACTTTTTTAAATGTAATGATATATTTTTTGATGCAATTCGACAAGCTCTCTATAAAAAAGTGTACGTATGTCGAAAAGCTATTATTTTTTAGATGTTTTAACTTCAATTTTATAAAATCTACATATGAAAGACAAGGATGATATGAACACAAGAATACTGCCCCGACATTTCCTTGCCTTTTATACGATAGAATTAAGGTTTTTGGGTTTTAAGGTAAGCTTGGAATATCTTCTAAGCTAAAATAATATTATATAAATATAAGATAAATAATATTTCGACAATGTCGAGCTGCATCGATTAATGAAGTAAAAAATATGTCATTCCATTTAAAACAATCTTCCTGCTCTAAACAATTTTTATTTACAAAATAAATCTTCAAAACAGGAGATATTCAAGGTCAGAACAAATTATTCACTCTGTCATATATTTCATAAATAATAACCGAAAAATAAAAAATATTTTACCCGAGTCTTACTCGGAACAAACTGGTTAATGGGTTAAATATTAACTCATGCTGGTTCATATTTGTACTCGAACTCTTGTTACATAAAAAAAAAAAATCACTAACAGAGGAGAGAATCAGCAGACTCCTGTTATGTGAATTTCGATTATATAGACTATTTGTTTCCCGCAGAGTTCACATAAATTCACGGAGTTTTACTGCATCGATTTTCTCGATTCAACAGACTTTAAGGCGTTTTAAAAACTGAAAAACA
>KQ435918.1:77198-89641 GCA_001276565.1 Melipona quadrifasciata
ACGCGTTTTAAACAAAGAAGATGAATTCGAAATAAATAAATCAACGCTCTCCGCAATATTGCTTTGCACGCTTCCTCTCTCTTGAATTAAACCGAAATTTCTACACGCGAGAGTGTCTAAATAGGCATTTTTAAAACATAGGCAAACATCAATCAAACGCCATCACGCCGCGCGGCACTATTCAACACGGTTTTTAAAATAGCTCGTGGCTATTTAATACGGTTAAAGCGTCACGTATCAGGGACATTTTTACCACCACCGAGGAGTAGTGCTACCGCGCGTCGAACAATATGCCTTTTTTCAACGATAAAATTCGTCGGATTTTGCAGAGAACGGCGCGCGGGGGCCACGGTGAAAAATATACCGCGCGGGCGTTCCCCTCCCGCTGAAATCCGGAGATTTTTCCGTTTTAATTGCACAATTATCCGGCCGAACGGATGTCAGAATCGCTCGGCACACGATTATTAAAGGTAATCGATTTTCACCGGTGCGCCGGGCTTTCACTTTTTCGTGCTAAAAATAACGTCCGCTCTGTTATATAGCCGCGTTAATAATGTTTTAAAATTGCTCCAGCGCGCGCTTAAAATATCGCGGGGAATTTATTCTTATGGCTGCGCGTGTATCGCCATACTCGGCACGACCCGGGGAACAAGCGAGTCCTCCCCCTCCGCTAAACGGAGAAAAATGTTAAAAGAATTTTCCCAGTGGTAAATAGGTAATAAACCGTAAGAACGCCGAACCGGGAAAAATATCCAATAACCGCACGGCGCGATAACTCGCATCGGTCCGAACAGCGTGCGATATTTTAGCAGAACGAACGCGCTTTGATACCCGGCGACTGCGCCTGAATTAATTGATAAGCACGGTAACAAAGTTATTTCCAGAGAAGAATATTTCCTGTCGGCTCGGTGAAACGTGTGTGCACCTTTAATCAAAGAGTAATCTACACCCTCTCCAGCGTCAATTATCTGCCCTGTCAAATATTAGCCTCGTCGGAGGAATTAATTTTAAGCGGCGTTCGAGAATTGACGAGAGATTTACTTTGCCGGGTCGGATGCGAGAAACACCCAACGTAGAATTTCTTCATTTGCCCGAAATTTGTCGTTTGCGAGAAACGAGATTGGTCGTCGGTCGCGATGAAGAATTAATTTATATCTCAAGCGTGGAGATTTTTCCACTCGCTCTTTGTGCGTGACTTTTCAAACGAACAAAGTATCGATGAAATTATCAGAAAAAAGAAATGATCTTCCTGGAAAGCTATATTTTTATCATATTGTACGTTTTTTTTTCTCTCGATGAAACGAAATTTGTATGTTTTTTTTAGCCTCGGGTCCTTTTACGCGTCCTTTCTTCGCTTCTTTTTTTTTTTTTCGATTTTATTTTCGTGCTTTTTATTTTTCATTTCCAGTTTTCGACTTTTAATAGGTCACACACACGGGCCGAACCCGATTGAAAATTGTTCGCTTCGACGTGTTTCCGCTCGCTATAACTCGCATTACTTCTACTTCCGGTCAAGCGGGATAGCCAGGTGGAAGCCCGATGGTGGATTAATCTGTTTCCTTCGTTTTTCTTTTCCTTTTCTTTCTCTTTTCCGCCTCTCTTTCAGAGAAATCTCGTCGATCTCCGGCCGCTTTTTTCCACCGCCTCGTTACACGTTTTCGGGTTACTTGTCTGTTTTGCGTGTATATATATATATATAGAGAGAGAGAGAGAGAATGAACGAGGTATCGTTTTAAAATCGCTGATGAATATCGCGGTTTTTCGCCGGAATTTCTCGATTCTCTGTTTGCAAAGGAAGGTAGTTTAATAATGAACGCTGAACCGACCGGCGAGTGTTGAATACGTGAAACCGAATGTTCGAGCTGCGAATCGAATGTTCCATCTTCGTACGTACGATTAATTGATTTGGTCTTTCTGTTTGTCGACGGTAATCAAGTTCCTCTGCCGCGTAATATTAAAATTTTTGTTTCAAATATCGTTGCCGATGTCTTTAATTACATGATAAATTATTGTATAATCACAATTATTATTAATATGTATAATTATACAACGTGTACAATTGAAACATGCGGTCGAACATACAGTTTGAAATAATTATCGAAATAATGATGGAAATAATGATGGAAACAATGATTGAAACACGACACACAACGATCGAAATTTGTCGATCAAACTAGGGATTCGCTCTTCGCTCCTCGTTCAAAATTCTATCGATCAAACAGTCAGCCCCTTTTACAAAATGCTTGAAAAATGCTCCAACAGCTGAATGGCACACCGAATGACAAAACATACACGACGTCGAAGTACACGCGACTTTAATTAATTTATCAAGTTAAACGATAAGACCGCGAGAAATTTCGGTAATCTCGCCCGACTCTGACTCAATTTCCCAATAATAATTATTATCGAAGCTTGGGCGAAGCACGCGGACGAGCGAAACTGTGTTTAGTTAGACAGATGACGAATATCGTTAACTGATTCGTTCGTCACGCGGAGAGCGACTGCAGCGGCGACAGCAAGAACCGCGCGATTTGATCAGCCCTGACAGCTTCGGCGATCGTTATCGGTGGTGTTGGAGCCGCGATCGGCCGCGTTTCAGAAGGACGCGTTTTTTTCGTAGCCCCGGGAGACAGACGAGCGCTCCCACGTGCCACGATGTCTCGACGTTATGTTTATCGGACGCCGATTCCTACCGCCGATTCCGGCAACACGCTCGGACCGCCACTCGCTGCACGGATCGATACAGCGAGCCGAGGGATGGCAGCTGATGGGCATTAATGACATTGGCCATTGCGTAACATTTGATCCATTGTCCATTGAAATTTCGTTTCGTCCCGCTGCGAAAGTGAAATTCGGCGGGGTGAATGTGTCGCGCGCGATCATGGACTGACTTTGACTCTCATTTCGATCGAAATTACAACAGGTAAATTCAAATTTCAAATCTGGCTTGAAATTTTCAAATTTTCAAATTGTAAAAATTGCTATCGCTCATTTTTACCGCGTGGGATTTTTACGTGGATATTCGCGTTTCTGGGAGTATAATGTAAAAAGCGAGACGAGAGATTTTACGTTGCATTCCGGGTATTTTTATTTTATCGCGTCACGGATATAATTTTTTCTCCTATTGCGAGCATTTCGTTTGATCTCGGGTTTTAAAATTTTTGCCACAAAGGTACAAAAATCCGCGGTCTAGCTCCAATCTAATCGAGTTGCGTTGCTAAATTTTGAAAAATGGCCAGAGACGACTGACTTTGATCTCATTTCGATCGGAATATTACACGTTTCGGAGTGTTTCGTTCCGGCGAAATTTTTTTCAACCGAGTTTCAAATTGTAAAAGTTGTCGTTATTCGAACGAGATATCCGCGGCCGGACTGCGCAGGATTTTCGTTTGCAGAGTCACGAGAAAAACGACACGAGAGATTTCACGTACTAATAGAAAATGTCACATTTTGTGCGATCTTCCTTTTTGTAATCACATTGTGAACATTTTTGATCTCGCGCTTTGAAATTTTTGCTACAAAGGTATAAAAATGGATAATCCTGGCTCGGACGCGCGAAATCTCCAATTTTCAACGAGTTGCGCAAATTGTAGGAAGGGCGCGTTCGTGCAGGTGAAAGCTAAAAAAGAATTGCAGTTACGAGTTTCAATCCGTAATCCTTTCGTTTCAGTGTCAAATTTTTCCCCTCCGAGTTTCTTCGAACATTTGATTCGAGAGTCGATTGAACATCAAAGTGGGGACACCGAGCGAGACATCTCGGAGTCTTTTCAGATTTCTCGAACGTCAAAACCGGTAAAAGAAATGAAAAAGAAAAATTGGTCCCGGTTACAAACAACCCAGATTGCCCGCGGAGAGTTAAAATAACGCGGAGGATGACCTGTAAAGAGATAAGTGTATTTATTGGGCAGTGAAGATTTAGGAAAACGACAAAACGAAAGCCGATATCTTGCTCGTCGCGGCCGAACTGATCTATTTCTCTGGAACGATATTTACATTCGGTTCGTGCAAATTGAAAAATCGAGAGGGAAATGGCGGAAAACACGTTCCTTCGCGAAAGTAAATGAAAGCATTGGAAACTCGTTCGCGTTCAATATAAGCGCGAGAATGATAGTGAAATTTAAATCTTGTCCAACGAGAAGCACTGTTTATCATTTTATGAAAATACTTCTGGTTGTTTGAAACTTTCTTGTTAAAAGCAAGACGCTGTTTAAACCAATGTGGTCGAAATGAGAGTTCCGTGGCTCTGAGCGAGGTTATTACCGATAAGATCCGAGATAGTCGTACCCATTTAGAAACGTATGATGGTGCAGTTACACTGATACCGTATCGAGACTCAACTGCCTTTGCTCTATCTTTTACCTCCTTGCTAGAAAATATTCGAGGCGTTTGAAGAAATTGTTGAAATGAAACTATATTAAAAATATATATATTCTCTCCTACACTCGCGTTCAGAAATGTTAGGGCACTTGGAAGAGATTGAGTAAATTTGTAAAATCATGAGAAAATATTTTAATATTCGGGGATAATTGTCTCGCGTGAAATGTTAGGTCACGAACAATGACAGTAGAACGTAGTCAGTTTTTCTTCGTCTGTACCTGCGTGTCACTTTGTATCACTTTTCAGAATCTAAATTTTGAACCTCGACTAAATTGAACTTGGACTTTGACGTTGCTGTTTTGAAATATTATTTGCTCTGTGGTACTTTACAAAGGATTTCACAATACAGATTCACACATTTTTCCTGTTTCTTACCCAATTCATTTGGAAACTTGGCATTGTTAACTTGTTGTATCGTTACGATTCTTACGTAAACCAACTTTCAATAAAGTTCGATAAACGGTCGATAATCGTTCTCTCAACGACTCGGATTAATTGTCCTTGTATTTACGAGTGCGGGTGCGTTCGACTAATTAATTCTTGTACGTGGAAATAGGAGAGTCAAGCCAATAATTAACTTTCCTCGTCATTAAATTCAGTTGGGTATGTCGGGAGAAAAAAGAGAGTGAAAACGAGAGAGAGAGAGAGAGAGAGAGAGGAAAAAAAGAAAGAAACAGCAGAAACATGTAGCGACGTTAATTTAAGCCGCTCGTTTTGGCGTGTAGCGAACACCGAGGCAAGCGTTAATTTGATAAAAATATCAGCGAAAGGCTAACCCAATTTTCTCGCTTCTGAGCCAGCTTCTGAATTAACGGGCTAACGTCTACTTTGTCCTGCATTATTACGTTAACCTGATTGCGCCGGCAAATTAATCTCGTTGTCCATTATATTGTTGCTTAAAGCTTGTGCGCAGGCCGTGTCCTTGCGTGCTACGTGTCGCGAGGCGCACCTTATTTTCCTCCTCTGTTTTGTTCTTCAATTTCCTTTGGAAATCAGCGGGCATCAAAACTGATTCGCGGATGCTTGCCAAGGATTCAAAGGCACGAACCTTTAATCGAAAGGAAATATCTTTGCGATTTACAGTTATGATCGAACTTTGGATCGCGTTTACAAAAATTACGTACGAAATTACCAATCTAGCGGCCGCCGTGATAGTTTTGGTCATGCTCTTTTCTTCCTGTCTTTCTGGATTGCAATAAATCATAATTCACTTTAAAGAACGAGCTCGCGAATTTCACGTCGTTAAGAATACATGTATGAATTACACTAGAAAGATGTTCGAGGGTAGTAAATTTGCGTGAATTTTGCGCGAAGCTCCGGCAGTTGGAAAGTTGGGAGTTTCGAATTACTTAATTCTGGAATTCCGAGTTCAACTTCACTTTATCGTGTCAAATACATTTTGGCAATCTAGCATAAATTCTATTCATCTCTTCGCGAGGATTAATTATAATAATTTTCACCCATTTATTGCAAGTAGACTGAATTTTTCTACTTCACATTTTCATTTTATTACAAACCTCTTTCACGAAGTAGTCAGCCGTAGTCAACTACAATTTAATAAAGATTGATTGTAATAATCGTCACGTATCATGAATCTTTCTGTACTCGCCAAGTATTTAAATACGAAACTATAGTACTTTTTGCAATTGGCAGATGAATCTACCCCTTACCTTCCGCTCCTTGAATTAACAAACTGAATAAATTGCAAAAACAACCGCCTCGAGCCAACGTAAAAGTCCATCTCCCCCTTGAAACGAGAGAGGAACCCTCATCTCTCCCACAAACACGTAATACTCTCGGAACGAAGGTCGCCGGAGGAGCGAGGGAGGAAAAGGAGTCGCGATGGGGCGAGGATGGTCCCGTAGCGGTTGTTTTTCCGGGTAACAAAGTGGCAGACCGCCGTATCAGCAGCAGCAGCAGCAGCAGCAACAGCCGGTTATGCGAAACAATTTCACGGTGAAAACGGGTTAGACGTTTCATCCCTCTCGCCAGACGTTGTCAGGCAGCAGGGAGGGAGGGGTAGTTCGGCGGGGCGCGGCACGCGCGAACGCGCGATGGATGAGAGATAGCCCGAAGACACGCGGTGCGGGGGTTTTGCCGGTTTTTATTGCGCCGCTCGTCCCGATTTCGCGAAACAGAGGAAACGCGACGAGGCTCACTCGTTTTCGACCTCATTCTACCCGCGCCTTTTGTTCCAGCTGGAGAAATAACGCGACCACCGCGAGCAAACAGATGTGGCCTAAACTCGAACGTTTCTGTGTTTCGTGCCGTTTCCTGACCGATGGTCAAAGTGCTTTATGCGCTCTAACTGTGTAGAAGGAAACAGAGAGAGAAACAGAGAGAGAGAGAGAGAGAGAGAGAGAGGAGTTATAGTTTTGTGAGTAGAATTGCTAAGTGGTCGAGGAGAATAATTTTCGGATCAATTGGCAAGGGAGGTTTTCTTTAAACACGTATGTACGGTCAATTGGCCAAAAGTTTGAACTAGGATTTCTTTTTTCACTGCGTTTATATTTCTCGACGCTAAAGATTTAATTTTAAAAAGTTAAAAAGATTCAATATTCCGCGTTCTTTCATTTTATTTCAATTTTTTTCCCTTACTACGCGAAAGTTGTATTTTGCGCGTTGTTTCCTGTGTATTAAATTGACAATTATCTGTATATTCTTTTCGTAAGCCTGACTGATTACAGTAGGAATATATTACATATTAGTAATAAAAAGAGAGTGCTGGTACGTTTGGTGTTAATTTCTATATATCTTTGATTACATTGTACAGACTACAAATTTATATTCGAGGCAAAGAAATTACTATTAAATATGAAAAATCGTGTGTTTGACAAACAAAATAATAATTCAAACAACTAACACTGCGGATCTTCGAGCAAGATTTTTGGCATTCGAAGTGGAGATGAATATTTTGATTAATGGGTCGATCGATCGAGAATGCGATGGAATTTGATATATTTTCAAAGTGATACAACCGATAAATTCAAACGCAAAGTACTACGAAACAACGTCCACTTCAAATTCCACGAATAGGTCTTTCTGTCGACGTTACCGTGATTTCTTATTTATTCCTTCAAAGTCGTTCGACCGGAACGCAATACACGCGAAGCGTGTTCGAGTAATTTAGCTTTTTCCATTCGAGCGAATTTCAACGCGATCGATCGTGGTTAACTCTCTTCCTCTTCTTCTTTCTCTCTCTCTTTTTATTAACATTTTTGCGTTGTCGGCTGCAGTTCGATTTCCAATAAAAACTCGCTAAATATTTGAGCGAGCTTCTTCCCGCGTTGAAGTTGAATCAGTTTCCCGCTTTTGCAAATAAACCGCCGATTGCTTTTAGAGAAGATGAAAAATCCGGGAACGATTTATATTAGTTTCGACGGCAATAATTGCAACGCGATTGGGTAACCGCGTTTCTCTCAGGGGAACTTAGCTTTCTGTCCCTGTAAATACAAATTGTTTAATATCGCGAGTACATAACGTTGTTTATATATAATCGAAAGCCGCCATAATATAGAAATTGATGCAAATATCAACGAAATCGATCATTTGCACCACCGTCAAAATATGTTTACAATCTTCTATTTGCCGAGCTATTTTTACCGCTGGATACGGACTTTCCAACTGTTAATTCATGGAACAAGCTGAATATCAAATTTCACGGAGAAGGAATATTCGAATATTTTGCTCGACGAGTATTTAGTATAGAAGTTGCGTCTTTTTTTTTTCAAGACGATTTTACGGATCAAAGTTCCTCTCTGTTCACATGGTAAAAAAGAAAGCCATCCACCCTTTCAACGTACCTTCACATCCTGTTACACCAAACAACACGAGGACTCACGAGTTCCGAGTGTCGCAAACTTATTCACAAGCGAGTTGCTCGACAACGAGGGGAGACGGCGGCGGCGGCGCGTCTCCCTTAATATCGATACGTTGCGGGCTCGTTCGGGTGTTAATTCGGGGGAGGAATTTCACGGGACGGGGCAAGGGTGCGGATTAAAGCGTTACACAGGTCCTGAGCCGACGTAACAGGTGAATTTACGAGTACGGTGACTTTTATCGCGCGTCCGCGTATACTGCGTATACCTCTGCTTGGTAGCCGCGCAATTTCTCTCTATAATATCCACGTGTCGTTCGCCACCGTGCGACTTCACGTATTGCGCACGTGCGCGTTGCACGCGCCAGCTCGATGACGACGACGACGATTTTCAGATTTTAATGAAATTTCTGGAACACGTAGTACACGTAGGGGCCGTGATTCCGGGAACAATTCCCGAGGAGAGCGTGCCATGTATACCGATTCCTGAGGCGCCGAGGTAAAAGTGACTCGTACCCGTCCTGTCCGTTACGACTGCGACTCGCACGAGCAATTCGCCCGAGACGGATCGTCGCGGGGAGTGCGTACGCAGTTACGCGACATCTCGGCGAACCTGGCAGTTCGAGTTTGGGGAATCTCAGAAAAGACGGAGACTCGAAATGAGAGGATCTTCTTAATTTGAACGTTGGACGACCCGTGTTGTCGAATGTTTGTCGAAAATTTCGCTCTCTGTTTGAGAATTGAATTGTTCGTGAAAGGCTCGAGGCTAGGTATTTGGTCGAGAATTCACGTCTGTGAGGACTGGAAACTTAGAAACAGGAGAATTTCGACATATTCCGGAAGATAGAGTTGGAGGAAATCGACTCAAGAGTCCTAGCTGTCCAAGAAATTCAAATTCAACAAATTGAAATTCTAAATTCTTTAAATTAAACTTTTATAATATTCCGTCGTAAAGTAAAGAAACGCTGAGGGTTTGATCTGAGGTAGATTATTGGGAGAAGCTGAACGTTCTTGCGCATTCCGTCGCAAAATCGGAGCGTCCACAATTTGGACGGTGGAGAAGTTGCAGCGTTGGTGAAATTGACAAATGAAAATTCGTCGCAAAGTGGAGGAATAACGCGCGTGGAACAAGTTCGTGGTTCGAGAGTTGCTTCGAGGATGCGTAAATTATTGAGCGGAGAATATCGATCGCCGCGGCGCCGCGAGCCAAGCTAAGTTTCTGCCAGTTACCGGGTTAACCGATCCTCGGCGTCCCGTCCTCTACGCTGTGTGTGTCATCGAGTTCGAAGTTGAAAAACCGGGTTCCGTCTGGCGGGCGAACGAGTAGGCGGCGCGGCCAATCCATTTCACAGCTCGTCTGCCAAACACCTCTTCCGTTTCCCGTATCTACGAGTCCCGAACGTTCGCCGGGTCGCGCTGGCTCGTTTGAAAAAGCAAAAGAAAAGCAAAAATTCCGGAGAAAAATATCAGCTCGGGCCACGTCCTTCTGCTTTGCTCGGAAACTTCTTTCGCTTCCCGGCGAACTTCTTCCCTATCGACAGGGCAGAGCCGTCCAGAGTGTCGAGATAGTCTCTCGAATCTGGCGCGAATTTTTAAGAAAAGAAAAAAAAGGCGAGCTTTCGTTATTTTCTTTATTTTTGTTATTATTTTCGTCGCTTCTTGGCGTCCGCGTGTCCCGGCGGAAGCGGGAATTAAGAGTTCTTGCAAGCAAGTTTGCTTCGGAACGTTTAATTACGCGGGATTGCGAGCTGGGTTTTAGTTGAAGTTTTAGTAAATTAGTTCAGCTTCGAGTGAACGCGACACTTGTGTCGAAGAGAGAAAGACGACGTAATAAGACAGTGTAAAAATTGCAGTGGCTTCCCCTTTACGGGGAACGTACTTTCATTTCACTGTGATTTCTGTAAATAGTAATATGAAGCAAGATGGCGGTTATTCCGTCTGGTATAAATTATAAGTCTTGTACGGACGTAGTTATAATAATTCTGACGTTTAAAGATTCCTTCTTTGTTCCTACTCTCCATTGTCGCTTTTCAGTAAAATTTACACGTGTAGTTTAAATACACGCATAATTCGGCTTGCATGATACACAACGTACAACATAATCGAAATTCAAACGATCGATATTTCAGATTTTCATCGAAATTCGAATGATGGACGTTTCGAACAATCAAAAATTTAAACGATCGACGTTTTGAATCATCGAAATTCGAACGATCGACATTTCGGTTCGTCGAAATTCGAATAATCGATATTTCAGAGCATCGAAATTCGAACGATCAATGTTTTAAATCACCGAAATTCGAATGATGGACATTTCAAATAATTAAAATTCGAACAATCGACGTTTTAAATCACCGAAATTCGACTGATGGACATTTCAAATAATCAAAATTCAAACGATCGACATTTCGGTTCGTCGAAATTCGAATAATCGATATTTCAGAGCATCGAAATTCGAACGATCAATGTTTTAAATCACCGAGATTCGAATGATGGACATTTCAAATAATCAAAAATTCGAACAATCGACGTTTTAAATCACCGAAATTCGACTGATGGACATTTCAAATAATCAAAAATTCAAACGATCGACGTTTCGAATCGTCGAGATTCGAAATTCGATTCGACGTTCTATCGCGTTTCGCAATCCGCGTCGCACCAGCGCGTCGGACAATTTTCATTCGCCGTGTCGCTTGTGACGATCGTTTGAAATTAATTCGGAACCGATACCGGCCATCGTCGAAATGACGCCGGCGGTGGGAAGCAGCGCGAAGTCGCGTATAGAGACAAAGGAAAAAGAAGGGTTAGACGGCGGGGGGTTTTGAGGAGGGAGTGGGACGGGCGGCAGAGGTGGGAGAAGAAGCGTGCCGTGCTACCGACCACCGATCAATACACCTGTGCCAACGCTATCGGTGGCTGTTTATGGTGTTCGGGTTTCCGGTGTTTTCGCAACCAAGAACGTACAACTGCATCGAAACTCCACGGAATTAGTCTATGGACGGTGTTCATACGCCTCGTGTCCCTCTGCGTTCGTCGCTCTATAGCCAACGAAGATGGAAATTAGAATAAACAATTACGTAGTCGTGTACAAATGTTTTTTAATTCGTTAGAAGCGGAAATGAAAATTACTGTTTTACGAGATATTTTAAATGGTGTATTTTTCAATATGTATTTTTGGGAATTTTAAAAGTGCTACGTGCTTCGATTGAATTAAAATTTCGAACGAATTGTTATTTTACATATTTGTAGGATTTTATGATGTTTCAATTACTATACAACTCGATACCTGCATGTTATTTCTCTCTTTCCTTTTCTTCTTCTTTGGTTTTAATCGTCTTAAATGACGGCTCCTTGAATTTACAATTTTATCCAAAGGAATATATTTCTAGAATGGATTGCATTGATATATCGCTTTTTTTACGCAAAGTCAATTACGCGCGACCACAGACTCGTTTAAACTATAAATCAATTTATCGTTACTTCATATTTGAACTTTTTTATAAATTGTTCTTCAACTGTCTGAAATAATCCGTACTTTTTCACACACGCAACATCTGCATTTTAGACGATAGAACCGTACCAATTAGGTATTAAGATTGAAACTCATTTCTCAGACACAACAGTTCTCACGCTGCCATATAATGTAAGAACGATATCGGACGATCTGCGAGTAAACCAACCTTCGCCGTACACACTCGGGCAAGGTGAAGCCTCGTTTCACAGGTTTTGGCGTCCGTTAAATCTCCCCAACGTCGTCGAATTTCTCCGAAGACGCACTCGATCTTTATCCCTTCTCTTTCCTTTTCTTTCAATTTAATCTGCCCGCGTCTCTGAAACGTCTCTCTCTCTCTCTTCTATCCCGACGCACCTCACTCGCAAGGCGAATCGCAAGAAAGTATCGCGAATTCATCAGCGCTCGCCGTTTCCCCGTTTGAGCAGAGATTAAATAGAGGAACGAAAAAGAAGAAAGGAAGAGAGAAAGAAAGGAGGGAGGCAAAATTCGCTCATAAGCAAGAAGCGAGTTTTGCCTTCGGAACGATTTCTTACCGGTTGCGGGGAAACTTGATGATTAAAATAACTCTGGCGTAAAAGAGCGTCTAGAAAAAGAGACTGAGAGAGAGAAAGAGAGAGAGAGAGAGAGAGAGGGACAAGTGGGATGAGTTTGAAATCCGCTTGAATATAAAATGTATCATCAGCGTGTGATTAATGCCGTCGCGCCTTCAATCCAGCGCGATTACTCTTGGATCGT
>KQ435918.1:107780-123751 GCA_001276565.1 Melipona quadrifasciata
AGAGGAAAAAGGTCTGGCGTGGCCACTTATCTCGCCGACCGCGGACGTGTAACGAGTCGATCGGGAGTCGCGGAGGAATCGCGCGGGTTGACAAGCCGGCCGATAAAAATGTCGGAAGAGAGAGAGAGAGAGAGAGAGAGAGGGGCCGTGGAGGGTTCGGCGAGAGCGACAGCCGGCCCGTCGAAGCGGAACGACGTGGAGATTAGCCGCGTACACCGACGTTGCAAGATCAAGTGAGGGTAATCTGACTGGGAACGAACAAACAGAAAGGGAGGGCGGAACCACGAGGGTGAGGCTGGGTTCTTTCTAAAGTAGTGGACCGCGCAAGGAAGGGTGAAAGAGAGGAAGAGGGGGAGGGGAAGAGGGGGAGAAAAAAAAAATAAAAGAGAAGAGAGTAGAACGGAACCGGGCCAGCCGTTTTTCCTTCAGGTTTTTCGCTCGCTTATCTCCGCGCGACGTTGATTGGACGTTGACAAACGATTCCTGGACGGCCGCGTCGTCGTCGTCGTCGTCGTCGTCGTCGTCGTCGATATAAAACAGTCGTTATCGATCCGGCCAGGGGATAGCCGGTGGCAAAAAGGACCGGTGGCTTGGTTTTGGCTCCGCTTGTTTCAGCTCGCCTGGCTCGCGTCGAACCGAAACCCTTCGATCGATGGGTAGGGGGAGAAAAATCGGTCCACCGATATCCTGCCTCGTTTCGAACCCTTTGAGCGCGCTTCCACCCACGAGGTTATTAAAAATTGCCCTAGCGAACCTCTCTCTCCCCCCTTTTCGATATCCACTATCGTCGCGCTTCTGTCGTTCCCTCTGTCGTTCCCTTCCTTTTGCTTAGGACTCGTCGCTGCGGCTTTCGATCTTGACGCAACGAAATCGCTTCGCGCGAAGAGCCGAATTTTCAGCATGAAATTTTTGGACGAAGTTGAAAGTATCGTATTGTGATATCGTTGTGACATTGAAAGAAATTTCGACTCTGATCGAAGAAGCTTGCTTCCCACTTTGTAAATAATCGGACAACAGCACAGTTGTGTGTAGCATCGATAGGTGTGGTTTTTTTCAACAAAAATCTGGCTGCGCGTTCTTCCTTCTTCTAATGAAATCATTCGTTCAAATTGATGAAATTTAATTCCGAGTTGTTTCGGCTTCCGCAGTCAGATGATAGAAGATTCCTCTCGTTTCTTTTTCCTCGCTGTAGCACGACAGATCTATCAAGAATGCGTTGTTTTTGTCGAATAAAGTACGCTTGGCAAAATTAACAGGTAAGAAAGTGAGAGAGAGAGAGAGAAGATTAAAAAAACAAGAAAAAGAGAGAAACGTTCGAGATGTCGACGTCCAATTAAAACGCGCTTCTCCACTCGACACAATTATACAGGAACATCTACATATCGAGAGTTAAAGTTTCTTACCGACTTGCAGACTTACGCAGCTTGCGTACGTACGTATCGGTCGCGATACCTAATTCAATCAAACGCCTGTAGCTCCACTTGTTTGTTCAATTCCGCAGCAGTGTGCACGGTCGATCAATTCGGGATACAAGTACACATTGTAGCCGTGACGTTAATCGATAATCGATAGCCGGTGTTCATAATGAATTGTTTAATTCCGATACTCGATCTTTCTGCAACAGTCGGCGCGACGTTAATCGACGGTTACATTGATGCCTCGAAGGAAATATGCATTTAATTATCCCTCGGAACGTCGTTTTCCCGCGTATCGAAATTGATGATATTCCTGCGAAACTGTTAATTACTGTTGAAGGAATTGTTCGTTCTCGAATTTATTTTCGAGCGATACAAATTTCCCAGGCGTTGATAGTGCTTTTATTGACAGTAACAACGAATGGCCGATTTTTTTGTGGCACTCTCTCTCTCTCGAGAAGAAGAAGAAGAAACGGGGGAAAGGAAGGGTTTTCGTTTAACAAATTTCTGTCGAACGGTTCTGCGGTTATTTGCGTTTCTGTTATTTCGTAAATTTCCACCGGCCAATCTGCTTTAACGAAGCTCTCAAACGCCGGCCGCCGCTGTTATTCGCATTACACGCGGTTATTTTGCAAATTTTCGCGAACAATACGCCGCAATAAATTTCTCGAACGCGGTTATATTTCGCTCGCGCTTCTGCCGTTTTGCCCACTTTTCGCCGCATTTCCGCCAACAAAGCCGATTTGTCTCGGCAATTTTCCACCTGAGAACCTTGGAGAACACACACGCGACACGTTCCTACTGCGGATATCGTTTGACCGTAATTTACAAAAGGTGCGTGCCCGCGATATATTTCGGTATTGTGCCGCGTTTCCGCCGATTTGACAACTGTTGCGTTAATCTCAATTTGAAACGCGCAAATTTGCATATTCGCAGACGTTTCAGAATATTTCGGGACCAGGCTCGATCAGTTCTTCCTCGTTTCCGTTATTTCTAAATATTTTCTTGCCACTAATATCAATTGTTATTAACAAGTTAATAATTTCAAGCTTGTAATTTTGCAAAAAAATAGATACACACTGTCAGAGCTGAGAGATTAATTTTAGCATTGGCCAACTGTAACCGGCCAAAAATTCGAACAGACGCAACATCTTTCAGAACTCAACGACTCAGAGAGAAAGTTGCCAGATACCGCGGAATAACACGAGACGAGAATGCAGAAACGAGTTGATTACACTCGGGGACGAATCTCTTAGGAAAGCAGTCGCTCCTAATTAATCCTCGGGACAAATGGCAACGTCCATCCGAGCCTGATGCGATTTTCGCTGATCGCGGGCATGTCTTTAATTGACCAGTCACGCGGGCGGGATCAATTTGCCGGAATAACCGTGGCTCGATAAATTTCGCGCGGCTCTCGGAATTAATTTGCCAGTTACAGGCGACGCTGAATCGACCGCTCGAGGAAAAATGAAGCGCTGTTACGGCGAGGCGGACCGTGACAGAAAGGAGAACGCGGCCGGACGCGCAATGAATTCGTTTCACGTCGGGCTCCGCGCGCGCGACGCGATCTCCTCGATTATTTACGCGGATCGCGATAGAAGAGATCTCGGAAAGAGACCGATCGCATCGTGCGGCGACCAGCCACGGGGTTTTTAATCCACCGAACGTCGAAATGTGATTTCCTCTCCCCGGTTATGCCAACCGTTTGCTCGATGCCCTCTTGGTTCTTTAATGAAGGGACGCTGGTTCGCGAAATATATCTCGGATCTCTTTTTTTTTTTTTTTTTTGTAGTTTCACATTTTGTGAAAGTACTCTCCGAGCAATCCTCAATTT
Organism: Melipona quadrifasciata; assembly: GCA_001276565.1. Taxonomy (NCBI): domain Eukaryota; kingdom Metazoa; phylum Arthropoda; class Insecta; order Hymenoptera; family Apidae; genus Melipona; species Melipona quadrifasciata. The sequence continues at coordinate 111,030 of KQ435918.1, forward strand.
TTTAATATGCGACAAGTAAATGGAAATGATATATATATGTATATTGTTTTTTAACAGAAATTTTTATTATGGCAAAAACATACCAAGATATTTGTACTATTATGAAAGATATTTTACCTTCTTTTAAATTCTAGCCACTTTCTCAATACGAGTTGCAGCTCAGACGTAATTTGTGTTTGAAATAAATAGCAACAATGAATTACAGTATAAATATAGCAATCTCTAACGATTATTACACTGAATTATTAAATTTCCTTTAACCTCAAAATACGAAAAGAATTAGATTTAACTGCCGCAGAAGCGAGACAAATATTTCCAACAAAGTATCGAGCGACGAGCGGCTTCCATTTGCAAAAGTACTCGTCGAATGTCAGAAACACGAGGAATCAAAGTGCGCCAATGGAAAATTCGCTTGCGAAATGTAATCCGGAGGGGACAATTGCTTTCCGCGGCAACAAAAGGTAAGTACAGCGTGTGGCATAATAAGAGAGAACGACAGCGGAGAGAGGACGTTCAAACGGCCGTGTGATCCTGTGAAGCGAGGCACGAGCACGAAAATAACGCTTCCCGGCGCGATTCCTCGGGATCTGTGGATCCCCGTTGACGTTCCTCTCTCGTCCGATGAAGCACGGAAACACGAAGGAAGGATCGCTGCAGCGAAAGATTAAACGACCTCGTCGAAACGTACGGCCATACGTGTTTGCTGCCGTTCACTTTCATTCTCGTTGCTCCGTTTCCCCGCGTTTGATCTTCGCGCAGGACCTGACAAGATCTCATTCGAAGGCGAATTTCACAATTCGATTTTACAACTCGATCTCAGTAAGACGGAGACCTCGAGATTCCTCCAAATTCCGTTCAAAGTTCAAAAAATTTCTGCACGAAAGCACTACAGTGAGTGATGTGTCTCAAACGTCACGCGCGCACACACACACGATGTTAGAAATATGAAAATTTTAATTCCAGACGTTTTTGCTGCGAGATTGCTACATTGCCTTCCTCCTCGTCAAAACATGTTTATCTGCAGAAATAAATACAACGCCCTACTTTTACTGCGACATTACAAATCTAATATGTCATTTTCCTCCTCGCCGAAACAGAGATTATTTACAGAGACCGATATTACTGTTATTAGTGTTATTTGCTACGCGTGTATCTGAAAAACTTTCCTGCAAGTATCAAACTCTGCGTCGTCCTGCAGTCGTTCGAAGCAAAAGATTCGAAACTAAATTTATTTGGAAACTAAAGTTATTGTTTCGCGACTGAAGGTAACTGCAGTTTATGACCGAGGATTCTAAAATTGAACGAAAGAATCGAACTTGTTCACATGAAAGATTGCTTTACGATTTACAGCGACATCCCCCCGGTTTACTTCGTTTCGTATCAATGGATGCTGACGCAGGAGGGCTTCGTTCATGAGCTCCAACTAAATTCCCTCCATCGCTCTGTAACCGAGTATGATGGGCTCGACAGGGGTTTCGAACGAATGGAGTCGTCAAACGGTGCGTCCCGATCGCGCACTGTCAATTGCAATTAAAACGTGAAAAATCCCGTTCCGGCCGTTCGAACCCGGCGAAATCGAGGTTAGGGTCGTTTCCGGGAGATTAAACAACTTGCAAACGTTAGAACCTCTCGTTTGTCTGTTATTTCGCATTATACGAGCGTTCCTTTTTCATGCCAATGTCGAAATACTACGTTATTCCATTCTATAATATTATAGAGAGTAATTTTTTTATTTCGTTTTCGCATCCAAAGTAGTTTTATCACTGAAAGTCGGGCCTCTTCAGGTGCAACGCTGATGCAACGAAAATTAGCGATTGGTCGACTCGGGTCACGTGATTCGCGAGTGGGCGTGGCGTAGACCTCGAGTAAGAGTGGCGTTGTCTGGCACTGAGCGACCGCACCTGTAATTTGTTTTCCATCGATTCAAATGTTTGCGTATCGATAAAATTTTATGGCAAAAAATTCTTTCCTGGACGAATCGTTCTAGGGTACAAGTCGTACAGTTTTTCTCTAAATTCTCTTGTAATTTGATAGTTTCCGCAAACATAGAATTATCGAATCAAGCATAGAGATCAAATGATACAGAGAATTAATAGATGTTTGTTTGTATGACATTGACGTGTTATACGAGAATTTGTAACTTTCATTATAACTTCTGTATTAATTATCCATTTATCGATGTAGATTGCAGACATGTACTTTCGCGTTTCGAAAGCTTGGAGCACGTTAGAATTTCACAATTACGAAGGCTGTAATTAATTACACGTGGAAACGGGATCTGTGTAATTGCAACGTTCGTATTTTTCTCAGAGGATTGTACGAAAACATTTATTTCGAAACTAAATACCGAAGAAAAGATAGCACGCTAAATATTTGAAAAATGACTCTTACGTTCTTGTTTAATTCCATTTTATAAAATTACGTTACCGTGTCATCTCACGGATGGAAGCTTCGTACTCGAAGACAGAAATACGTTTCACAAATACAGACCTAATAAAAAATCATTTTCTCTCGCAGAGTTGGCTTTCAATGCGACGTAGACGTTGATAACGGTGTCTGGAGCTGTCGTCTCTGAAAGAATTTTACCGTTTTAGCAGCGTGACGGTGGTTTTCACCGAAAAGTACAGGGCGCGTCGCGAAGAGATAGGGAAAATGAACGGGCTTTGTTCGGCGTAAAACGCGCTCACTACGGGGCGCGCGTCTTTTTGAATTAACAAGGCGAACCGGAATCAAACGTTTCGTTGACTGCACACGGCAATTACAGGCAACTGCTTAAACATCAAACGGTGTCGCACGTGTCCGATAGCATTTCCGCTTGTAAACCGTTTGCGCGAAATGTCTCCTCCTTGCTCGCTCGCTCGCTCGCTCGCTCGCGTTCTCCAGCTTTGTGGAGTTGCACGTTATGTAGCATTTGACGCGAATTGTTTTCCACCTGCGCGGGTAAAGGGGCAAATTCTAATAAGGAAAATGGATCGGCGGATTACGTGTGGCGACTCTCGCGTCCAGACGTGCTCCATTTGCTCGTGCTTCCGAGGGACAAAGGAAATTAGAATCTGATGGGACGTTTCTTCTTCGTATTCGGTGTAATTCACCGTTGGTAACGACGTTCGTAATAGTAACGTTTCAACGGTACAATATTGAGAGTTGGTCAGCCCAAATTCTTTTAATGCAATTTGGTAAAATTTTCAGTAATTCAGTAATTTGGGCGAAAGTATAATTTCGGAGTACTTCTCTCGTTGAAAAGTTGAGAATTATTGGAGACGCGTAGATTTTCTGTTGAAATTCGCAGCGGAGGAAAGTGAGTAATTGAAGTGTATCAATTAGTGTAATATTCCGAACACGCGAAGTAGAATCAACACGTTTCCTGTTTATTGACCCACACGTGCACCTAGGTAAACTAAACTCACATATTCGTCCGTGTGTACGTCGTTCGCTGGGGAAATACACCTAATTACACTTGTCTTGTCCGAATGTAATTAGTCTAAACATTTTGTTTGTCAGAACGTTGCTCTGTTATTCGTGTAATATTTATTGAAACGAGAAAGCTTGGGGAAATTTCTAAAATTATCCCTGAGCAACTCGAAATATATCTTTGTCCTATTTTTGTTATTTATTCTCTCGAAGCGGAGGGTTCTGATAATAGACTATCGATAACAAGTAGGGGATTCTTTCCATCGAATTACGATATTGCATAAAAATTTGCGGATGACAAAAGCGTGCGCGCGCGTAGGACGTTTTCAAAATTTGAAAAGTTTTGAAAATTAATTGGTTATCAGTTGAAGGATCAGCAAGAAAGATTCAAGTATTTCGAAAGAATTGAGAGTTATTCCGAATCATTATTGTTGGCTTTGTCTCTATCTTGTTATTAACACTACCGACTAGAATATGACATTTTCATCGTGCAACACAAATTAGATATATTTAAATTCAATTTAATAATTTGTAACACATAAATATATTAACATATTATGAATATGTACAAATAGATAAATGTATCGATATACAAAAATATCGATACAACCGCAACTATTCATTAAACTTCACGTACGAACCATTCATATTATAATACACTGGAAAACATAACGTGTTTCACATTTAAACACATCACAGTATAAATGTAAAGCAACAAAATTAAAAATAAGCATAAGCTTTGATTCATATGTTTTACAAAAGAATTTCGCTACAAAATTTCGAGTAGAAATTATAAACTGTTCGTTTCGACCAATCTTACGGATTTCTTCAAACGCAAGTCTTGCAGTTCAACGTTCCTGGTCGCCTCATCCGGACTAAATGTGTATTAAAACTTCAAAGCTCGGAGATCCTTTCGCCACAAGTGATTCGGAATACGCCGCGTTCTTCCAATCCATCACTTCGTTCCCATTTCCAATCAACCTCTGCGAGACCGCAAGCGAAAAAAGGCTAAAGTAACTTTACACGCTCTCTCCCGCCCGTCACGTCCAAGTATTTACCAAGTGAGTGGTTAAGTTTGAAAGTACATCGAAGAAAGCGACCGAGGATTCGCGGTTGAAAAAGACTCGGAAGAGTTCGCAGAGCTTTGAAGAATAGAAAAGCCTAGAGCGACAGTTGGAGAACGAGCGACTGAATCGCTCGTAAAGCCCCGTTCATAAGTATCGTAACACGCGAGCAGAGTTTTCTCTGTGAGCCCCCTAACTGCTGGAAAATCGTTCTTCTGTTTCAATGTTATTTTAAAGATGAATGAGGAAAAATTGGAAGTTGCAAAAAAATAAATATATATATACATTTATTATATGTGTTATATATAATATAATATAATATAATGTAAATAATTTTAAATTTAATATAATACATATAATTTTATATAAAAAATAAATTTGTATATATATATTCTGTACCAGGAAGAGAAGGGAGAAAGTGAAACGATTTGTCAGAGGGGGGGTGTGGGGGTAGGTGAAGAGCAGATGACGAGGGACACGGTGGCGAAACGTGGGCGCGGCTTCGCGAACAGACATTTTCCTTTGCGTATCTCTGTGGCCCCCCCAGTCGGTGCACGCGGCGTATCGATCCGTAAGCGGAGCGTGCAGTCAAAAACGAAAACGCGGGCCGAAAGGGGGAAAAGCGTGGCTCCGCTAGTTAAAACCGCGATAAACCGCCAGGCTGCGGCGGGAGGACTGGAATTTTTGAGAGGCTCGACTGCTTTGGGAACGAGCTCGGGGCTTTGCCGCGAAATTAGTAGTCGCGTCGCTGCCCGGGATGTTAAGTGTATTTAAAGTACGAGAAGCGGCAGGGAGATAAATACAGGTCCGTTAAAAGAATTTACCCCTCGTCTACGCACGTACGTACGCCCCGCCCGCGTTGAAATTCACCAACGATCTATCTCCCCTGCTTTTTGGCAAATCGCTGGCTGTCTCGCTTCGCGTAAGCTCGTAAACTCGGCGAACTCGCGGTGTATAAATCGAAAAATCGTCGTGGGATGATAGAGACGAAACTGGACGGTGTTTTTACGCGGCGTCGGTGAAGAATCGTTCCCCGCCCGCGTGTTCGTTCGCGGGATTCCTTCCTTGGGGAACTTTGAATCTTCGGTCTCCCCGGATCGCGTCGGCACAGCTGCCTCGCTGCTTACGTGGAAGATCTTTTGTCATCAGTTCGGAATTACCAATTGGAAGTGATGAAAGTATATCGTTCTTTCCATTTCAAAAGTTTGTGCAACTTTTGTCGTTTCTCTATCTCTCTGGAATGTTTTATTCGTGACGAGCACGTGCAACGCGCAAAAGTTTGTGTTGTAAAATAATATCGAGCGTGAAAGTGAAGTATTTTGAAGCGAAGGATGTTGAAACGTGACATATAGACGAGAACGGTAGAATTAATCCTGTTTTATCTTCCGTTTCCTTCTTCCTTGTAATGCTTCATCGCGTTAACCTCGCTAATTAGATGATAGTGTTAAATTCTATCTAAATGTTAAAATTCTGTCATAACAATAAACGATAATTAAAATTTCCCAGAATTATGTAGACATCTTGTTTAATTCACTTTTCACGTATCGTTGCTAAACCATTTGGTTACGGTACAGCAACACCAAATGTGTCGAGATTGAAAAAAATCACGTCGATCAATGGTTCCCAGCTTCCGAACTGAAGTAACGAAATTTCCTTCTTGCAAATACAGGTCTCAATAGCAGAGAATTAATTTATAAGAATTCTCCGTCAATTTCACCTCACGATTCGCGACATGATATTAGACGTGCATGTACGAAAATATCTCGCAACTTCAAATGATTGTCCGTCGTCGTCGTAGTTAGTTTACACAGCGGCGCGTGGAAACAGAACAGGCGGATAACCCGGCGACAGAAGGCAGCTTTGAAAACTTCGCGGGCACGAGAAGCGGGAGAGTGGCTTCTCGAGTCATTAGCGTGCGTCCAACTTTGATCGTCGATGGCGTAAAGAGCTGGCAGCCGACAGACATGTAAAATACTACAGAGATCGAGAGAGAGAGAGAGAGAGAGAGAGCCGATTTATTTTTTACACCGGCGCACACACACCACTCGAGAAAAGTTCGAGAGAGAGCCGCGTTTGCTGCGTTGCTTTGAAAGCGCGGTTGCTTGGTTGAGATTTCTAAAATCGTCGTTTCCATCCAATTTACCCCTTTTTACCCTGGAAATAGTGCTCTTCGTGTTTGTCGCCGTTTATTTTGCACTTTCACACACACACATATATATCACGAAAGATTCTTGATAAGAACGTTCTCATCTTTCGTGATTAAAATAAAGAAACGATCTCGCGCGATTTCGATACTTTTAATATTCAATATTTATAGTTTCTTACTTTTTATATTATCACTGAAAGTGATTTTAGTGGAGGTAATCCAGAAAATCGGGCCTCTTCAGGTGCAACGCTGATGCAACGAAAATTAGCGATTGGTTCATTTGGGTCACGTGATTCGCGAGGGGGCGTGGTGTAGATACAGTTTGTGTAGAAATATTAATAGCATTGAAATCACGCGAAATATTTCCATTATTTTAATCGCAAAGATGAATATTCTACAGAAATATTAAAAGTATTGAAGTCTTTTCTTCATTTTAATCACAACGATGAATATTTCTTTCGAATAATTAATTAGCAGGATTCATTAAGGAATCGTTATTTGCACTTCTATACCTGAGTTTATTTTCGCAAAAGTACCTGTAATATCTCATTTACCTTTGGCTCTTGACTCTGCCCAGAATTCCTTTCAGCTTGCGAGCTTCTTTGCGATCTTGTTTTTTCTTAAATTTCCATTTGGGTTATCATTAACGAATTATGCAACAATTAAAGAGCGGTCAAAGGGATAGCGGTTCGCGTGTATCAAATTTTTAATTCGAAAGAAAATTCGCGGGTAAGGTTGAAAAAACCGTGAAAAGTTTAGTTCTGAAGATATTAAAATTCATTATATCGTCGACATCGGAAACTCTCAAAACGAGAATTCTCTCATTTATTCCGTTTTCGGGAGTACGCTTACGCCACTTCTTCAGTGATCTGTTTAATTAATTCTCTGACATTATTAATCTATCACGAACGTAAGCTTGAATCGAAATCCTTTTCTTTTTTTTTTTCAAGTTTCTCTTTTTCCGAGACCTATCATGTGCATACGAGAGAATAGGAAAGTTGAAACGACATCCTGTGGAACAAGTATAACCAAAAGAATACTTCTTTCACATTGGTAAAAACTTCAGATTAAAATATAAGAATAAAATTCATTGCATAAGTATCCAATAAAGAATCGGCGGACAATTTATCTTCATGTTCAACTCTCTTTATTTATATTTTGAAGAATAATATAAGGAAATATTGATTTTTGTTTTTACATAGATTGTCGAAATAAATTGTCAGAATTGAAAATGTTGGATTATAAATATAGAGTCAAGGATTAATTGTAACGAATTGTGACGAATCGATCATTGATTTAACCTAATCGCACGCATTCGTTTCTGTTCCAGGTAAGAGGAAATTTTCAAGAGAGAAGGAGAAAGAAGGTGGATCGGATTTAGCCAGCCGCGGGTCGGCGTTTTCCTCGGCCTGTTTCACTTGGAACGGTGACAAGACCTGCGTTTCGACCGCGATCTGCGATTAATTGGGTTAATAAGGAAACCGGCCGGCTCTGATCGATATTCACTTTGAACACCGGCGCATTATCGAGTTCGATCCATCAATATTTCATTTTTGTCGGTGAATTTCAAACTTGGGCTTTCACGCTCGGCGGCGTTCCGCCGAATAATTGAACGAGGTAAACCCGGAGTCAAATTTAACGCTTCTGGCTCGCGAGCCACGCTTCACCAGAGGATTATACGTACACGTCGCGGAAATTGCTTGTCCTCGCGTTCTCGCAGGTGCGAATGAAATCCGACGGGGAAGTCGCGCGTTTTCCCATTTCGCGACAGAAGTCGAAGGCGAAGAGAGAGAGAGAGAGAGAGATCGGCGACAGTGGAATTTGAAATTGTCACGGAAAAACTTGCCTCGATGTGATTTCGAATGTTTCACGCTCTTTCTTCTCCATCTTTCCGAAATTTCCATCGCGAAGCCGTGGAAATTGCTCGAGTCTGTGGTGAATTTGAAACTGTTGCGAGCAAATATTTACTGTATATATATATATATTCTCTTCCATATTTTTACGTTAACGGGATATAGAGAAGGAAATATTGGGAGGGGGGGAGCGTGGAAACTTGGAGGAATTATTTTACAGGTGAAAAGTATTTGAAAGTAATTAGTAGTTATTAAGTTTCTGGTGTTTCATATTATGTTATATTAGTAATGTTTCACATCATGTATTATATTAATAATTTCATTAATTATATTATATTAATAATTTTTATATCATGTTATATTAAGAGAGGTACCCATAAGTAATGTCGGTTTTATCGATAGCGTACAAAATTTCATTCTATTTAAATTATTGTCACTGGATGACAATGTTTATTAAATTGGAAAAGGTAATTTTTATATCGTATTAACAAATTTAAGAAGAATCGAGGATTTCGTTCTGTCTGATGTAAAATAAAATTCGAGTAAAGAGATGAAATTTACGAAATAAATGTGAGAAAAATCTGTTATATTCTCGCTGTCGTGCGAATATAGTTAAAAGAGTAAAATTTACTTCACGAAGAATAGAAATATAACTTCATCTTTTTCGAATCTGAAGCTAAGAGAATATTCATGTCACTCTTCAGCTCCTCATTTTTTATTACAATTTTTCATTAGCACTTGGTCCACCTATATTTCACGCACTCGATCGTACTTAAAGTCTCGATAACTTTTGAAGAAGTTACCCCGGTTGTACATCCGCGGTAAAAGGTCACTTGTAGCAACTTCGAAGACTGTTTTTCGAGTGGCTGAGATTTTTAGGAGTTCTGTTCCCTTTTCCTCCCCTTCACCCTCCCTTCTTTCTCTTCTCTAGAAAGCTATCTGCCGTTCTTACGATCTGTTTTCTGTTCGCCACTTGGATCTCTCTTCAGTTTCTCCTTTGATACATCGTTCAGACATCTCGGTACAGTGAAGATTTTAATCCCGTTACTTTGGCGTTTTAATTGGAATTACGTCGCGACGTCGTTTGAAGTATTCTGGGAGAAATCAAATTCCCAATAGTGCCTTGAATTATCTGTCACAGACTCACGTGTCTATATTTTTTACACATCTGTTATTTCATTTATGATATTTCTCCAACAACAAATTATCGCACGGCTTCTTATCGGAATAATTAAAATTGTTTCTTAACAAAGAAAAATCGATATTGGCAGAAAACTGCACGACTTGTACCCTAGTACGATTCTCACTGAAAGACCCAGAAGCAACTGTTCCGACTAGGAAATGAAGACGACATTTGGATCGATAGAAAACAAATTTTGCAGACAACGCCACTCCTACTCGAGGTCTACGCCACGCCCCCTCGCGAATCACGTGACCCAAATCGACCAATCGCTAATTTTCGTTGCATCAGCGTTGCACTTGAAGAGCTAAAATCACTGTCAGTGATAATAATGATAATAGTAGTAGTAATAATAATAATGATGAAATAATGTAGAACAGTACAGAAATAACAGTAATAGCAAATATAATCGCGAAACGGTCCCAAACGTAATTCTAGAAAATTCGTTCGTCACGAATCCTCTGTACGGAGGATCCCCACAATTTCGCGGGAATAATCCGCTGCGAAATCATTAGTTACCGCGCGATCTCCGTACGCTGCCACGCAAAAGGACGTTTAATCGCGTGAAAATTTCATTAAAAGATGCGTCTACCATCGTGAAACGTTATTAAAGCTCAAAGTTGTCCGTGAATCTATTAGCCAACCTAATACATATCAATGCTCGTGCACGTGTGCGCGCGCGTGTGTATATGTATACCTGGTCCCGTGGGACGACCCACGTTCGACGACCCCGATGCTATTTGACGATCAGCAGCACGAACCGTGGCGTTATTAACACGCGAAATGAAAGCGGGCTGGGCCCGAAGGCAATGGAAGGATTAATCTTTTTAGCAGACGTCTCTGGAAAGCGTGAGTCCGGAAGCGCCGCCATGTTGAACGTCGTGGTTTATCGACAGCGCGTTGCGCGTCGCCCGACCGTTTCCCCCTTTTCACTTGCTTGTAACGAAAGTACAACGTAGCTGCTTCCAAATGTAACAGGAGGAGGACAAACAGCTATTAATTAAATCGATTAAATTCGATCGGAGTTTCGTTCCAATCGATTTGAACTTTGGCTTCGAGGTCAGTTGCTCGGACTTTGGAAATCTTTACTTTTTTTTCTTTCTTACGGGATGTATTTTTGACAAAATGCGAGGTGAATTTAATTTCTTCGTGTTGCCCTGTAGTAAGCTTCAGTGCTGTTAATTAACCAAACTGATTTTCATATTTCGGTATCAGCTTCGCAAACCCTTCGATCGAATCAATCTCTCGTTAGTTTTTCTCGCTGGAAAATGCTTCGGCTTTGAAAACAAAGCGGAAGAATCGTCATCGATAATTACTATACTCTGAATTTAACAGAGTTTAACTAAGCAAGCAGCCTCTCTGCCTCTTAGACAGAGACAGGAGAAACACAAGATCGATATTTACGGTAAATTTCTGCAGCAACCATAACACACACGCATACACGCACACGTGCACAGTGTTATCCGATTTTCCAGTTTCTATACGCCATTTCCATATCTAGAATAACAAATAATTAAATATTCGAGATCGCCTCTACAATATCGTTATAAATTGAAATCATCAACCCTGGCCGAACGCAGGAGTTCTGCCCGTGAAAGGGCCATTTCGGCACTTGGCCAACATTGTAGCGAGCGTAGTTTGCAGTAGCCAGCGGAGTTAACTCGGCATTAGCGTCTAGCAAACCAACCGCAGAACGTTTGACGAAGACACACGGTGAAACACTGCGAGTCAAAATCGAGTTCTGGCATCCGGTGGCGGGAAACGTTTGACAAAGATGCGCGCAGGTCGTTTCAACTCGAGGAAAATCGAGTTACCGATGCCGTCCGCTCCCGTTTTGCACCCGAAATCGCGTTTCCAAAACCTGCAATCTGCTGTTCTATTCCTTTCGTACGTGTGTGTGTGTGTGTGTTTTTTTCCTTTTTTTCTTTTTTCTTTTTTCTTTTTTTTTTTTTTTTTTTTTACGTACCGTGGAATTATACTTTTGATCCCCACGGTGATCGATTTCATTGATCCCTTTGACGCGTTATGGGTTAGTTTCTCGTTGAAAATAATTTTTTTTCTCTCTCTTTCCTTCTTTCTCCACTCTCTGCGCGAAAACTCGCAATTTCCTCGCGTTGGTTGTTGCATGCAGAAATATTACCGCTAGATTGCGGATGTTTATGCTTTGTGCGAAACACAAAGGCGCGCGCGCGCGCGCAGGTTCGAAAAATGTGTTCTCAATGTATCGAGAAATAAAAGATATCCGAAAAATAAAATCAAATTCAAAAAATAGAGGGTGGAATATACGTTTCGCGCGTGCACGTGTAACGAAACGTGTTCAAAAACAGAATGCCAGCGTCTATACCACGTTACGTTGTTCTAATTGTGTTTGTGAAAATACGAATTTGCCGAAATGTTCGCAATACTCGACTGCTATTTTTCTATTGATTTGTTATTCTTGCTTTGTTGCCCGTTGTAACGTCGGAATTACCAAAATGGTCGGAACAGTCGTAGAGTATTTTTCGTATTTCCACTTCTCTAGAGAGTTGCAGCGTGGTGTATTTTCAGAATGTTTGAGTGACTTTTCGTCAGATACGCCATAATTTAATATTTTCTCGAGCAGTTTCACAATTTAACAGTTAACATTTGCAAGTTTCCATCGATCCAGCTCTAATTAGAATTTCATTTTTGATGACGTCCCTCTGTTCTTCTATTCCGTTTCCATTTTCCGTTTCTGTCCCATTTCCGTACCAATTGCCATTTTTGCTGTTATACCCTTATTTTTGTTTGCCATCGCCGCTGCCATTTCTGTTTCCACTTCCACTTTCTATTTTCACTCTCATCTTTATTTTCATCCGGTTCTTATCCTCGCTGCGCGATGTAAAAACCGACGTGGAATCTTTGGGCTGTCAGCAGTGGGGACTCTCTCATTTTTGTTTTTTTAAGTCACCACGTGCGAATTGTCGATGATTTTCCATCGAGCGCGCGAATGCTCTGCATCTCCAGTGGAAATGCCGATCTTAACATTCGCGGTCTTGGTACGATGGGTGCACAAAGTACGCGAGACAGGGGGATAATACCCGTTTTTA
>KQ435918.1:123991-148909 GCA_001276565.1 Melipona quadrifasciata
AAAGATGAAAAATACAACAGAGATGAAACAGAGTGGGGGGCAGGAAGGAAGTTAGTGCTGCAGGATTTAACGAAGAGTTCCCCGCGCGCGGTGGGAAATAAAACCGATCGTTTGCATTGCGCGGAGGAAGCGTTTTGTTCCGATTAATCCGCGGACGGTATTGCACGGGATATACGGGTTCGGGTTTGGAAGGGGAATAATTGAACGATCGCAAAGTAAATCAATGACGGTAGTACTTGCGAATCTGTTTTCATTTCAATTATTGCACGTACATTGCGAAGTATTAATTTGGAAAGTTGGAATATTCGGCGAATATTTAGGAGACGTTTTAGGAATAAAGGAAATGGAAAATATTTGTGATTGTGCAGTTCCAGCAGAATTCTCTGCAAGATGTTGCCAAGAGGAACGGTCTTTAATCGTACATGATCCGGAGGAAATTCTGTAACGTGATTTTTCGTCAGAAAATATGTACGTTAAACGTGGGAGTACGGGGATTTCATAAATAAATTTCGCCTCCGTTTCTAGGCGAGGGAAAAATAAACGACCGGAGGGGAGGAGAATCGGGGAACAATTTTCTCCTCGAAATAGAACGTTTCGCGGGATTTTTTGATTTCTGCTCGTCGGGACGCGTATTTTTCTTCCGAGGCGCGACGCTTTTCCAGCGGCGGCGGCGGCTTCAATCGTGCTCCCGCGGGACGTTTTAAGATGCGCTATGATTCTCAGGAGAGGAACACGAAGCGAGTGAAACATTTTTGTCAATGTAATCACTTGCGCGAGCGTTTTCGTGCGCATTTTCCGAGGCGCTATCCCCGAAACAGGGAATAGAATTAGAAAGATTGCTACAGGATGTTGAACGAAATTGCTTCCAAACGACAATTGTTGCTGTCAAATTTTCTTCCCGTGTTGTTCACGTATCAAATGTTTTGAGACTCTCTACGGTATTTTTAAACTCAGTCTTCGTAGGAATAGAAGCTTCTTCGTTGTTTCCTCTTTTACGTTACTTCAAAAAAATTATTATTATTATATTTATGTATATGACTTATATATAAATATAATATTTATAAGCTAATATATATAATATTATTTCGTATTGTTATAAATATTCCTGTAATGGCTAATATTTTTGTGCTCCAACAATTGCGTCTCTAACGAACATCAGCCACGTTTGAATGCCTTTTTATTTATAAATTGAATCGTCAAGGAGGAAAGAAAAGGAGAGAAAGATACGACGGCAGTGTTCGGAACGAGCCTTGACAAAAAAATCCATCGCAGAGCGAAGAGTCGTGGGAGACGTCGAAGGTGTCGGGAAGGAAACGTGCATTTCACGGGATCTACGACAGCTCGGCTCGCCAAGGCGTGAAACTACGCCCGGGTAACATTCCGCCCGAAAAGAGCGTCCGATACGCTGATGCGCGCTTATCTGTCTCGTCCGTTCTCTCGGAGAAGATCGGAAAAGTTTCCACGGCAATTGCCACGCGACGCAGGCGCGTTGTTCGCGCCTGATGCTCGAAGCGGGGTCGATGCGCGCTCGCCTTGAAAACTGGCTGCGTTCCTAAAATTCGGCTCGTCGCTGCGCGCCCGCACCAACTCGAAAACGAGAATAACTACGCCGGGTAAATAAAAAGAGAGAGAGAGAGAGAGAGAGAGAGAGAAAAAGTGTGTAAAATAGAATAAACTGAAAGAGGGATGAACCGAAGGGGATTGAAAAAAAAAAAAAAAAGAAATGAAGCGAATCGAAAGAATCGGGGCGCAGCATCGCGCGCGAAAGTTGAACTGCGAGAGATTTAAATGGCTGTTCCCTAACTTTTTCGCCCCGGACCTTTTCATACCGCAGCCACGTTGATTATAGCCTGGCCGGCGTTTGCACTGATCTTCAATCCCCCCCCCCGGCACACGTGGATTCAAATATTTTCTCGCCCTCGCTTTTAAATGTGCCTCCGCCCCGGCGTTTGTTAAATGGCCCGGTCTAATTACTTTTTGTCGATTTACTCGACACTTTGACTTTCCATGCTTTCATATGCGAAGCACAGATTGCAGTTTCCGGGTTTGTTTCCGTGAATGTTTAGACGTTGAACACATGTTGTAGTACGCGGAATTAACTCTTTCTCAGCGAGCTTTTTCGTTTCCGTTGCTCCACTGAGTCTTCCGACGAATTTTCTTTCGCTTGGGATAATTTTAATTGAAAAAGAAACCGAACATACGCACTGCTTGTGCTCCTGAAGGAGTTAATTTTTTGTAATGCCCACTGCGAAGAGGGTCGTTCAAGATGCTACAAATATAAAGAAGAAAAAGAAAAAACTGCACGACCTGTACCCCAGTACGATTCGTCTCACTGAATGGCCCAGAAGCAACTGTTCGACCTTTTTGCTATAAAATTTTATTGATATGCAAACATTTGAATCGATAGAAAGCAAATTACAGGCGCGATCGCCACTCCTACTCGAGGTCTACGCCACGCCCCCTTGCGAATCACGTGACTCAGATCAACCAATCGCTAATTTTCGTTGCATCAGCGTTGCAGCTGGAAAGGCCCGATTTTCTGGATTACCCCCGCTAAAATCACTTTCATGATAAAATACACAGACATAATATGATAACAAGACTTTTGTCATTTTTCTGGAGACCTGCGTTAAAGGCTAATTACAGTTTCTTTTAAATATGTTTTAAACCGAAAGAAACGTGCTCCTTCTCTAAATTTTGTGAAAGATCTTTCCTTTTTTTTTTTTTAAATCATTTTAAAGCAGATCGCAAGATTGATTTAACAACAAAATCGTTCGTCACTTTCCAGAAAACAAGCAGTAAATTCACGCAACGTTTAATTAGGTTTATTGAAATTGCTGATCTGAGAATCAGCATTGGAGCACAAAGTTTTTGTACATAGTTGCCCATTCAGTTCAAAGTTCCTCGAGTTTGGGGATCTTGAGCAGAGGATCGTTTTCAGAAACTATGCGAAGAATCTCACGGAAGCGTAATTAAATCGCGTAATACTCGAATTATTCTGTGTAATTTCAACGAGTATGCACTCTTTCTGCGTTAGAAAAGTTCTAACCGCATCTCGCGATACGTGGCAGCTAATTAACCGCTCTCTGTCGTTAATTATAATTTTCTCAGTACTCGGAACGTTCAGTCGCTGCTTCGCGAGTTCATTTATAAAATTATGAAACGAGCTTCGACACGCCGATGACAAATACTTATTTTTGGCAGGGAAAGAAAGACTTAGTTGACTAAATCTCCCTGATGTACGTATTTGCGTCAGATTATCAAAGTAAAACCAGACGAGAGCACGCGATTCGTTAAAGCTCGATGAAACTATATATAATTCACGTTGTCGAGGTGGGAGGAATGAATTACCGAAGAGATTACCGAAAGAAATATAAATTCAAAAACAGAATGCTTAATTAATATTCCCTGTCCTGTTGAACAATTTACGTATCGAGCGTATGAAATATTAAAAAATATATATTTTAAAATTTATGCGAACACGGTAGCACACAGAAATATGGAAAATAGAAATGCGTTTCATTTTTGAAAGCAGATTGTCCAGAAGGAACATGGAATATTAATTAAACGTTTCATTTATCGTGTGTATTTCTTCTGCCATCGATGATCGCCGGCCTGGACGCGCTTTGCTTTAACAATTTGGAAATTCGGGAAGAATTTTCCTCGCGTTCCTGCGGAAATCGAATAATTTTTTACGGAAGGTTTGCGGCAGGCAGTTCTCGCCGGATTGAAAGCACAGAGTTAGAAAAGTGTCGGCAAGTCTTCAAAAACCGAGAGCAATTTACGACATCACGTTGTATCGTTTGTTGGGAAATGTGCAACGTTATCCGTTCCAAGTAAACTGAATATTCGCGGCCACGGATTAAACTCAAAATTAGTTTGAAGATTAGGGAAGTTGGGTTAACTGCCGTGCATAGGATCCGCCCATCTCCTATCTATCGCGAGTTGAGGGTAGAGCAGCTTTGTGGCGAGACGTGTTATTGATTCGAATATCGTCCGTGTCATTTGTTACTGGCATCTTGCGCGCGAATTTCCTCCGCCGTCAGAATTCAGGGGAGACGAACGTTCACGGCGATAAAAATTTCTCGGCACTGACGGTTAAATTAAACGGTTTGACGACGAAGCGATTCGAGCATTTCGTTCGTACGGTGTGTTTCAATGCTGAAATTGACTTTTCAACGTAACGAATCGTTAATAGTAACAAAGAATCTTCTGGTCATTTGCGAGCTTATTCGATGAATGAGATCAACGTCGAGTTTAAACGAGCGTTCCGAAGGACAACTCTGGAAATATGGCGTAAAGAATCACCATCGTACGATATGCGTCAAAGAGACGAAAGAGAATTGATTTTTCTTTTTCACATAATTACTTGCCATTGAAATTTTACGCGGGAGAGCGCGCAATCTCTCGCGGCGAAAGGGGGAAAGCCACGAAAACAATGGATCGAGCTCGTGAGTTACAACTTTGTCGCAAGTTCCGCACCGATGTAAGTAGAATCATATTTTAATTAGACAGAGTGTTGTTTTGCAAAGTCCGGGTAAATTTCGGAAAGCCTGATTAATCAGGAACAGGACTAAAACAAACGCCCTGCGCGTCGAACTTTCGAACTGTAAACAGTTATTTCGAAGCTGAATGTGATATTTTCTAACGTTGTGACAGTGCGAATGTCGCAGCTCGGCCAACTTTCCTTTGTTTCCTTGGTCTTTTTACACAGTCGTCTTTCTTTCCTTTTTTGTCAACGATAAAGTGTAAAGTATTAGAGTTGGAGCGTCAACAGATGCAGCTGACGTCAATAGTCGGAGAATAAATTCTCTTTCCAAGAAATCGCAGCTTTCGTTCCTGTCTAGAGACTGTTACACGCATGTCAGTGCGTTTTCATCACAGACTTTTCAACTTTCTAATTTCACCCGCCAGTTTCTCTCAAATTAAAAGCTCACTTCTCCTCCGCGCCCCTTCAATTATTCGCGACCTTTCCTGAATCTCACCGCGCCGATCCAACTAAATATACCTCAGCCTCGTCGCAAACGTGTAAATCTCGCGTGTTGATACTCTCGTGAGAAAAAGAAACCTTTCGAATCACGCCGAGAAAAGATTCCAGCGCTCGACTCTCGATCGTGCCCGACTTAAAAATTAAACACCGGCTGGCGAGCAACGTATCGAACGAGGGTGTCCCCCTTATTCGCATCATTAATAACAAAATTCGCGAACAGATACCGCCTCTTTAATATCAACGACAAATGGCTCGGTCGGCGGCGAAACGACCCAGCCGAACGAGAAGAGAAAATATCGTTCCGCGTAATACCTCCCGCCGGTATTTGCCTTTCTATCTTCGGTATTTCCTTTATTTCTTAAACGAAATTCCGCTCGTTTTTCCGAGTGGAACGCTCCCGGAGACCAAACACACCCCTTCTTGTTCGAGTATTAAATTTCACGACGGAGGGGCAGGGGAAAGATGAGCGAGGAAGTCGGGAAGAGTCGCGAGGGCGAGAAGAACGAAAGGGTGAGACGAATAATTCCGGGGGCGACAGATTGGCGGATCGATCTTTCGCGGGGCCCGCTAGTAAATAAATAAGAAACCAAGCCTTTAAGTGGATCACGCGGCACGCGAAGAGAGAATCGGGCAAATTCGAGGCAACCGATATTGGATTCGACCCTCCTTTCTCTCTTTCGTCGCGTCTCTTCCCCATTTTTCGAGAGAACTCTCTCTCTCTCTCTCCCTCTGCGATTCGATCCCTTTGTTATTTCGCGATCTGGCTTCCTCAAAAGCGCCACCGATCCTACTGGAATCCGAGAATCTCTTCCTCGGCAACCACCGATCGAACTACCCGATGATAATCGTATCGCCAGAGAGAAAAAGAGAGAGATTCCCTCCGTTTCGCCGCGCGTTTGTGTACGTCCGTTTCAACCCTCGCACCGTTTTCAATAAGTCCGGGGACAAGCCATTATTTTCGCGACATGCTTCGCGAAAATTCACTTTCGAGCGAGGCGGCGGGTGGAAAGTACTGTCAGTAGGGTGGTGTTGCTTTCGGGTGTTTTGGGAATTTGGGAGAAATGTCGGAGGGGAGGGAGGAAGTCGGAACGACGGAATTGGAATTGAAATTGGATTTTTGGAACGAATGAGGGATGATTGCGCTTCTTTGGTTTTAACGATGGACGTTGTTTTTTTCTTGTTTGTGGAATTTTTCCTAAACTGCTGAAAAGAAGGGATGTGAAGTTAAGTACTGGAGTACTCAGGTTCGGAGATGAGTGTTGTTTGAATATTGTACATTAGTATAATCTGTAATTATTATAGAAAATCTCGGTAAGATAATTTAGATGAACACTGACATTTCTCACAAAATTTACCACTATTTCCGTTCTTAAAAAAGAAATAAAATAATCATCACGAGTGTCACGAATATAATTTCAATTTCTTCGACTGCAATTTCTAATCTTGAAAGACGAATCTTTGAGATCTCGTCGTACAATCGCAACGTTGAAAGATATTTACAGTGCAAATTCACCGATAAGAGCAATTGTCAGAAAAACATTCTCTTTCACAATTACGAACAAGACAGATAGATTTTTCAGAGACTGTTTCATCCTTTTGGTTCTCTCGCGCGAGAAATCGCGGCGTTGTCAATTTGTTACGTCGGTCAAATGCTCAAATGCTCGAAGCTTGATGATCCAAGATGCTAATGACTGCCAGCGTGGTTCCGCAGATAAGATCGATATTGCAAAGTCCGGCGTGGGTTTAAGAGCGGTGCTGAGGGAGGCGCCCTGTCCGCAGAAATGATGTAACTTTCGTGAACCACTCGACGCGTAAACTACGTTAACCCATTATGGTCGCGTGATCACTGAACTTGCTCCCAAACGAGCGCGCACAGTTTTTCCAACTCTCGCTTACTTAGTTGTTGTTGGGAAACGAGAGAATGTGGATCTCAGAAAGTCTCGCGAATGATTCAGTCTTGACGCTGTTACGCGAGAAGATTAACGAAAGATTGTATTCTTGTTACTATTAAATGGAGAAGCAATGGAGAACTATGTTCAATTGTTGTTTGATAATCGTTAGTTTAATTGTTGATATCACTTCGTGTTAGGTTCGAAGAAAATCGAAGTAAATAATTTTCTTTTAAAAGTGGTATCTCGCGTGTGAGAATTGAATTATTCCCTTAAACGAACGAAGTTGTTCGATATGAAAACGAATATCTGAGAAAATGTGTCTCTGGAGAAAGAAATGTCCAATTTTTCATAACGTTGTATAATAATATTTGAAATTCTACGCAGAGATAAAGGGAATGATGAGCCATTTTCCCAATGAAAGTTTCTATCACATGCATGATATTGAATACTAAATTATTTCTATCCTGCCGTACCTTTTTCAATTTCGATGCATTATCTATCTGTTTTGACAAAAGCTGCAATTAAACTTTACGTTACGATCGTTCCATACTTCCCTGGAAAGTGACAAAAGTTTAAAAAAAGATGCTTCGTCTATCGCACACATCTGATTAAATTATTTATTAAAAATTTCACATATTCGCGACCAATATAACACACATGTTCGCCGATTTCTTTTTTTCCTCATAAAATATTAAATCACTGTTACACAAACTTCTAACAACGAGATCGAACAGAATTTGCTAGCGAGCAATCTGCAAGAGGAAATTCACCTGCACGTGATGTTTCAAGCAACAGAGAATAAAAGATATTTTTAACTAAATTATTAAACAGCTTCTGACGTCGAGATCGAGTAGTTTATCAACCGAGAAATGAGTCGAAATGCGTGCAAACGTAGCTCACCAAAGGGACCAGTGTCCCATAATAGCTGATTCAGGGTTAATTTGCTCGGCGCGTTCCATCGACCAGCTTTGTTTGACAAAGAAATTAAATCTTCATTAATGGCACGTTGGTGTCCATCGTCCGTGCACACGGGTGCGTGGTTGTGATCGCAGTTAAACAATTTTCGGCTGCGATGTTGAGCTGACGCTTGAAACCGTTTGCGAAAGTATGCGCGAAAAACGCGAGGACACGGACACAGGTGTGATCGTTTCGCGGTTCATTTCACTGCGAAGAACGTCTCTGTAGATTTGTTTCATTCGTTCTTTTTTCCTCTCTTCGTTCCTTTTCTCGTTTTAAACGGTGCGCGGGTCTTCGTTCGAGTTCTCGCGCGGACAAAAGGCATTTAATTTTCTTTTCCTTCCTTTTTTTTTTTTTCATTCATTCTTTTTTTTTTTTTTCCCCTCCCCTACCAGAAGTTTAGATCTGAAAAGGTTAATTAGAGGAACGTATAATTTTTACGTGAAACGTTCCCCGAAAGCTGCCGGCAGGCAAATTGAAGCAGCTACATTAAAGTTCGTTAATTAATTCTGTTCGTTAATTTCGTGTGGCGTGTGGTTGCACGATTTATTTTATAACGTACAACCAACTGCCCTATCCGCTTTCATTGTTGTTTCTTTTCCCGAGTCTGCTTGTTTGACTAACAATTGCGATGAAACGTATCGTCATTGCTGAGAACAACACCGCAAAATTGTATTGTAAACGCGTGCAGACACAATGTTACGCAGTCGCGGGGTCCTTGTATTATATAAAATATTTCAAATAACCAACGACCAGCCTCTGGAATTGCGTATCCGCGTGTTGCGAATAAATTTTCGTAGATATTGTTTTTCAAGTGTTTGCTCTCAAATCGAACAGCAAACAAGTTGAGAAACTCATTGAAAAAAGTTGAGTAATTCGAAGCGGTCGGTGTATTTTTAACAACAACCAAATGAGTAAAAAACTGCGTGACTTGTACCCCAGTACGACTCGTCTCACTGAAAGGCCCAGAAGCAACTGTTCCGACTAGGAAATGAACCACGACATTTGAATCGATAGAAAACAAATTTTGCAGACAACGCCACTCCTACTCGAGGTCTAGCCCACGCCCCCTCGCGAGTCACGTGACCCAAATCAACCAATCGCTAATTTTCGTTGCACCTGATTTTCTGAGTTACCCCTAAAATCATTAAAATCACTTTCAGTGATAATAAATATTAATTCCTCTCACATATTCCACACGAAGTAGAACGTGCCACGTACACGTGCAGATGAAATGTCATTTACAAATTGTTCTCGAGTCGAGCAATTCTTTCCTCCGGTTCCCTGTTTGCCAGACAAACCAAACTCACAGTCACGAAATTCGGAGACTGTGCAAACAGAAATTCTTCTTCTATCGACCGAGTATCTTTCTTTTATCAACCCGACGGTGTTTGCCGCGCGGACTCTAATTTCTTCCATCCGAAACCAGCCATTTCCGTGCGCCACGCGTAACAACCTGACACTGGCAGGAGCGTAGCCGAGCCAGCAGCACGCGGAGCCATCAAGGCGAATTTCATCGCAGAAACACGGCAGCCACTAAAAGCGTGGCTCGTGTTATCGCGCGCGGAAAGTCCGCGTTCGCTGCTACAGGAAAACGTTCAAAAGGAAAAAAAGACAAAGTGAGAGAGAACGAGGACGGCACGATGCGTTGCGTGGCATCGCGGAGTAACGAAAACATAACTGGATAGCGTCGCACCGTCTAAATTCCTCTTATCCCCTTTCTCCGCCCGTATCAACTCTGCGCGTTGCATAGACATCAGCGAAAAATCTGCATTCCCTCCCTCTGGTTACCATTTTCCTCTGTGTTCCTCTGACGCTCGTGTCCCCTCCACCCCTCTGCACTCCTTTTTTTCGCCCCCCCCCCCGGACATTTTCGTCCGTTTTTAATCCACCGTGCACCGGAGGATCCAACAATCTGTCCACTGTATACGCTTATCGTTCTCCCCTCTCGTCCTTTCCATCTATTTTCGTATAACGTTATTATAGCGTCACGTTGCGAGTCCCGTTTCATCAACTCACCGGCACGCACCTGCCCCCGAGTAATTCATATTTATCCGGCTTTCGAATTTTGTTTGGCTGGCGCGCGTTGCCTCGATTAACAGGAACAGCAGGCGCGCGCATCGGTGAAAGCAGGTTGAAAGGAAGCAAGGATGGCCTGGACCAGTGCTACGTCTCTCGACGTTACTTTTTTGTTTCTTTCTCTCCTTTTTCCCTTTCAAACGCTAATGACGGCGACGATTAGGGGCGCGGAATTAACTTCTGAGCAGGCAAGTCGCGAGGCCATCTTGTTTAGCAGGGACGTGGTTTTTCGCGAACGATCAGCTCCTCGAGGACTTTCGACTGGTAACGAAGTTTGAGTGGCTCGAGTGGCTTCCGGCTGGAAGTTGTTTGATTCCTGTTGCTGTTGTTTGGCCCGTCCGAAGGATTGTTTCGACGAGATAGTTGCCTTTCGGCAACTGTTCCCTCCTCGCCTCTACGGCGGGGAACAGTAACTGATCTTTGGATCTCGTCTCTCCGCCGCTATTCTGCTGTTTCAACAGATCGGCAAAGTCAATCATTTTCGAGAAATTCAATTCATTTCGCTGCACTTTGGTGTCCGAGAAAATCGGTAAGAATTCATCGTCAGACACGCATTCAATTGTCATTCTTTTCTTTGCAAAATTGTTCGCTTCGTCGCGATTTTTCGTCACAATGTAAAATAATTGGAAACAAATGAGGACGAACGATACGATACCCGATAAAATTCGAGATATTCTGATATATATAAAAGTAACAAATCTTTATATGACAGTTCTCTCCTCGTTGAATCTCATCGTCATCACATAAACTGTTTGGAAACTACGTTGGCCAAATCCGAAGATTGCCGAGGAAAAGTGATATTGCTGTTATGATATTGGAATTTACTATTACGTGCTCGATGTTGATATTTACAGTCAACCATTTGATATTTGACGTTTCCTTTCTTGAGGGTTGAACACAGACCGTGCGCTCCAACGATAAAACTCTGAACTTAACAAACAGCAGAGCAGATAATTTGGTCCTGCTCGCAGTGGCATTTAGACCGTCAGCCATCAAAAGGAATGAGAAAATCGACCGGTGGGAAAGCGCCAGACTGCCACGGAACGAAAGAGAGAGAGAGAGAGACAGAGAGAGAAAGGGAAGAAATGGGCTGATTAATTGTGAAAGTCTGGAGCGACCCGAGACGTCGCGTTAACCAGATCGAGGCATAATATTTCTCGAGGGTTGTTGCGACGATGAAAGGGAACTCGCGTAACTTTTTCCAGTCTGCCGGCGAATTGATGAAAGTGTTTAAACGAGATTTCCAAGTGAAAAAAAAAGCGTTCTTCAGCGTTCCCTGGCGATGATCCCCGGAAATCACCGTAAACGCGTTGTAGCCTTGAACTTTTCGAGAGCCTCGGGTTTCAAAAACGACTCTCGTCCCTCTTTGCGCGTCTATTTTATTCCAATAAAAAAAAAAGAAAAAAGAAAGAAAATTAATCGCCTTCGCTTGAAACGGTGTGCGCGTGTTCAAACTTGGATTACGTGGATCTTCGACGATTTTCTTTTCCCTCTTTCCTTTTTCTTCTTTCTTTTTCCTCTTTGTATTTTTCTTCGATCGAGTTGAACGGCTGACAGTGAAACGAGAGAGAGAGAGAGAGCTCTTCAAGGCTTAAACTCTTCCGAGTTTAATCAAGGCTCTGAATTAAACGGCAAACTGCAGCCGGATTTTTAATCGATCATTAATTGATGTGAAGGAAAACAGGGGAGGAGGCTTGGTACATCGAGGGTGGCGAAAAATTAATTAACCTGCGGGAAATTAACCTCTCGCTTTAACGCTTTTCGGCTAATAACGTAAGAAAGGAAGCTGCTTTTACATCGACGAATCGCGCAAATTTTTCCAATAACATTTAATAACGTTTTGCAAAAAAGTGTTTCTTGACGCAGCTCGATAGAACTGACTTTTCCTTTTAATCCGCGGGACTACAAACAGGATCTTCTTTTTATCGGGAAGAAACGGATCTGATTAACGAAAACGCGCCTTTGCAAAGTTTTATTGTTCCACTTTTGATCGACCAATAACTCGTTAAATCGTTACACGCGCGGGACGATCGAGCGCGAATGGGCAAGCACGCAGAGAGCTTCGAGGATCGAGAATTCCCGCCGCTTCGTCGCTCGTTTGTAAATACAACAATTTCACGTGTCGGTAATTCCATCCGCATCGCGTCGAGAGCCTTCGATTTTTCAGTCATAAATATTTAAAAGCCGGGGACACGCTGGATATCCTCTTAGGTTGTTCGATTGAATTGCGAGGGCGGTGAATCAGCCCGGTCGCGGAATCATCGACAGCAAATGGCGTTTTAAGTGACACACAATGCGCGTCGTCCCCTTCCCCCTCCCCGCCCCCCCGTGGCGCGTAGCTTGTCGATAATTTGTTCGTACGCTCGTAAACCTCCCCGAAAGCCTCGTGTTCCACGATTAATGAATATTTCCTGTGGCGGAAAGTTAACGACCTTCGATTAACCCTTTTATCCATCAAGCCCTTCGGCTCGTTGCCCACGTTGAGTTTCGCCCCTTTTTTCCTACCGTGTTGCGCAACCTGCCACCCTTTGACCGTTCCACGAGGCCAATTGAACAGAAAGGAGAAAAAAAAGAAAGAAAGAAAAAGAGAGGTAGGAGGGAGGGTGAAGAAGGATAACGGAGAAAGGACACGTTATCACGATGTAATGATACGTCCAGACGTGGTCGATCGATTTTTTTTTATCACTGAAAGTGATTTTAGTGAGGGCGCAACTTCAGGTGCAACGCTGATGCAACGAAAATTAGCGATTGGTTGGTTTGGGTCACGTGATTCGCTAGGGGGCGTGGCGTAGACCTCGAGTAGAAGTGGCGTTGTCGCGCCTGTAATTTGTTTTCTATCGATTCAAATGTTTGCATATCGATAAAATATTATGGCATAAAAGTTGTCTTCGTTTCCTGGAATGGTACTGGAATCCTACATGTCGCGTAGTTTTTTTTTCTTTCTCCTTCCCTCGGTGTTTCTCCCGTAGACTCCTCTCTTTAATGAGAATGTTTTTGAGTTATTAGTATCGCTTGTGCACACCGGTACGCGATGGTTTAAAGGAGGTATCACACGAAGTGCGATACACCGCGACAGAAACGGCTGAATAGGCGGTTCTACGGTCTCCGCGTAATTCCAGCCTCGATTGCAAAAGTTTTTCCCTTGGATTTTTATTGTCGAGGATTTCTCATTGGAGTTAATTGAATGGTCATTCTTAAACGGAAGCCACTGCGGAAGGTTATTCTTGCGCTGGTTTGTTCGTTGATGGCGAGCTGCTTCATTTGGAACGTTCTTCTAGGATGTACTTCGACAAGCAAGTTCAGTTCCACCATTCGAATTCCGGTTCGATGAAATGAAGTTTCTGAGGCAGACTTCGAGTTATCCGCGTCAGATAACTTTGAATCGCTTCGCCAATTGATCGATGTTCTTTCGAATTTCAAGCGAACTGTCATAATTTCCCCCGATCTTCATTCAGTTACAGATATGTACTCAACATGCAGTTTCTTCCAACAAAAACATCCTCCACAACGAATGGCAGACTTCATTGCAAAATAATCGGACCCAGCACCCGCGAATGTAAATCAACTCTAAACACACTCTCCATTACCTTCATTAACTCGCAAATTAATTCTAAACATATTCTCCATCAATTTCACGGACATAATTCGAAACACGCGTATAATTATCCATTCGTTTCGCAAACGTAAATCAATTTTCTGCCAGTCGGGCGTAATTCCACGAAACGCTCACTCGTTTCGAGAAAAGAGAGCAACCCTCTAAAACTCACCACCATCGCTTTCAAACCGTCTGAACTTGATGTCCCTCAGCCAATCATCCCCGTTGCTAACTGATCTCGTTTCGATCGCAAACGGTCGCCCTTCGAAATCTCGGGATCTTTCCGAGGGTTCATTTTCGCGCTCCCTCCGCTTCCTTCCACCCTCCCTTGTTGCGAGTGACCATCATCCGCACACACGAGCCGCCACAAATCAGAGGCGTGAAACGACAGAGGCGGCGGGGCGATGCGTTAAATTCATCATTAATCCGTAAAAACCGCAGTGGTTCCGCCCCGTTCACCGAGGCATTTCGCCCCAACGGAACGATATTATCGCCGCTTCGCGTTTATCAGTCTTTAATTATCTGGCCGCATTGTGTCGCGCGCGTAAGCGCGTTCTGCGCGAGCCGGCGGAATCGCGTACAATTACAACAAATACGCGTTAGTCCGCCGGTTCACAATCGGCACGCCATCGATTTCCGCTTCGGGAGTCCTTAAACGACGACCTAACCGCGCACGACCGTCACCTGCCCCTATTTTCTACTGTTTTCGCTCTTTGGGACGAGGTACAGGACAAAATGTGTCTTTCCTCCGAGACAAGTTAAGTAACAACGTTTCAATTATATGAGAAAGAAATGTAATACTTATATACGTATTTATACAGGTATAGTTAGTATAATATATATATATATATTAATGTATAATAAATTGCAATAATAGAATATAATGGTAGAATACCAACAATAATATACCCTGAAACGTCTGACAATCAATCAGTTCTATCCCGATGACATTCAAATTGAACATTTTAGTGTAATTTTGGTGTAATTCTTTTGGATTGAAAGAAGCTGAAAGCACGCATTAATTTTTCGCCAAAGTACATACTATCTTTCGCAAAGTTGCGTTATTACACCATTGAATCGTTAAAACACCAGTTTCACCAATTTACAGAAAAGCTATATCTTTGATCATTTCCGAGATGTTTGACGAGAGAACAAACACACTCCTCAAACATGGACGATTGCTGATAAAAAAAAATAATACGTGTCAAGTACTTCTTCGAAAATTACATTTAAGCCAAAAATTTAAAAATTCGGCGGATGTTCTCTCGGCAGTAGTCGTACAGTCATCGTAGCAGAAGAGATGCTACATTTTCGTCAAAGTATTAAAGTGAAAAGCATCAACGATGCATGTGTTTCTTGATACACCGTATCATTTCGCGTGCTTCCTATCCATGCGTGCGGAAGAAGTGGCGTGGTAGTGCGCTCGCAAGTAGTGTTGGTCAACGATATGAGCGACGCTTGCGCGCTACAGGTTCGGTTCGTCAGAGTAACCGTATCGAGATGGAAAAGGAAAAAGGAGGTAAGGAATGATGAAAAAAGGAAAAGAAGAAAACGACACGTTTTAATTAATTTTCATTTCGAGCTTGTACTCGCCGCGGATAATACGAACGGAGCTGAGAAGCATCGAGCGAGGAACGTTAGCTGGAAGTCCGCCGACCGGCAGAAATTCACCAATAATTTTAATGAAGCTTCCCCGTGACCGTGTTGCCGATACCCGCTTCTCTCACCCTTCCTCTTCGACCTTGCCGCTCCCTCCCCCACCTTGCACCTACCATGGTCGTCCCGTTGTTACTGTATTAATAATATGCTCGCGTAATTAACTTAATAGCGCGTTTTAATTTCTCGAATGGAATGGGGATCGCGGTTATGGATATTGCTCTCGACGAGTCCGTGGGTCCACCGGTTTCCGCGCGTGGAACTTTCCCCCGTGACGTACACGCCGATACATACGCGCGTTACTATCTCGCCGTACTATCACCTTGTTTCTCGTTAATTCTGATTTTTGCGAACGACGATCATCTGGGGGGTCTGGGATTTTCAATTTTAATCCGAAAATTCTCAACGAGAATCCGCGGGGATTGCTAATGTGTTAGATGTAATTATCTCTTTGGAGGGGGTTGCTCTCGATTCATTTCGACTGGTATTTACGTTGGCAGGGATCTGACCGATATTGATTTATTTTTGTTAACTGTGCTTGTTGGAATTATCGCTTCTGACGGGTCTGTATAATAGATGGAATTTCGCGTATTGTCCACGGCGATTGTTTGACTAAATACATATTTGCTTCTAATCCACCGTAATATTTCAATCGATATTACATATATTACAATTATTAATACATCTCCCCCATTTCCTCATTTGCTCTTTATCCGTACGTCGATAATTTATCGAGCACGGGGAATCGTGCGCGAAAATTATCACTGAATCATCGAAATATCGGTACATCGTCCAAGTAAAAGTAATCGAGAAATCGTCCGTGAAAGCGATCGCCGAAACTTTGACGTGATCCATCCTTTACGAAGTTAGTGTATTTCAGCTGGTCAAACTGGTAAAACTATTATTTCTCCAATTAATCAAAATTCCTCCAGTCATAACTTAAATCTAACCTGAACTTACTCAAAAGTAATGAGATTTGACTTTCAAATTTTCAAAATTCCCTTCAAACTCTTTTGCATGCAGAGTGTCGGAATTCTACGGTTGAAAATAAGACGAACGTAAGAAATAACGGAATTACGCGAAAGTAAAGAATGAAGTTGTAAGTCAGTCGATTATTTTTGCACGAGATACGCAACGCTCGGCGTGCTCGTAATAATTTACTAGGATACACGATAATATCGTAACAATTGCGCGACAATTGCACAACGAAGTCATTCTTTATTAATTCGAATTAAACTTTCTCTCATTGCCTGCCGTGAATCCACATTGCGTGGCTCCCAACGGAAAAATACATCTGTGTGCTCTTCGTTCGCGTATCGAGCCATAATCGCTTTGATTAGAGACACTTTGATCACTTTGACGGAAACCTTGATGGAAACTGTCAACTTCAATTCGAGTTGAAAATTACGAGATTAATTCAGAACAGTAATAAACAGCAATCGCAAACAGTTGATGCATTGGTAAACAATGCTATATCGTGCAAAATCGTATCTCGTGCAACGTTGTACATTGTACAAAAATAGTTGGAACGGCGATGAAAATACACGCGCGTGATCGACTGGTTCTTCTCCCGCGCAATTTTGTCATTCTCGATTTCCGACCACCCTGTATACCGCAGTTTCCTCAGTTCACCAACTAACAGACGTCGAAATCGAACGAGCTGATATAACCTAGTATTTTTATCTCTAACGATTAATAGATGCAATAACTTTAGGGTTATTACAAACTCATCTTCCGTTCCTCACCAGACGAATTCCAGCGTGTCTGTTATTCTCGTCGGAATAACTCAAAATAGACGACGTTCCCGCTTGTAGGGTCCTCGTCAGGCCGCTATAGTTTCTTCTTCTCCCCATTTTCTTTCTTTTTTTTTTCATGAAACATCGCGTCTTCTTTTTCATTTATCTTTCCGCCAGTCTCGAGATGGATTCAGCGAGCGTAACGAAAGAAGCTCCAAGATTTTCGAGCCTTTCGCGCCTCCGCTTCTCGCCGGCACTGTCCCAGACTTCCGGTCTGCAAGCCAGCCGGTTTCTTTCCTTCTCTCGCTCTCCGAGACGAGTGCATTTCGACGCTGTTCCACCGCGGCTAGCTTCATTAGGGTACCAACACCGGCGCGGTTGCTGTCTGCCTAAGTCATCCGTGCCTCTGCCGTCCGTGTCTCGCGGTATCGATCATCGGCCGGCTGTGTTTGACTCTGATACCCGCATGAATAGGAAATGAACAGGTGTAAGCTGTGATTATGTTAATCTCGGCCGGTTTTTGGATTCCACTGACGATGCTGTCGATCGGGCGAAGTAGCTCGATGAATGATCGATTTCCGGGGATTTCGCTGTCGGCGTAAATGACGGAAGAGGAACACGCGACGAGACAGCCTGCGTAGAAATTTGTTTTCCCTATCAAAAGCCGCTAACGAGTACATTCCGTGCGTCCATTCGGCGAATTTCTGTGCTTTCGATTTTCCCACAAATTCATAAAAATCCGCAGTCCAGTGACAAGTTTCTACCGTTTTTTTTTTTTTTTTTGTTGATTCGTTCGACTATCGTCTCAAATGGAAATAGTTTATTTGTAAAATTTGGGAAACGAAGAAATATTTGTTCTGCGCCCAAATCAAATGAAAAGACAGCCTTTTCACGCTCCTCTGTTCTAATCTGACGAAAGATCAAATTGAACAGATGGCAGGTTACATCTACGTGTTCCGAACATTTTTTGAACTTCAATTTCAACCTGACGAAGCTTCCGACGTAATGCACGAATACTCGCAACTGAAGATCAAATTCAATTTGAATTGAATTAATTAATTTCCTCGACCGGTGGTGGTTGCGAACAATTCCGCTTCCAACAATTCGCGACGCTCGTCGATCATACGATGCGAGAGTATGATTTTTCGATTTGCGAAGCCGACGATTAATAAGCGCAACTGAAATTTCAATAACGTCAAACGCGCGCCGCGGTTTCAGAGAAGGTGTGACGGAGAGTGGAAGAAATTTCAGTTTCATTTCTCTTCTTAACTCTGGACGTAAATTTATAATCTTTCTTCCAGACCGAGTGGAGTATGTTTCGCGTTCAATTTCTGCCGTTCGATCGATCCGGCGAACAGCGAGCGAAGAAAACTAGAGATCGTTACAGATCCACGGGAACTGTTTCCCTCGTGTATCTTTTACATCGCATTTTCAATTCGACGTGACTTGTCAACTAGAAACACTTTCCAATCGATGTCGATTAATTTTTGATCGGTTTGGATCTGATCGCACCGACGCGAAGGAAATTTCTCAGACATCTGAAAGGAAAGTAAGGGAGAAAAATTTGGAGCAGCTCCAAAGAGAATCGAGTTTAAAGTTCGCCGAGCACGCGTGTGCAGCGGATTAACTCTTGGTTAAATACGTTCAAACTTGATTTTCTCGCGCGAGACCGAAAATTCTGCGCAACATGTTCGACTCATTGCCCGTCGTGTATATTAAATGTAGATTTATATCAGGCCTTGCAACTTGCCGCAAAGCTGAAAAAAGTTAAACGCAACTTGAATATCCATAAAGGAACTTTGCCGCGTCGAGTTATAGATTTCATCCAACTTTGCAACGCGCTTGCAGCTTATTGTAAAGTTGAGAACCAATAAATTTGTTTTAGCGTGCAACCTCGCCTCAAATTGCAACTCTCGACTTTCCAAAAATTTCGCGTAATAATATAAATTGCAAAGTTACAGTGTCTGAAAAAGAAAAAAGAAAAAGAAGAAGAAAAGGAACAACGACAGAGTTTATTCGCTTCGGTCAGATTCGTTCGCAAGATATTGTTAATACTTCGCGACACTTTGTGTAATCACACTGTCTGTCAAAATAAAATCGGATAAAATTTTGTTACTTGAACAACACTTTGTTTTCTTTTTCTTACACAACAGACAGGTGCAGTCGCGATCTGTCAGAGTTTCCCTTCCAATTTCACATCGACCGTCCCCTCGTCCAAATTTCCGCAAGCAAGATCCTCTTCCTCGCGTGTATCAGACCGATAAATCACGGGATCTCGTCCGCGATGAAACTCGCGATCCGACAACGACAAATCAAATTCCCCGCGCGTCACGGACAGCGTCCATCCGTCGAAAGTCAATAAAACGGCCATAAATCGTCGCTGGGTGCAGATTTCCGTCGAGAGGGAAGTCGGGGGCAACGTAAGGAAACGTCGGCAGTTCCCGGGGGAACACGTATCAGTTCGTAAGGTTAATCTATTCGACGAGTTGGGAGCCGCGAGCCGAATAAAAGAAGGAAGCCCGGGAGAGCACGAAAGGGGATGCATCGAAAACAAGCTATTCCCCGCGTTACGATCGGCACGTTCTCGCGATTCCTTCTTCCTCCAGCCAGAAGAAGAAGAGCCTTCGCGCGCGCGTGTATTCGAGCTCGCGAAACATCGTGTTTTCCACGTGTTTAAGAGCAGCTCCGATCGTGCAGGCTTTCCTCGATTTACGATCCCTCCAGTCACTCGCCACCGACCTGCTCCTGTTAATTTTTTAGCGCCCGAGTCTCTTCCATTTTCTTCGTATCGTTACTGGTAAAACATACTGTAATTATTGTGCCCGGTCGAGAGAATTTTAAATGACTCGTTGCGTGTGTCAACATATTCAGAGGATTTAATTACACAGTTTTCATTGAACTGAATTTTGTTAGCAACCTCTTGGAATTTTTTAGCGCAAAAGTTTCTCTAACGCTATTCCAGATTTTATTCGTTACTATTGTTACTGATCCTCAAATGACATCATCTGCACTGTAATTATTCCGATTATACATTTAACATTTGGAGTATTTAATTATGTGGTATTTATTTTAAACAGTCTTTTTTAATTTAGTTAAGAATTTCCTCAAGTAGCCTCTAAGTAGTCTGTCGGAACGTCAATTTAAAATTGTTATCTGAATTATTATGGTTCTAATGTATATCTATAACCCGATCACATCGGTCAAGTGTCAACGTGACAAAAATACTAAAATACCAAACTTGACACCGAATGCTAAAATACCAATTGTAAGAAATTCACGCTAAACAGCCGCGACACTTTCGAGATTTCAAACTATACTTCGTTCACGAGATGCCACTCCTTATCGAACAATTTCTCGATAAACCGGTGTATCAGGAGAACCGCCCATCTGTGGGCTACGTCGTGCCACCTTGTGCGTCACGTTCTCCTGATACATCCTTCGAATTTTGAGCCAACTACTGCTTCTTCTTCGCGAGATATTTCGTATCAAACAATTCTTCGAAAAACCTGTGTGTCAGGAGAATCCGCGATTCCAATTTCGGCGGCGCGCTGTGTTCCGATTGAAGTTAGAGAACAGGCATGAGAGCAAACGACGATGTCGATCTCGTTGAAACGACGAAGGACGAGCCAGTCGAGTTAACTGGATGGTAAAGTCCACAATTTGCCCTCCTTCGAGGGCCGCGCCGCTTTTTATTCGCCCTGTATAAGTAATCGAATTAGTCGGTTGGACGGGCTCGCGAGTCACTTAAGTGGTGCTTTGGTGGTTAATCGTGTTTTGCTTGCTTTGTCGGCCTTCGAATTTCGCGAGATGTAACAGGAAAATGTAACCAGGTGGCAGGAAACGGTATTGATGAAATGCGCGAACGTTAACGAATGTGCAGGATTGTTGTTCGTGGAAAATACGGAGATAATAACGTGCCTCGGATTACCTTGGTCGGTGATCAAGTACTTTACAGTCGAAATGAACAAATTTCGTTGTTGAAATAAATCAGTAGCCGATTGGTTTTTGTAACTTGTAATCATTAATCGGTAATTTCCAAATCATCGAGTAATTAATTCGCGTAATTTCATCGCGATTATTTCTTCACGTTCACACATGTTAATCACGTAGAGTTGTGCTAGGCAATGTAAGTCAATGCAGTCTGACTGAAAGAGAATATTTTTGCCACGTAATCGTATCTGTATCGTCGAATTTGGAGTAATTTGTCGAAGTTTATAATTAGTATAAGAATCTGAAGAGATTTTGATCGCCCAAGTTTGTCATTAGCGTCCATCTTCCTCTAGTCGAAAACTATAAATGAGATTTTTAATCGCGGAAAAGGTCTTTGCACATTGCAGAACGATGCAAATAAAAAACGTTTCTACAAAATCTGTACAGTAGATACTGTTAATAAAAGTAAAACTGCTTTAATACAATAAAATCATTTGATCAGAATTGACAACAAAAATTGTAAAGAGTTGAATTAAAATATTCGAAAGAATAAAGTAACAGCTTATTTATGAACATCGTGACTCGTATTGGAAAAAAAAAAAAGTTACAAAATGAGGAAAAAAGTTAACAAGACTAACGGGGGCACTTTACAAAATTGAAATGCAAGCTCAAGAAGAGAGTAAATTTTTTAGAGGGATCCTGCACGAGGCAAAGAAGCTTCGTGAACAGCATCAAACAATTAAACAACCCTCGGAACAACTTTCCTAGTGAGTACAAAGCGGAGAGGGAGATAAATTTGTAAAGCATCTCGAAATTGAAAATTCCAACCCCCAGCATGACCGTCGAGAAAGAAAAACAAAAAAAAAAAAAGATGGATGAAGGAAGAAAAATGAAAAAAAAGAAAAAGAAAAAAAGAAAAAACAGACGAGACAAAAGGAGAGATAGAAAACCGAAAGAACAAAGGGTGAGAAATAGAGAACGAGACAGAGAGAGAGAGAGAGAGAGATCTCGTTGTTTATTCGCGTGGCTTTGCCTCGCCATAGTGCGTTTGTTTGTTAATCCTGTTCCAGCTGCGCGGCTCTATACTCCGTTTCAAATTTTTAACCCCGGCCCGGCCCCGGTTTGTGACCGATGAGGAAATAGCGAGCTGGCGGAACCTATTTCGCGCAATTAACCCACATTCACGCGCGATTCCAGCGTTGGACCCGGCATTTATGCGAGAGTTGCGCGTTGTTTCGTGACGCCGGCCACGAAAGTCACAGAGAGGACCAATCTAATGGGTCTTTTCGCACCCTTCTCCTCGATGGTTAATTTCGCGCCGTTTGTCGAACTCGCGTCCTCCAACCGCGGCTCGCCGTCAATGCGCGCAGTTTAAACATTGTTCGTCCTCTCTTTTCCTTTGACCCGCTCTCCAAAAAATTTCCTCCGCGAGTTTTTAACACAGTTTCCCAGTGTCGCTGGAAGATACGAGTTCTGTACAGTGATTTTTCATAAAAAAGAAGAAAAAAAGAAAATAGATAAATAAATCAAACACTTTGTCGAAATTAATTTTCTTTTTGTTTTAATTTAAAGCTTCGCTCTCGGGAAAATCGAGCTTGAAAATTTATCTTTTTCTATCTTCGAATTTCACGGCTCGAAATCGCAAGCATAGCTCCCAATCGGCTCCTGAAAAATTTTTGCGCTGTCTTTAAAGTCCTTTAATAGGAATCCTTTCGCAAAAGGTCACGAATTTTCTGTCGGATTTTGAAAATTTTCAGCACCGAGTCGAGTGAAACGCAACGTACACGCGACGTTATCTTACGTCGTCGTTTATCATTGCGTTTGTCATTGAGCTTCTTCATTGTCGCGCAAACAGACGTGATCTCGCAACTCGAAATAATTGCGCATCATACAAATTTAACAGAGTTACCGGGACGATGGCCGCCAGTGGTTGACGGGGCGTAAACGGAAATTTCCGTGTCGGTTACCGGTGTCCGTCACAGCGTTGAACGCGTTAACTAGGTAACCAAGGCGGATACGGTTTCGTTATTAGGCAAATATTATATATCAAAGGATCTTGTCAAAGCTAATTTGATTTTATCCCCGTGGAAACAGCGCCGCGATAAAATCGGATATTTATTCGGAACATTCTGCTAGAAAATACGACTGTAAACGAGTGTAAACTGTTTTGACGTTCGAAAAGGGGGAGATAAACATTCAAAAAAATGAGAGAGGGAGAGAGAGAAAGGGGTCGCATTGAAAATATCGAAAATTCGCCACCGCGCAGTACTTAAATATCGTATTTTTGTAAATCCCGCGTTTATTTCCGTTCCATTTGCTTTGAAAAGCAAATTGTCATTCTGCGATTAACGAATATTACAGGAAATTAAAGGACAAAAGAGAAAAATTCGTGCAATTCAAAAATAGCGCGATACCCTTAACGGGTGTGGTGCACGCGTCGAATTTACAAGTTGATGAAGGGTACTACGACAATTAACGGAACGTCGCATTGATTCCCCCAAATTTTGATGAAAATGTGCAAATGTGAGGCTGCCGTTGACGAAAGAAAAACACGACGAGAATCGTTGAATCGATTTTCCTCGATCGCGGGATGAAACGAAAGTTTACTATTATTTAAACGTGTCATTAAATCCGTGTTCCGAAGAATGAAAACTGTACGAGTATTATCCTGATAAGTCAAGAACAGGAAATTCGAAAATTTATTCGCAAATGAAGTATCGCCGAGCGTTGCCCCGGCAACGAGCAACGGGCAAATTATTTTGCATAATCGCTCGCGCACGTACGACGGAGCCGGTACGAACAATCCAGGCGCGTGTACGTATTAACGTCGATCCAACGTTTCACTATTACGCTTCATACATTTTTATGGGATGTTTCTTCCTCGTTTCTCATTAATTGAACGCCATCGATTCGGGAAATATACGGCTGGCACGTATCTGACAATTTTTGAACAAGTTACACGTGTTAATTAACTCCTCTCTGGCGTTAATAACAATCGTACGATCACATATCGACGCCGAGAGTAAAATTTTTCTATACAATAGGTGCAAGTATGCTCGTACCTTGTAGTCCAACTGTGCCGTATCAAGAAATTATATTAGATTTTATGAATGTTTAAGGCCAAGTTTGAATATTTCCTCCTCGGTTTAATTAACCGAGTCGTGTCCTTCCTGACTCGCACCGGAATCGAAATACCGGAAGGCGGTTACTTCTGGACCGTGAACACGACCTCGCTCGGCTCGTGAATTAATTCGTACGATCGCGCAGGTAGCAGCCCGCGCCCCCGAATAATCGATATCTCGCATATTAGATGCTTCCGTAATTGACGTTTTCTGTAAACGGTATTCCGATAGCCGAGGTACGCGCGAATTCGCCGAATTGAAACCGGATGCGAAATCAGGCGAATTGAGATTAATCGCCAGCCCCGAATGAATCAGCGCCGACGATGAGTCGCAAGTGCGGATTGGTACGTTCTGTTGTACTTGCCAGTCTCAGGATGCAACGTAAGAGTTAAGGCGAAGCTGCTCTTTTTTTTTTTAAATTAATTTACCGCGAATGTCCAGGATCGTTCTCGAATGTTTCAGACAGCATCGCGAATCGTGTCAGATCGAGAATATCGAAGCTCCTCGCTTGGGAATTCGCGGGTCACAAAGGAGGTCGCACCGATCGACAAAATCGTGTTACTAGGAATTAGGATCGTACGAAGCTTGGCGAGCAATCGTCCAAATCGTGTCATGGATATATATATATATATACTTGAAATCATCGAGAGTCCAGTGTGAATTGTCGAGACCACGTTTAGAAATTATGACAGGTTGTGTCAATGTCGCTACAAGTTCTTTGAAGGAGTGTGTGAGAGAGAGTGAGAAGAACGGCGATTGCGTTTCGTCTCGGAGTCATTGCCTAAACTGATCAGTGAGGCGCTGATGCAACGACTGCTTGCCCCAGACGCTTGTGTCGTAGCTACCAGCTAGACTTGTCGGTGCACGCATTTTGGCGGTGTTGCCGCACTCTGCTTTCTTCAACGTCGGAGATTGACAGGACCTCGACGCTAGGCGCGCAGCCACTTGCGGCTTGTGCTAG
>KQ435918.1:158138-172849 GCA_001276565.1 Melipona quadrifasciata
CAATTAAACGGCACTGACGAAAGTATAAAAAAGACACATGTGTATAAGAGCTGGGTCAAAGCTGAGTGCTCGAGAGATTCTGTAGGTTAACCTTCTGGTTGCTCCGGGCAAATAAACTTGCCCGCAGTTTGACTGCCCTGGCCAAATGAATTCACATGGCCCGACTAATTCAACTACTTCGTGCCAGTACACAAATCAGCCTGAATAAGTTCCTCCGGCTCGCACGATCCATGTTAAACCTGCATTAAATGCAAAACATTAGTCGC
The DNA here is from genome assembly GCA_001276565.1 of Melipona quadrifasciata. Taxonomy (NCBI): domain Eukaryota; kingdom Metazoa; phylum Arthropoda; class Insecta; order Hymenoptera; family Apidae; genus Melipona; species Melipona quadrifasciata. Next base: position 158,405 of record KQ435918.1, read on the forward strand.
CGAGTACATTTTAAAGTACATTTTAAAGGCATTCGCCGTCGTGTGCGACATTCCACGTATGTTTTTAAGGCGTTTCTCTGGGTTGAACGAATTAAAGATTAGTCGTGTATCGCTGAAGAAAATTCTTTCGTTTCGATCACGTGGAAATCAGCGTACGCGATGGGAGGTTGAGAGACACTTTTTATTGAGCTCGTTGAACTCTTTGCTATTTTTGGTATTTAATACAACAATGTGAACATGAGAACACGTATACATAGGAAAACTTTCATATTGAATGTAGAAAAATTTTTCTGTTTCAACTGAGAGTAAATGAATATCGACAAATTCGAATTTGTTGTCTGTACAACATGTGTAACATAATTAATTATAACGTACATACGTTACACGTTATATATGTTGTATAGTCTACAACAAATTTGAAGTTTGAGTACATGTGTCTACAACAAAATTGAATTTATTAACACACACACATTATAAATCATTAACGCACATGGCTTGAATTATATGTATGAATGTGTATGTGTGTATCTATGTGTTGACAAGTTCAACCTTGTTGAATTGACTGTACTATTTCTCTCATAAATGGAACCTTGGACAATCCTTAGATTGTTGGAACTTTTCCGGAATCGTCCAATGGTATTTTTCAAAAAGATGCAATTCCGTTAACCGACTGAATTTTTTCAATCCCTCTTCAATTTCGCAGTTTCCACTCGAGCATTAATTATTATTCTCATCTTCCCTTATCGTTCATCAGCTTCGTAACCGTTTGAAAATCAACCTCTATTTTCTTGCTATATATCGAGATGAATAGAGTTGATATGCAAATGCCGGGGAGTTTCATCTCGGGTTACGTACACCCGAGAGGTACGCTCCGTTCGTTTTCTACGTTACGCCGTTCTTCTTATGTCAATATCGTGAATTCGATCGATTATAAAAACTCAGGATTAAACGTGAAATAGTTAAATAATTCAACAAGCGATTTACCCGCGTTGTGTCACGTCCATTGAAATATTCAGCACGTTGCTTAAAAACCCGGAACTTGCATTAAATACACGTGGTTTCGTCCTGAAAGCTCGATCATCCAGTTTTAATACGAAGTATCCAGTCGATAACATGTATCTTCTTTTTACGATCATGTAGATGAAAGAACATAGGCTTATTAAGATGCATTTTTGTGTGAAAACAAGACACGTACCTACCAGTTTCCTTGCGCGAAGCAAAAGAATCTCAACAACACGAAAACGAACACACGTGGCCAGCTGGTTAAAGAAGAATATTTATTAAACTTGCTAAATGTAGTCATTCCTTTTGAATGATCAACCAGGCCTGGCAATATCGTTTCACGATCAGTGCCAACACTGAGTTAGTAATGATCTCCTTAAAATGACCCGCGAGCAGTTCTTCGTAGCACAAATTCCAGTCCAAATTATCTTAAAAAACGTGCCAAGAGGCGAAGAACTTGTAACATCATTCTTGCACGGTTGCAATACAAAGTGAACCCTCTTGAAAGTATTAAGTGTCGTTCCTTCACTCCAACATCCAACGTATGTATAATTATCAAGACAACGTTATCACAATATACTCTTCGATGTCAGGAAAAACCAGGAGAAAGAATAATATTTGAAGAGAGAAGAGAACAGGATGGACGATAAATCCTGGACAGAAAGATAGTGGCAGTAGAGTCGGTGGGGCGATGCCGACAAAGTTCCACTCCGTGCCAAGAGACTTGGACGTATTTCCGCGCGACAGTTAACCAACCGGAAAGAAAACGTTACAGGGAACGCGGAAGACGCCTTAGCACGCCCGAGAGCGTACCGGAACCCTTGAATTCTTGCCTCGGGGGCGGGGGAGGAGGCTTCTATGGTGCGCGACGTCGCCAGATGCAACCTGCACCCATATACTCGACCAGCCCGAGGACACGACCGTCACCATCCGCTGAATTTCCTCGTGTTCCTTCCTTCCTCTTTTATTTTCCGCCGGCATACGGTACATGATTTTGGATTTAAAACACGCTGGATGGGGGAAAGGGGTTGAAACGTGTCGCGCAAGTGGATAGTAGAGCGTTCTCTTCGGTCTCGTTGCTGTCTGGATGTGGGGGTTGTGATTTTTCACGTGGGTTCTGAGAAGTTAATTTTTTGAGGATATACGCACGCGTAATATATGCGTATACAGGAAGTTTTCGATTGGAACAGGCTTTGATGCAAATCAAATTATAGGGAAGTCTTTGACGCGGGAATACCACCCCCTGGCAAAAAGTTTTCGATCAAAGGTACTTATTAAGGACGTATTTAGGAACATTGAAATAATTGATTTTTGTGTTTGTTTGAAATGCAGAGAACGGTGGAATCAGCGATGTAAATGACTGAACTTTCTTACAAAGATCTGAATATTTTTACACATTTTCGAATACTTACGTTTGACTCTTTTTGATCTCGCTTTATAGTTGTATCTCTGTGGAGATTGTGATTTGGGTCAGTTTGATTTTTTTTAAATGTATAGTATATAATTTTGTCACATTTTAAGAACATTTATTTAAAAAGATGTCAAGGCATTGATGATATTTAATGTATGAATTTCACGCTTTTAAGCACATTTATCCAAGATGAAGATAGTGATACTTATTTTCTTATAATAAATGACAAGGCATATTATTTCGAGTTCAGTTATGAATTTCTAGAGAGATGGACGTCTAAGAAATAAATATAAATACGCTACGCGCTGAGTTTCAAATTGTTTTTCAGAAATTAACAATTTAATTACAAAAGTACCATGTGCTGGGAAATTATAAAAAATATTTAATTATGCTTGACAAAATGAAATCCCATTCACGAAGTTTCACAGAATTCGAGGATGGTATCATACGAACTATGCGTAGCAAACCTTTTCCACAAAAAAAGAAAAGGAGAAAAACTAGAATGGAAATGTAATATCGATGTAATATGAAAACCACGTCGTTGGATCGTACTTTAATATTAATTCTTTTTCTGGAGGCACCTGAAAAAATGCCAATTAAACGTTGCAACTGCGAGAAATTATTAAACGGGGACCAATCTTCCCCCAAAAAATTATAAAACACAACTTGCGATTTTTAATCAAGTAACTTGCGACTTTTGTCTTTCTGTTTAGGGAAAATTGAAATTAAAAGGAAATACATAAAGTATCGAAAATATAGAATTAATTACGTTCCATTTTCTTACGTCTGTTCGCGAGAATTATATATTCGAACTTTTAAATTCACTTAAAAATACTTATCAACCAAATATTATCAAATTACCAATTTCTTAACTACGTACTTTACTCCGTGTAAAGTCAGACATGTTAATTAATTTACCAGCGCAGAGACTCTGTCCGTCCGTTCCTCGAGTCGTTTGCGAGTGTGAGAAACGACCCAGCTAACGGCCAGCTAATTGTACGTCCTTCACCCTTCTCGAGAAGCGACGAATTTTGAATTTGCCCTCCCCCCACCTCTCAAGATTCACAATGAAGGTTGTCGAGAGTTACGGGATCGCTCGGCCGCCATCTGTCGTCAGGAATAAACGACATCGTGCTAATCTAGAGGGGCGCGAAATAAAAGTTCAAGCTCGAGGGGGCTTCTTCGCCGGCGCGGGGCCACATCGGCGTGTATTAACACCAGTAAAAGAGGATCAGGGGGCGTGCAATGCGTTTACGCACGCGTTAACGAGCCGTAGGTGCGCATTGTTCCCGGCGAGATCTCGCTCGATTCTACGGGGTGTCCGAGAAGTTAGATTCGAGCTGCGTCGACAGCGAGGAATTTTGAAATTCGGGAGAGTTTGAAACTTTCGTTAATTAGAATTCGTAGAAAAATAGAACTAAAAGCAGCTGTAACGTTCTTCTATTTTATCACTGAAAGTGATTTTAGCGGGGATAAGCCAGAAAATCGGGCCTCTTGCAACGCTGATGCAACGAAAATTTGCGATTTGTTGATTTGAGTCACGTGATTCGCGAGGGGGCGTGGCGTAGACCTCGAGTAGGAGTGGCGTTGCCTGTAATTTGTTTTCTATCGATTCAAATGTTTGCATATCGATAAAATTTTATGGCAAAAATTGGTCGTCTTCATTTCCTAGTCGGAACAGTTGCTTCCTTTCAGTAAGACGAATCGTACTGAGGTGCAAGTCGTGCAGTTTTTAGAATATTCGTTGATTTTGCCTCTGAGACTCGATTATCTTTAGATTTTGATAAGTTCGAGTTTGAAAGTATCAAAGTAGTACAATGAGAATGAAATAGGTAACTATAGGTACATAATTAATCACCAAGTATTATTTAGTAGTTCTGAAAAAAGATACTGGAATCCACCATTTGGAAATCAGATGGTAAAAGCTTCATTTTCCACATGTGTGCATGGAAGCAATTTTAGTTTCAAATATTTTCATGGAATTATCTCCGATAAATTCTTATAATATTGATGAATTGATAAAAATAATTCTAAATCTTATTATACAGTGAAACGTGTAATTCTAACAATTCTGTTAATTTTATTTGATAATTCTATTTAATGATTCAGAAATTTCGAAACCGTTAAAAAATAACGAGAAACGTTTCATTTGTCTAGTACATTAGCCAAGAGTTCAAAATACATGTGATCGAAGTAATCGAGGAAACCAAATACATAACTGGCAACTTCATTAAAAACAGCTGATGTTCGAAAACTTCTCTTCGGGTGGGGAAAAATTAAAAAAGTTGAAGCTGTTCTTCGTTGAACCTGCCTTTTCGCCAGGTGATTTTATTCCGAGAAAAAGTCGAGCATGCAATAACGGAACGTTGGTAAAAGGAGGATTTGGAAAGTCGGAGGAACTGGGCAACTTGGAAATTTCGTTAATCTAGGCTAATCAGGGCCTGGATTTTCGGCGGAACGTGGAATCGATTTGAGTTCGTTCGGATTTCGTTCTTTAATGGGATATGAAAGTGTACCGTAACCCACTGAAATTTGCAGTTCTCGGCGAGTTTCGAATAAACTTGCCATCGCAAGATTCAACGGAATACGTGCCTGTACTTAATCGAGCTATAAATAAGCAAATTCTTCATTTCTGAATTACGAAAAGAAAACGAAACTTTTAAAGTCCAATTTTTACCGATGCAATTCTACCATTAGAAAATTCTCTTTTCCGAGAGAATCCTGTTACACTTTTTCTCCATTAGCTCGCTTGCATTTCTGTTTTAACTAAATATGATCAGTAAAATTATCCGTATTTGATACCGAGGCTAAATATGTGTTTTTCATCCCTCTAAGAATCCTCAAAATATAAAAATCTTTCGTAATCTTCAAAATTGAAAATTTTTATTACATAGAGTTATAAATTTAACTTCCACACCGTCAACTATATCTTTGAAGAAGTGCATTTCGCTCTTACATATTTCATATTAAGATATTCTTGTTTAACTCTCCACTGTACTGATGAACAACAATTGATATGAATTAATATCTTTATGGGTCCCTCGGACCCGATACGCTGAAAGGTCAAACCCAAAGAGCCATTAGAATTAAAAAAAACTGCACTTGTACCCCAATACGATTCGTCTCACTGAAAGGCCCAGAAGCAACTGTTCTGATTAGGAAATGAAAACGACCAATTTTCGCCATAAAATTTTATCGATATGCAAACATTTGAATCGATAGAAAACAAATTACAGGCAACGCCACTCCTACTCGAGGTCTACCCCACGCCTCCTCGCGAATCACGTGACCCAAATCAACCAGTCGCTAATTTTCGTTGCATCGGCGTTGCACCTGAAGAGGCCCGATTTTCTGGCTTACTCCCACTAAATTCACTTTCAGTGATAAATTTTGAACTTTAGAGAAAAGGCTATGAGTATTTAACAATCATACACATCTGCCCATGTATATATTACATTTGTACATCTATACATAACAATCACGTACATCTATGTATATGACACATCTATTCTACATCTTCAGTCTTGCTGCAATCTTTTTTGTAGTGTACACATGGATAAACTATTTTTACGCCACGTTACGTACATTAATTCATACGCGCTTTAAATAAAAAGTTGCAAATCCGCGTGACTTTTGATTTAACGCGACAGCTGCAGTAAAGTACGTACGCGAAACCAGCATCTCAGCTCGCCCCCGTCGGCCAAAATGCATACCAGCGCCGTAAATCCACCACGACACGCAATTCACAAATCACCCTATGGCAACAGCCCGAAACCAGCTCGAACCAACGATCTCAGCCGACCGGGCAGTGTTTGCAGCATTGTTCGAGCTCATTATAACAAGCGCCTTTGGTGTTTATCGAGGCCAGCTCGGCGCACGTGGCCCCGTCGATACCGAAGGTGTCGGCCGGCGCCGTTTTCCATTGTTTGCGCGGATCTACCGGGCCCGGTGTACGTCATCGTTTGCGAACTTCGATCGACGAGTTTCCGTCGAATTGCCGCGCAAGGTGTATCGGCGCCGTTTATTTGTTGAAACGAATATGGGACTACGTGGCAGGTGGTGTGGGTGGGGTAATGCTATCACTGGCAAACTTGCACCGGAGGTGCACGCACAAGCGGACAAGGGTGGAAAATTAAAGGAACGAGCCACGAGCACTGGGTCGTTCCCATTGAAATGTAAATGTCTGGTAATGTTTGCTGTCAGCCTCGTTCCCTCTCGTCCCATTAGACCGGCGCGGCATTGCATTAAAACCGAAATACGAGTTCGATCCACGGTATTTAATTAACGCGATTAAAAATGTTTCCACGCCCGCGCGTGTGTATCAGTACCCGGCGTCCTTTCACCGGCTGCTGATTTTCACCGCCGATCCCCCACGTTTTCGATGATATTTTCATCCTGCTTTTCAGCTTTCCCGCGCGTGCTTTTGTCCCCGGTCCCCTGCGGTTCTCCGTGGATTAATTCATCGGGGGAGATCAAAGGCTGCGTTCTATGGGAAAAGAATCAAAGGTTCCCCCCCCTCCTCCCCAGATGCGCTGTATTTCAGAGTATATCTCAAATTTTCTAAGATTTCGGCAGTTTGGAATTTCTCTCGCGGTGTGTTTTATTTATCTCGACGTTTCGTTCGATCGTTCTTTGATCGCGACTCGAAATAAAAGAAGGATCCGCCCCATGGTATTTTCCTTCTGATTCACGCACATTCCATACATTCCCATACATTTTTTTTTCTTTCTCTCTTTTTTTTTTTTTTTTTTGTCCCGAACGTTCGTTTGTGCACGGGTTAATTCATCGTGAAAGATTAAAGGCATCGTTCCATGGGAGTCCATGGTGCGCCGCGAAGGGTGATTGAAAATGGAAGAGGATTTCCGCTGATGCGGATCAAAGGACTCTTTGTGTATTTTGTGTGCTTCATACCCTTCCGATTTCCAATTTCTTGAAGTAAAAGTACTTTTGAAATCTCCATGATTATCCATTTACATAATTCGGCTTCTACGCACGTTGAATAATCACGGCTTACACAGATTCCCGCGAAATGATTACACACGAAGGAAGAAGGGGGGTTCGCGTGTGTTTTTGTTCCGCGTGCTTTCAATTCATCGTACATTCGCTGCACCACACCATGAAAGATTAGTTGAGAATTAAGTGAGTCAATTCAAAAATCGATTCTCACCCAAGAACGACGCAGTGTTATTTAGTAGTTTCACAAAATTTCTATCCACACAGTGGATAGTACATAGTACACTATAAATGCTATAAATTTTTTATCTATACTGTGAATAGTATACTATGTAGTATCCACATGTAAAAATTTATAGTATTTATAGCGTTTATAGTATAATACAGAACAGTATACGATAGTACAAGCATTGGTATAGTATTTATAGTATAGGACGGTATACTACATAAAACGAAAAAGAGAATAACGATCGGAAAGTACCGATTACGTGTAATTTTCGAGTTAGAAACCACCGACGTGCAGGAAATGGAGACGTAACGCGTCTCTAGAAACGCTTCTAACGTTCCTGACGGACGTAACGACAACTGTGCTTGCTCTCGTCGTTCTCTCCTGTCGCCTCGCGAGTATCAATCTGGTCGCGCGTGTTTCTTCCCGACCGTGTAACGACTGGTTGTCAAGCTGAATATCCACCGGGTGGGTAACTGGTTCATCAGGAATCCAGAGGTAACGACTGGAGGTATCTCCATCGATGCTACGAGGAGATTCTAATGAGGAGCACGCAAGCATCCGGAATAAACGAGATAAAGTGTAGCGTGCTGGTGGTAAGTTGCTCTCTGATAAAAGATCTGCCTGCTTCGAGATTCTCTCCAACACCGCGTATTTCCAACTCCGGTAACATTCCTTCCTTATCCGTGGCTCGGTCTCTTTGACCATTTTCTGCTCCTTACCCGCTGCATCTTCCCTTTCGAGAATTCCCCTTCGCTGACGTGTCAACGTAGTTTGACATTTTTCCACCGAACGAAGCATTTAATTACGCGCGCCGTCATGTTTGTGATTCTCGAGTGAACAATCCACAATTCAGGCGTTTCATTTCGATCTCATTTCCGATGAACAATCAGAGTGTGAAACTAAATTTGAACAAACATGAAACTTTTACGCAATACAAAGCTAATTTAGTTGAACTTGACTCAGTTCGAGTTTCTTTTAATTTTTTTTTCTTTCTTTTTCTCTCTTCCATTGTATCGTTCGCATTAATTAAAATCAGGCTGCCAACGACGTAGATACGACGCGAAGCAATTCGAAGCTAATTGAATTTAACAGTTCAAATTTCTCTTTCCGCTCTTTTTATTTTGTTTCTCTTTCGTCGTTATTCCGCGCTAATTGAAACCGCGTGTAAAACTACAAATCAAACCGCCGGCGATGAACTTGACACGGAAACGCAATCGCGTATTATTGTACGGCAGGGTGAAAATGATTTTGTTTTAACGCCGACTGGAAATCGCCGTTCGACAAACACCCGAGCCAATTAACGTCGAGTGACGTCGTTTCGTTTTGGAAACTTTTGCTCCCCACTCGACCCCGCGCCATTCCAATCTCGCCGATGACACTAAACGACTCACCGCGCCTTTGTTCCTCGAGGCGCGGGCTCGAAATTTAAAGGGCAAACGGTGATTGAAACGATGACACGCGGACCGTTCGATTCGCGATTGCACGATGTTCGAGGGTGAGAGTCGATTCCTTCGACGCAAAAAACAATCGTCGCCGGCGCTGTTTGGCCGGGCGCCAGTGGAGGTACTTTAGCATAAGCACGCCGTAGACCTTTCCAATTTTTGTCGCCGACGGTTCTGCGAAACGACAGCCCTTTTCCCCGTGAAACGCCGCGCACCGAATTTAAGACACTTTAAACGTCGAGGGAAATGCGGCGTCGTTGCCCGCAGAATTATTGCTGGTAGCCGCACGTGGAATTTGTACAACGTGGATTATAGACAATACTCTTTTTTTTCTTTTTGAGAAATGCTTCGACATCTTCGTTGGGATGTTATTTGAATCTCTCGTTCGTATATATTTGGTTCATATTTCCGTTGTTATAAAAATTTGAATAAAAAATCGATGAAATTTTCTCCTTTCTGGGAAGAATGTTTGCAATTGCAGAATATTCTTTTTTTATTATTCAATTCCGTTGGATACGTTTTGTGTTGTGGATGATCTGTTGCAATTGAAACAATTCTAAAACTGCCTCTCTTTCTTTGCGAATCGAAGGCGAATATTTCTCGGGGGAAGAAAACGGTGATTTGATAACCACGTCAGCAGTAAAGATTTTATCGTTCAAAGTTTGTAAAGAATAAAACGAATGGCACTCTGATGGTGTCATGTTCAGCGAATATGGCGGAATATATCCAAGCTGCAACAAAATTGTGCACTTTTTTCCTGAAACCTTAAACAGTCGATTGTCACGAACTGTGTTTCAAGACGTACTAGAAATTAAAAAAAAAAGTGCGACTTCTTTTGATCAACTTTTTAATTTCTCAGTTGTCTTCGAGCAATTTCAAATCACGGCGAATCAATTATTTTCCACGAGCCTTCGGTGTCACGAAGTGTTCTTCGTAGGATATACCATAATTTTCTGTCGCGCCGCCGACATTTTGTTAATATAAAATTCCATTTCATTACGCAACGTCCGCTTCGTTACACGGTCGCAAGAGTCCACTTTATTACGCGGTGTTCAAGATGAGAGAAACTCTCTCATCCCGAACAAACAAAATAAGTGCGAGGGACGAGACGTGTTAAGAGCGGGGTGCTCGAGGAGGGATCGTTGCTACACATTTCATTTCGTTGCCGGGACTCGAAAATGGCCCGGCTTGCCGCCCATTTTTCCCTCCCCTCATTCTCGCGCCTCATATTCGGCAATGTATGCGCGAAAAATTTTTGCCCGAACGGAGGGCGGCGATGCATCCTCCGTAGAAATTGGACGCACGCACGCACGCACGCGCACAGACGCGTAGTCGGTTCTGGACTAAGAACGCAACACGGGAGGGATGGAAAGTATGAAAAATCCGTTTGTTGTGCCCCCGAAACGGCCATATTGGGACCGGGTAATAATGTACGGGACTGAAGGGGAGAATAAATAAGGAACGAGGTCTCCGTTGAAAATGAGGTCTTAAAAAGTTTCGAGGAAGAAACACGGCGCCAACGTTCGGGCTCTTTTTGCCTTTTCACCTTTCTTTCTTCCTTCCTTCCATTCTTTCTTTTCTTTTTTTCCCTGAAAATACGCGACACACGCGTGCACTCCGATAGAATTATTACGCGGAATTTTTATAACCGCGCGGTCCCTTTGTACACGCCAGTGGGAAAAATCAATTTTCATATTTCACGCCTGGTATCCGTTTCCCGCGTAGCCGGTGCGTCAACGGATAAATGGATATCATTTTTTAAAATACATACAGCCGATTAGGGGAGGGCGAGCAGAGGGCAGCGCGATCGAAAGGAGGCACTGTTCTCATTTAAAACCAAAGCTCTTCTCCCCTCCCTCCCTCCCTCCCCTCTCTCTCTCTCACTCACTCACTCACTCTGTGCGTCGGTGGTGCGCGAACGTGCATAGACTTCGAACACCTTGTCCCCGGCGAGGCATTGTAAAATATTACACCGGGGCAGGGGGGACGTCGGGGGTGTAACCGTTTCCAATTTCTCATCTCTCGTTCTCTCTTCTCATTTTTTTTTTCCTCTCCTTTTTCTTTCTTTTTTTTTTTTTTTTTTTTTTTTTTCTTTTTGTCTTCCCTTTGCCGCGCTACATCGCGCGGTGTATCGCGAGCGTATCAGAAATGCAAATTGCGGGACGCTCGCCGATGGCGTGTTTTCGATATATCCATTCCGAGCTGTTATTCTTATTGGCGAATTACTTTCGAACAGTTCGCCGTGGCGTGTGCGCGCACCGCGCGAATTTGCATAGCCGCGCATAGACGCGGCGGGAAATTATTCACCGTTGCGTTTCCCCCGCGACGCGCATACGTACGCGTAATTAATCTCGGGATCTTAACGAGCCGCGCGGAAATTCTTTCGTTCCCGGGCAATCGCGAACACACTCGGCCCGGTATCGACCCGAGTGCCGATTCTCACCCCGCGCGCTTTTTCTTACGCGCTCGAGTTCGAGTACTTGTGATCCTTTCTTGTCGCTCGCGTTCGACGAAATTGGGATTTCAGCGGTGAAGCTTGAAATAAATTTGGGAATGTCCAAATATTTGAATGTCGAATGTACGAACGATGAATGTTAAATATAAGTATACGGTGAAGAATATACCTGTACCGATAGCAATGAAAAGTTGAATCGATAATCAAAACTGACGTAAGTTCGTAGAAGAATATATATGAATAATGAATATTTATACGTATGAAGAATGAATATTAATTGTAGAGTACAATTGTATCAGTAGCAATAAAAAGTTGAATCGATAATTGAAACTGACGTAACTTTGTAAAAGAAAATATACACGTGAATAATGAATAAATATATATACTATGAATATTTATACATATGAAGAATGAATATCAAATATAGAGTACAATTCTACCGATAGCGATGAAAAGTTGAATCGATAATTGAAACTGACGTAAGTTCGTAGTAGAATATATTATGAATATTTATATATGTAAAGAATGGATATTAAATATACAATTTTACCAATAGCAATGAAAAATTGAATCGATAATTGAAACTGACGTAAGTTCGTAAAAGAACATATATATGAATAATGAAATGAATATTAAATATAGAGTAAATAAGGGTGAATATTAAATAAGACTGGATATTAAATATACAATCTTACCAATAGCAATGAAAAATTGAATCGATAATTGAAACTGACGTAAGTTCGTAGTAGAATATATTATGAATATTTATATATGTAAAGAATGGATATTAAATATACAATTTTACCAATAGCAATGAAAAATTGAATCGATAATTGAAACTGACGTAAGTTCGTAAAAGAACATATATATGAATAATGAATATATATATTATGAATATTTATACATGTGAAGAATGAATATCAAATATAGAGTACAATTCTACCGATAGCGATGAAAAGTTGAATCGATAATTGAGACTGACGTACGTTCGTAAAAAAAAGGTCACGCGACGATTGACTCGATTCTATTTTAAAGCGTGAAAAAGCCTCTAATTCGATTGACAATCGTGAGTTCGTTGGTTTCGAAGATGAAAGTCATCATCAAGTGAATTGGTGTTCGTCGTCAAATAGAAGATAAAAACTATGTCGCGTCCAGTTTAAATTGCCGGCAACTTGTCATTGTCTCGCATCGACACAGTTACACTCTTTTCGCCACATAAACCTAAATTACAAAAATATTTAATGCAAACGTGTATTTCATACAGGTTAGAAAATTCAAATTCAAACAGCTAATGATAGATACGATACAATAATCAATCAACTTCTTTATCGAATGATGTGTTAAAACACCTCGTGGCTAAATAAAAGTAAATAATAATTTGTACTAATATACGCGTAAAATTAGATAAAATCCGGTGCTTCGCGGAAGAGGAATGCGTGGAATATTTCTTCAAACCAGCTCGAACGATGCTAATTCAAAGTGTCCGACTGAAACACACTTTGCACTGTTACGTTTTTGCCGTTCTGTTGTTAATTCCGTCGTTTCCCCCTTTGTTGCTTTTCGGCATTTTCCACGTTTATTTCGACTTAATGCTTCTAGCAATAAAGTCCGAAGCTAAAGCTGAAATGCTGACCTGCTTTCACTGCATCTTTAAATCTCTTTCGTGCACATGCATCATGCAGTTATATTATATGCATACCTTTCTATGCGCTGGCGCATCGCGTCCAAAAGGTTTATTTCAGACACATATTTTACCCCTGCACTCGGCATCCTATGTATCCCATACGGCCGTCCAATTATTTTTATTTTATCTTAACTATCCGTCACTCGCATTTGTACGTATACTCTAACGACATAAAAACTGGTGCCGGACGCGATGCCTCGCAATAATAAATCACTGAAAGTAACTGCACGCTGACGCGCGACTAAGTTGTTTTTATTTAGCGCCGGCCGTTTAATACCGGGGATATTTCGAAAGTAGATTACACTCATAAAATCGGGATTAAATTATAACAACGTTCGAACAGTTACGAAATTAATACGGACGTTTTCGCGTTGTTGTTGCTTCGCATGAAATTAATCTCGATGAGCGGTGCACTTTCATTGCGAGCCAACTCAGTGTTGTCGAATTGTTATCGAAAAGTATTTTTTGGATACGTTTCCATGTTCCGACGAAAATAACGCGATGAAAGATTCGTGCATGTCGAGGAGGCAAGATACTCCAAATGGAAAAGAATTGTATTTTAGTAAAAATTACTAAATACTATATGCGTCATAGTACAGTAATAGTAGAGTATAGTATAGTAATAGTATTTTTCTAAAAATTAGTAAATACTCTATACGTTGCAGTATAGTAATAGTAGAGTATACTATAGTAATAGTATGGTAATGGTATTTTAGTAAAAATTACTAAATACTACATGCTATATAGTACAGTAATAGTACAGTATAGCATAGTATAGTAATAGTATTTTACTAAATACTACTAAATACTACATACTATATAGTATAGTAATGGTATAGCATAATATAGTAACAGTATTTTAGTAAAAATTTCTAAATACTACATGCTATATAGTACAGTAATAGTACAGTATAGCATAGTATAGTAATAGTACTTTACTAAATACTACTAAATACTACATACTATATAGTATAGTAATGGTATAGCATAATATAGTAACAGTATTTTAGTAAAAATTTCTAAATACTACATGCTATATAGTACAGTAATAGTACAGTATAGCATAGTATAGTAATAGTATTTTACTAAATACTACTAAATACTACATACTATATAGTATAGTAATGGTATAGCATAATATAGTAACAGTATTTTAGTAAAAATTACTAAATACTATATAAACAAGTACTGAATAAGTATTATACAAATGCCACTCATAAATAGCACAGTAACATTTGGAACAACGAAAGTAACAATGGAAATACAGAA
>KQ435918.1:172862-183800 GCA_001276565.1 Melipona quadrifasciata
AAGTGAAGATCTAGTAAAGTAGAACTGGAATTGTTCGTCAGCCGGGAGAGGCGCCTCGTCGAACTCGTAGGCCAGGAATGGAATTATGCGTGGACCGTGAATATTTATGCATTTATGAGAAGCTTAAAGATGCAAAGATACAGAGAATGCACGTAATATGCAAAATTATGCAAAATATCCAAAGTGTGTAGTGCTCGTTATAACAGTGTCTCGTTTCTCTAAAATACGACTAATTTGCATAAATATCCTTGGCCTCGTCGCGTAAAATATTGCAAATAGGCTTTCGAATCTGATCGAAAAGTTTCCAGTTATTCCGAGTGGGGGGAAAGGAAAGCGTTTAAGCAGCGCTCGAAAATTATACCGAGCGTCTGCGTTTCGTCCGATATCCACCAAACGAAATCGATAAGCCGATAGACACCGTCGGCTCGTATCGACAATGCTTAAATCGCGAAGGGAAATTATCACGCTATGTTTAAACGAATCATTCGCGTGGTACAAGGCTAACTATCATAGAATGGATGTGAACGTAAACGCGATCGATGTTGCTTAAATAGCTGCAAAAAGAGCGCGCGATGACAGCCGGAGTTAAACTTGCTGTTCGTCCAAACTAATTTTCTCGAAAATGAAGCGTAATTTAAAAATATTTCATTCTCTATTTTTTCCATGTGCTTTTTCGTGCACTGTGGAATAATAGCTGGTATTACGCACTCTGCGGGATATTTTGCACGGAATAAGGGCTTTGCGTAATGTCGTTCTTTCGAAACTTTAATCACAACTTTAATCTCTGTTTTCAGTCGCGCAGTTTTTTCGCGTGGTTTTCATACAATTTTTCATTTAGACTTTCGCGGACGATGTATGAATTCTTGAGTAACTCAAGGGTTGCGTTAAAAAGTTGTTGAAGCGGAGCAGAAAGTACTCCCGACTTTCTCCGAATTGAGCTGAAATTTACGTTTTGACAAAGTTTCGCAGAAGAACCAGTTCAATCGACAAATCGGAGTCTTTGTTGTACAAATCTTTGCATCTCCCGGCGTCTTAATGTCCCATCGAGCATGCTTCACAGTACATTTCTTCCTCGTCAACGTCCGCGTTCGACGATCAATTGCAGGACAAGTACGCGATAATGGATGTGCAGATATTGATCTGTCAAACTCGAACTTCTTGACAAACGACGCTTCATACGCACGAGCCTGATAAACAGAGATAATGAAGCGTCGCCTCCTACGAATGCACCGATCGAGTCCTCCTAAACCAGACCTTGTAATCAACTTGTTTCTCATTCTACGCGCAACAAAGATCACGAGGTGACAATGTCGAACACGTCAGAAGCAGGATCCATTTGTCGAGGCGGATAAAAATCGCGAAATTCGACGAGAAGGCGAAGGGAACCGAACGGAGAGCATCGATTTCGCGACGAGCGGAAATCCGCCTGAAACGAGCGTATTTCTCGGGGACGTTGATTTTTCACCGCGGGGAAAAAAGCGCGTCACCGCAGGAGCACGCAGTTTCGCCACTAATATTTATAAATGCCCGTTCGTAATTGCCGCAGCCCTGAAATTACGAGGATAAATCGTAAAACGTGGCGTACCCATATTCGCCTATTTTCTTTTTTTTTTCCCCCTCGCTTTTCGTTGCGCCTTTAAGCTTGACTCACACTAATCGCGATCAGCCGCATCCAGAATTTTATATTATAGTAAATTTCTGTCGTTAAAATCCTCAGCATCGATCGAGTTTGGCTACTGTCGCTAATAATTCTGTATGGTAATGTTACTTCAACGATATTTTTAATAATCGTTTTAGTTGTTTCAATAATCACGTGTAGTAATGACTGAACTGTTTTGTTGACTGAAGGTTTTTGCACTGATTAGATTGCGAGCTCTTCGTGTAATATTGCGTACTCTGTTTCCGAAATATATTCTGATATTTCATTGCGGTCAGTTAATATTAACGGAGAATGGTAAATATTTAAATCGAGATTTGACACGTATCAACATGCCCTTAGTAGCATTTTGAATTGATTATTTACTCTGGCATACTATACGTTGTGCCAACAATCGTATTCAACTCGTTAGTTGAATTTTGTTATTTTCGAAACACGACGGATCCACTCCAAGGATCATGAAGGATCGATAAATATTTAAATCGCGACGCAAACGGCATCGATTGATTAGCATTTGAAATTGACGATTTAAACGCGCCAGTCGCTACAATACCACGCAACAATCATATTACGAGCTTGCAAGTTGAATTTCATCTGAGAAATAAATACACAGAATCGACATTTGACAAATTATAATACACGTGCGGAATCGTTCGTTGCCCGCGGTCTTGACACACAAACCAACACTCGACACAGTTGACAGATTTTCATTCGAATCGTCTGCTATATCGTCGGATTACGAGCGACATCGATCGGTTCCTGGATCGACCGGGCCAAGCCCGACCGCCACACCTTCGACGCTGCCGGTGTGAATCAGGCTTTACAATTTTCGCCGGACGCACGTAGACGGACGGAGCAATCCGCGCGCGACAGATTCTCGCGGAATGTGATTAATAGCTAATTTCATTTTGTTCCGCGCCCGCCTTATCAGCGGTCCGCGTTTCGCGCAGCCACGGCGAAAGGAACGTGTGAAAAATCCGATTATCTCGGGGCCAGAGCGGAATTTTTATGTCGGAATCGCGGATCTCTCGTCTGCCGGACGCTGGCACGAAACGCGAATCGGCGGAGCGTTGCGAAGGAAAATGATGAAATAACCGGCCTCCGGGGCAGCCTCTTCCTTCTGATTTCTTCGCCGAGGCACGATCATTTCAGCTCTTTATAAACGTTGGAAATTTTGCGCTCCACTTTCTTCCTCTCTCTCTGTTTCTCTCTGCGACCGATCGATCGTCTCGTGCAGGTTCGAACGAATCGTCCCCCGTTGAATGTTACACGCGAGGAAAGGGGCAAATTTCATTTCCAACGACGCTCGTTGCAATAATCTCTCGGCAATTTGGATCTCTTCCATCCGAGGCGAAGCGTCGCGTGAGACGGTTATTACCTCGTAATTAACACGTACGAAGGGAAAGCCTCGGCGGAACATTGTCGCGAAAAGGAGCAAACGATCGTGCACGCGAATGAAGCAATGAATCACTGCTTTCAGTGTTCACCGCGGAGCGGATAAGTCGCGGGGGCCCTTTAATCATAAACTCGTTCCGCGCAAACTGCCACTCGCCGCCGCCGCCGTCGTCGTCGTCGTCGAGTGAGTAAAAATTCAGCGTACAAGCGCGTCGAGTCCTTCGAGCGAGAACTCCGAAGCGAGAAGAATCTCTCTCCTGGGAGGGGGCCGCGGATAAATCGTGAAATCTCGACGAAACAGAGCAAAGCGGGCGAGAGAAAGAGAGAAAAAGAACATTGTAAATTATCGCCGTTTCGCCCCTTCGACCGAAACGAGCAAAACAAAACCGGGTCTGTCTTTGCGCGAGAAATTCCGCGAGACGTTTCGCGAAAAAAGGGAGGAACGGAGAAGGGGGAAACGAAAGAGCTCGGCGAACGAAGAGGAAAAAAAGGAAACAAAGGGGAAGGAATCCAGTTTCAGGCCAGTTGCTCCCTTCCAAATTCGGATTTCGTTCTGACGGTGAATCAGGCCGATAGCGGATCTGGTGCTGGCCGGATGTCTCGTTTCGCCTTTCTGAAAGCTTTCAATCCTCGAAAGCCTTCAGCCCGCCCGGACGGGCGCGGCCATTCCCCGGCCAGATTGAATAATCCCGAGCAACGCCACGTGAAAACGCGATTCGAAGCGATCGCGGCAATATGATAAACGACAGCGCTCGGATCCTCTGCGACTCCTCCGAGTATTCGCGCTCGCGTGGCTCAACTTTCTCTCTTTCTCTCTCTCTCTTAAACAGGAGGAACGACGATCTTGCTTGATAGATCCTGCCGAATAGCAAAAGAGAGAGAGAGAGAGGGGGAGATTGTTAGGGGTAGTTGTACGAACCGGGGATTCACGATAAGAACAACGCGAGTCGTGGCTCGAGCGATCTTCCCTTCCGCGCGCGTTCCTTCTTACGGAAGCTCCTCCTTTCCCCCGAGTTATTGGAGGTTTACTCGTTTCGACGGGGGCGAAATCCGGAATTCTGACTCGCAAGAGATTGAAGATTTTTCTGATTGCGTGCCCGGGAAGATTGACACCCGGGCATTGGAGAGACGGTAGGTCTCAGGCGGTCTTTCCGCAGTCTCGCGTTTTCTCGCACGCGCAGAGCTGAGATTTCACTGCCGAGGGGGATGGTGTAATTAGGGCGAAGGTCGTCTGCTCGCGCGTGATCTGACGAGTTGTGAGAAATTTTATACAATAAAGGAACAATCTCTCCGAGCGAGAGATAGAATCTTAAAAGTCGAATTACCATCGCACGATGAGCTGTCGGACATCGTCGGACACGAACGTGTGCATCGATGCGAACGCAGAGACTCAAGATACGATTGTGCGCAATGCACAATGTGCACGTTTACGCGCGTATAAAAATATCTAATTGTAAAATGTTCGTGTAATACATATTCAGCGTTCGTGCAATAAAAAAGTCTCTTCTCATCGTCGTTATTCTCCATTAAAAGTGCGGATACGATCTTTACGAATGTCGTGTTTGCAGCTATGAATCACAAAATCCAATTAGCAGGAAATTTATTAAGAAACGCTCCAGCGGGGAATTTTCTTGAAAAGGAGACGACTGATGCAGTTGCAAAAGTTAAACAAAATAATGGAAACGCTCCGTTTACTTAGATAACTGGACGATATTACGAAATTAAAAATGAAATTAAAGATTTTAATTGAAACATTGTACGCTTGGAACAATGAAAATTCTCTCGCGATCCTTTGAGTCTGGTGTCACGCGAATCTGGTAGAGTCAACGTGTTAAACCGTCGCGATTTTTTCCCCATCTATCTTGACTTTCTTCGGAGCCAACGTAGTTTCGCCTATCGTCAAAGAGGAGAACGAGTCGATCGATGAGCGCGAATGAAAACGGAGAAAGCTCTTTGGAAACGGATAAACGGATAAAAAAAATCGACGATCGATCGAACGAAACGGAGAAACGCCTGAGAAAATGGAGGGCGAGCCAGTGTTTGTTTCGCGCTGGCCGAGCTGCGAATGACACGTAATAAGGGACATGCACCAGTTTAGTTTCCAGCCGGCGAATGCGTGAAATCGGATTTCTAGATACTGGACGTATCAAATTGGATTTTCAGACAGAAGGAAATACGAGACAAGTCGGAGAAAAATTGGGAATACCTGAGATAGATGGGAGCGGAAATTGCGACGAAACACGTGACGGGACGGGGAAACTGGGCGACTAGGCGACTAGGTGGAGTCAGCCGAACATTGGAGGAAGTTACATGTATCGGAAATAGCGGGGAACGCCGCTTCGACGCGAGGTAGAATAGAGTTAACGAACAGCTTTAACGATTTTATGGGAACACACTGGGTGGAGGGCGATCTCTCTTGCGTAACATTTAGCCAGGATTTGGAATTTCCGGGTAATCTGGTAATATTTATCACTGAAAGTGATTTTAAAACTTGGCAATCTAGGACTAAAAGTGATTTTAGCGGGGACAACCCAGAAAATCGGGCCTCTTCAGCTGCAACGCTGGTGCAACGAAAATTAGCGATTGGTTGATTTGGGTCGCGTGATTCGCGAGGGGGCGTGGCGTAGACCTCGAGTGGGAGTGGCGTTGTCTGCTACTGAGCGATCGCGCCTGTAATTTGTTTTCTATCGATTTGAATCATCTTTGTCAATCAAGTTGAAATCATCCGACGATTTTCATTCTTTTATTTATTTGCAATGTAGTGACGGAAAGTTTTTGAAAGCTTTTAAATAGCAAACAACATTTACATGCTTGGTAAAAAGTTTCACATCTCGTGGAAAAATTCTTCGGACAAACACGAACTTTGTCTCTCGTTCAAGAATTTATCGCGCATTATCGAGATAAACACGCTCGTGCCAGAATTTTCACCGAGCTACTCGTATAATTCACAAGAGCTGGTCACCCAGTTAGATATTTTTTAACCAGGTGATATTTCGACGATATATCATCGAGCGTAAGTACGATATAGTATTATCGTTCGTTCCTTGTTAAAAAGGTATTATAAAATCCGAATTATCAACTTTTCACAGTGGCAGACGTTGAAAAATCGTCACCGAGCTTTTTCCTGTCACGAATTTATCCTAGTTAAAATTCGTTTCGCGAATGGTAATCTCCTTGACAAGTGCAATTCGTTGTACTGCGTATAATGCAAAAAAAAAAAAAAAATTCAAAACGAGCTATAGTCGCTGCTTCCGCGCAAAACATTATTAACTTTGACGTTTTCTTTTTTTCGCTTGTTTCATCATGATTGTCGGCTCGGCACTTTTGTTTCATACCATAACGCTGCTTCTTTTTTCAACAATGCGCTTTTCGAAGCTTTTTCGAGTTATATTTACGCGTTACAACATTCGCATTATTCTATGTATTTATAATTTGTAATTGCGTTCAATCGTTGTAATATTATTCCGTCAAAGTTCCCTTCTTTTTTGACTGTGTCTATAAAAATTCGAATTTACATGAATATCATGACTAATTATAATTATAATTATACAAATATCACATCTTAAATTTGTGCACCCTTGCATCGATCAACTAAATGATATTTTTAATGTCATAAAAAAAATCTTCAACGAAAGATCAGTGAAAAGAAACTGTTAATTTAGACAGTAAAAGACTTTTGAATAGTACAAAAATGTTTTTGGATACTCGGAGGACGCAGCAGGATTGAACTCGTGCAAAAGATACACCGTGCAACATGCACCACAGACAGAAAAAAAAACAAAAAATCTCGCAGAGGAAAGGCAAATAATCAAAAGAAATCTCTGCTGAATCTAAAACTTCGAATATTAGATTCACAACTATCCTCCTCTATCATCGTCCAAGTCTCGTAATTGTCATCCCTTATCGCGATAACGTCTCTGTCTCACGTTTAGAACTACGAGGAGTAGTCAAAAAGTAAGTTTCACGAAGACTTGTTAATAATTTTAACAAAATTGTCTTATCGCGATATTTTTGTAAAATTTGCCTTATTGACGTTAGGTGAAAATTTACTCCAAACTGATACATCTAACGTATGAAAGGAAAACCATTTTGTAAACCATTTCATGCCACTTTTGACACGAATTTTTTTGCAGACCAACTATACCATTCATGATTACACCACTTGTATCAACTCTGATGCAAATTAATGCGACATCAGTGCATAGCAAGTTGTCAACGACGAACGGCTACAGTCGATATCGAAAGAGTCGATGAGCAAAAAAGTTGAATGAGAGAGTGAAACTTAACGTTTGGCTGCCTCTCATGTTTAGACAGTGGCCAGTTTAGGTTTTTAGTTTAGGAGTGAACGCCGATGAAGGAGGAACAAGAAGGAGAGGAATAAAAAGGGGGAAGGAAATGAACGCCTTGAATCGCAGGATGTGAACGGGCGAGCCTCGTGGAGCGCGAATCAGCGCGCGTAAGGAGCGTGGGACCGCGATTGTTCGGTCGCGGAAATGACGCGGCTCTAATAACTCCGTTTGCTGTTTACACCGGCACTGAGGGGGGTTGTCTCGATGCACCGGCGGAATTGCTTTTTCGAGATGGCTCCGCTGCTCGTAATTGCTCGCGACCAAACACAGTAGAACGAAGCAGCTCTCTCTCTCTCTCTCTCTCGGGTTCCCCGTTAAGGTGCTGGCAATAGGACGTGTTAGAATTGTGAGAATGCGAGACCCTCGGCGAATAAGTTAATTTATGATAAGTTTGTCCAGTCGGAAGCTAAATACGAGCTTTACTTGAAATGTAAAAATTAATTGCAGGCGCTTCTAAGGTTGTAAGAGGGGGAAAGAAATGAGATCTGCGAAGCACTAATTGCAAATGTGAATCACTTAAGAAACTGCACGACTTGTACCCCAGTACGATTCGTCTGAAAGGCCTAAAAAAGAATTATTTGCCATAAAATTTTATTGATCGATAGAATCGATAGAAAACAAATTACAGATGCGACAATGCCACTCCTACTCGAGGTCTACGCCACGCCCCCTCGCGAATCACGTGACCCAAATCAACCAATCGCTAATTTTCGTTGCGTCAGCGTTGCACCTGAAAAGGCCCCCCGCTAAAATCACTTTCAGTGATAAAATTGTTCGCGGCTGTTGGCTAATTACAAAATTATTCAGACTCGAATCTCATTCTGATTGCGTTCTCTTAAAATTGTAATAAAAGAGGAAAGTTACTTAAAAAATTGTTCGTAATTATTGATCAATCAGACTTTCGAATGTGATCCAAGCAATTCTATCTTTGCATTCCTGTAAAGTTGCAAGGAGAATCAAAAGAGAGAGAGAGGAAGGGGGAAAGGGGAAAGGTGACGGAGATTTGCGAAGCGTTAGTTTTCGCACGGCGATCAGAACCGCCCGTGCCAGACCGGCGATATCAGCGTGCGGAAATTGTTCGGCCAAGGTGAAACGCGCTCGGGTTTTCCCAGCTGGAAAATGTGTATCGCGAGCACGGAGATGAGAATTCCTGCGGTTTATTCCGGAGATGTTTGTCGGGATCTAAAGGGAGATTGCAAGAAAAGGGGGGAGACCGATCGACGCAAATATTCAATTTCTATTAATGCCGCCCGCTGTCAGCCTTTGTTCAGATTGGACTGATTGTGAACGTGTCCGAGGGTTTGTCGACTGGCTCTCGTTCAATTTTAGGAACCGCCATCACTAATATTTGACGTTGTCGATGTTCGACGACGAATTTTCGATAAATCGTCGTTGGCGTTTGTTTGAAATGTCTGAAGTTTGTTGAAAAATTTTATTTCAATCATCTCGAACATATTATCGACGTAAAAATCGTAGAAAGGGTCAGATATTCTTTGCGAACGATAATTTAACTCTTAACTGATGCCGTTGTTAGATTCTTAGCAAGAAGAGAGATGCGCGACTGAAACGAGTTCGGGCGATTGCTCTCGATTCCAGATGCAAGAATAAATAACTGTGCGAGAGACGCTCGTTGAAGACACCGTGACGTTGATAATCGTATAATTACGTGGAAAGCGATGCCGCTTACAGGTAGTAGGTATATTATATCGAGAGAACGATTGCTTCCTCCTCGAGGGAGTGTTGTTGATTTCTATCTTTCCAACAGAGGAAGACGTCATCCGCAGGCAGACTAGCGAGAGCAGTTTGCTTCCTGAATCTTGATGCATCCGTTAGATCGATCAAAATTCCGGAGGAAAGCGCAAGCCCGTAAGATTGTTCCATTTAAGAAACGTCAGGCACGCAACGCAATCGGTCTTGCGGCGTTTTTAAGAAACTCGTCTGTCTTATTTCAACCACCTCCCGAGATTAAACCGCGTCAGTCTCGAGCGACGAATAAAAGGGGAAAGGACGGGCGAGAAACGACGAAAATTTTTAACGGAACATCGGTGTTTTCGACTCTCGAGGAAACTGCTCGTTCGCGAAGCTTGTCACGTTGTCCAAGTTTTAGCTTCTTTCGTCCTGCGAGTTTGAAATCTACGAGAGTAAAGAATGATTTTCACCGAAACATCGCAAAGAAATTAAAGATCGTTGTGAAACTGGAGCACAGTCTCGATTTTTACTTAAAATTCTCTGGGACTCGCGCCACGCTGCAGAAGTGGGAAATCAATTATTCATCGAACGACTGCTTGGAAATTTATTAGACACACCTGTACCTTGCTAAGATGTTGAGTAAGTACGCACGGAATCGGTTAATATTATTTATTCACGGGGAATTCTATTTCTGCGAAAGTCTGGCGATAAAACGCACTTAAATCATCCTGTTACACCCGTAAAGTACGTTCTACTTGATCATGCCAATTGAAGCAGCCGTGGGATGTTAATTTGACACGTAACATCGAACTGAATATCGTCGCAAGTCCAATGAGATTTACAACCTCCTGGTATTCCTTCGAATAGCGCTATACACGACAGAACAGGAAACCTGTATAATGGCATTAGGCACGTGACAATCAGTGCATATCTCTCTCGAGAAAGAGAGAGATGTAAAGAGAAAGAGAGAGAGAGAGAGAGAGAGAATGACCATTTAGTACTTGTTTTACCATTATTGTTTTACGCCAAGCTCATTTCTGAAAGATTCGAGTTGGGAAATAAACGTCAAATGCTCGAGAAACAATTCTGTCCCCGTGAAATTCTAATTTTATTTAGCTGTTTTAGTTTTTAACTGTTCGCTGTTTTATCCGCAACATCGCTCACAGAATGTTTCCTGTTTCAGGTACGTACGATTTTCCAAACTCGACTCGAGAGCGACAATGGACACGACAATGATCATCGAACCCCCGTGATCGTATGTAACAGCAATTTCCCTTTCGAAAATGATTCGACCGCTGCGAGATTTAACGCGTCATTTCAAACGACGCTGCCAGCATCGACATTTTGAAAGTGCACATTTCTACGAAATTTTTTGTCTCTTCTCTGTTTCCTCTTTCTTCCACAGTAATTGCCTCGTGTTTTCTACGTTTCTGTCACCTTAAAACCACGTTAAACGTTATAACCACGTCTGACCTAGTTTTTTTCAGTAATCTCGCTTATAAGATCTCGGACTCGAGGAACGCAAGGCTCTTTTCAATAACGCGCTTTCATTATTCATTAACTGGAATAGTCGTTTAAAATACAGACTGCTAGATCGCATCGCGTGAAATGACTTTTACACAGTCTACGTTGGATACTTTTGAAAATTATTTTCCACTCTGATCGAAATAAGCAGCATCGAAATATTTACGTCCACGGCATTCCAATGAAAAAAGTACCTTTTGCGAAAAAAATCTTGCCAAATAACTCTTGTTTCTGAATATTTCTTGACGCAAGGATGATTCCAAACACCTTCTGAAGGTGAAAATTTCGGAGAATTTCGTAACCTAACTCTGAAAATTTCTGTAC
>KQ435918.1:193992-204067 GCA_001276565.1 Melipona quadrifasciata
GCGGAAAATGAAATCGCGAAGAGGCGAGAAACGTACTTTCCAGCGGTCGCCGGAACTTCGCGTGAAATTCCCGCGCGCGCGGTGTTTTAATATTTTTCGCTCTCTCTCTTTCTCTCTCTCTCTCTCTCTCTCTCTCTCTCTCTGCCCGCGACGATGGATGCCGCGGCAAAAAGAAAATAAAGGGATTCCTTATTTCCACCCAGCCGAGAATGGAATTTTCGTCGGAGGTACAAATAAGCTCACGAAAACGCTTTCATTTAAGCCTGTTTGCCGTTTCTTTCTCGCCCTACCTCTTTTAAATAAAACACCACGCCCGCGTTAAACAAGATACATGACCATGTTCTCGCGACTGACTTCCGTCAGGAGAGGAGTTGCCCAGGCTCCGCGGTGGGGCTGAAATAATTAACTCCGTTTCTCGTGAATTTCGCAATTTTTATTGGACGGGAGTGCGATTTATGTTCAATCTGGCGGTGACGGTGAAATTTCACGACGAGCCGGCAGTGACTCGAGAGTGAGTCGGTAACGCGGAGGATCGGAAATGTTTCGAAAACTTTTTGTAAATTCATTCGTCGCACGATTTGAGAAAATAATGATAATAATAAATCTGTAGCAGTGATTTGAAAAAATACTACAGTCGTGCTCGTGGTGCCGCGATATACTATCGATAGACGATAAATTTTTAATTTATCAAATTACGCACAATTTCACGATCATTCTATTTGAAATTTCTAATTGTAAAGAGAAAACGACGTCGACTACATTGACGATTGCATCGATTATATAAAATTATATCGACTTTGTTATTCCGATACCAAATTAACGATAATGATTGTACCGATATCAAATATCTAATTATAATCTGATATGAAATTGCAAAATTATATTGATTACATCATATTGTGATATCAAAATCATGCCGATTACACTGACAATTGCGAAAAGAAATGTTACATTGATTATTTTGACACTGACAGTTACGAGAATTGAATTAATTACAGAACTTTGCAGTTGCATTCCAAGAATCTGTTCGATACAGAGTCACCACGCGTAAAGGACAAACGAGAACTGGTCGATGACTCACAGTCGTGTGCGTTCCATTCACGAAATTCACACGAGAGAAATTCTTCCGTTGCGTTGTGTCCGCAGTTCAGCTTTGTTTCTTTCCCCCGTCGCGATAACAAGGGTTCCGTAACGAGAGCGGTAATTGAGAACAGGTTCGTGAGTCAGGTCCTCTTGCGTCGGAACGTTGGCGAAATTCGTATACGGGGGGAGGATATTCGCTACAATTAAGATCGTTTCTCCCTTTCCTCCGCGTAACGAGCATCGCGCGGCGATAAAAAGACCCTTCGAGAAGAATTTTGTACACTCGCGTTAATAGCCAAGGCGCGGAATTTCGAGCGTTCAACGCTCCAGTATATTTCATCTTCTTTCGCCAGGTAATTTCGCGTAATTCACTTGGTACAAATGGTAATATCGGCCCGCTCGGTAGACTCCTGGAACGTCCATTTCTCTCCCTCGCAACCGCGCTCACCTCCTGCTTTTCCATTTCATCCAAGCTGACGATTAAGAAGTGAAAACGAGCAGTCTCGTGTTTTTTTACGTCATTGGCCGCTTCTCGTAAAAAGGGCGGGAAGTTTACGAGCTGCGCTGGCAATTTCGCAGCGGGTATATATATATATATATATCGTCATCTGGTTCGCGTTTCTTCCGTGCGGGGAATCCTTTCATCCTCGCGCGTTTTAATGTCAAATTCGCGTCCTCCCTCGCCTCGTCTGCTGAAAGTGTCACAAATGGATGGGGACGGAGAGCGGAGGAGGAGCTCGGAAGAACGGACTCGTGGGAGGAACGAGGGAACGACTCGCTTCGTTTAAAAATTTCCTGAATCGTATCGTTAAAACTGAAACTTGCCATTAGTTAACTGTTACTTCGAGGAAAGGAAACTTGCAAGGAATTTGTTACGCGTCCCCCGAGCCGTCGCCGGAGCGTCGTCTCTTTCATGCAAATTTGTCTGCTTCGCAATTTTTGAAAAAGTAGGATCCAGAACGCCGATAAGAAGCAACGCACTTTGAACGTTCGCTCTGGATGGTCCAAGTTTTCTGGAAATCGCACGCTGTACGCATCATACGCTATAAAATTTTTTCACCCCGACAAATGAATCAACTTGTTTCTCACCAAAAAAAAAAAAAAGAAAATAAAATAAAACACAAAATACGTGTTTTTGAAGAACGCGTCAGTTGATGCAAATTCGTCGGCAACGGTGTCTGTTCGCGCGATTTATTAGAAACAATAAAAACGAGGGAGGGGGGAGGAAAAAAAGGAGAATTGTTCCGCGCGTAGAATTTTTGCAGCTAGAAAACGAAAAAAAAAAAGGGGGGGGGTCGAAATCTGTCAGAGAGACTAGACCAAAAACGAACAGAGTCGGAATCGGAAATTCAGGCATTGCAAATTTTTTCCCGCGAGATGGCCTCCGCGCGTCTCGTACAAAATTGATCGCTCGTTTTAATATCCCCCCCCCTGTGTGGGAATGGTATCGATCCGCTCGAAGCGGGATGAAAATAACTGGAAATAAATGATTCCATAATTCCTGTTTCACGTTATCCTTGAACGACACTTTTGCACAAGCTCTGCTTTCGACGCGCCAATCGGCCGAATTCTTAAGCGTCCATCTATTTAAAAAAAAAAAGAAGCAATAAGTGCTGAGCAATAAGATCAGCTTTTTTTCCAAACCGAAATATATCGACGCTTAACATTTATTTTTAAAACACGGATAACGATTACTAGTGTACACCCTGCTTTGCACGATCCAGCGAGAAAAATTTGACTTTTACAATGCAAAAATGAAGATTCCATTTTATTCGTAATTTTCATTTGAACGTATAGTATTCGCGAACGAGTATTTCGAAAAATTTTTTAATATTTACTTGGCGTAACAATTTATGAAAAATATATTTTTCAAATTAATTATTTCCTTTTGCAAAATGATTTACACGAAAACGGTATCTTCAATCGTTCTCGAGATATTCGACCGAAAGATATGTCTCGCACCCCCAATTTTGAGGATAGTTTTCACCCCTTCGACATCGACCGATTGCCGATAAAATATTTATATATTTATATAAATGTATAATATAATATATATAAATTAATTAATATATATTATTTAATTAATTAATTACAATTATATATTTATACATACTGGTCAAATATTTTTTCGAGAACTCACATTCGTGCCAAATTTCATCAAAAATCGACGATTCCGACTTCCTTGTGGGAGAGATTCTCGGGGAAGCTGCGTGGTCGTTTCACGTGTCGAAGAAAGTTCCCTTTCTTGCCTGACTTAAGTTGCTTGTTACCTGTTACAGGTTGTAACTTATTTAACAACGCGGGTGTAGCGACTAACTAGCCTTCTTGCTACGTCTAGGGATCGTTTGTCTACGTGCGAGAGATAGGAGTGGCGCAAAATACCTCATAGCACGACCTCGTATCGCAACTTTTTATCGTTTTGTGCAAGATTTAATTAGGTTGAAGATTTAACGACCACGTGGATCGAGATGATACGTTTTTTCAAAGCATGTTTCAATCGTGGAAGTCGGGCGTCGTCTTGAATGTTGTTCCTTAAATTTTCAACCGGCTCTTCCCGAAATAAAAATTCCAAATGCTCTTTTCTTTTTCCTTTCTCTGAAACTTGAAGTTAAAATACTTTTCCATTTTCTTTCTGCTCGAGAAATTGTCAGTTCCCCAAATTATTTCAAACAAATCAACCACCTCTTTTCTTCCCCTTTTCATAAATTTCTTAAATACTTTCGCGAGTCTTCTCCAAGAAATTGTTTTTTAAATCAACGGTTGCCAACGAAACACCGCGAGTCCGCACAAAAGGCACTCGAACGAGCCGTCGTAACAAGAATTACCCAAAGCAATCGATCTCGAAACAATGGAACGAACCTCGCCGCAAGTAAGGAGTCGCAGGCACGCGAAAGAAATAACCGGAAACATCAGCGAAAAATTTAACAACGTTCCGCGAATGAAACCATTCGGGGGAATTGAACCGCGGATAATCAACGTTATCAATCGTTGCTTTATTTCCAGTATTAAGAGCGATTCTCTGCTCGCCGACGAACAAATTTTATTGGCCTCGCCCTCCCCGTCCCTTTGATTACGCTCTGCGCGTTCCGATCGAACCGAGCCAGCCACTTCCACGTCGTGATAGTTTTTGATTTCTGTTCTCCGCTGTCGGCAGCGAACGCAACGTAAGTCAGATTCGTCGATAAACGCGCGATTCGAAAGGACACGGAACAGAGGTTCGAGCGACAAGCTCTGTCCAGTTGCGAACGATGGCGACGAGCGGCGACAACCAGAGTTTCGACTGAACTTCGAATTTTGTTCTCCGATACGCGCGATCGGACGGGAGAGGTTCCTCTTTCCGCGATCGGGATCAGATTGTTTGACACATTGCCACGCTCTGCGTTTTGAATTATTATCTTGGACTCAGTTTTAAACACGATTTCGGAATATTTTCCTTTCGTTTAACAGCTTCGCTTGATTTTAAACTGCCATTTTTATTTTAACGATGAATTTTAATTTTAATTTTTTAGAATTATTATATCTACGTATCAATTACCTAGAATTTTCGTTTAACAGCTTCGCTTGATTTTAAACTGCCATTTTTATTTTAACGACGAATTTTAAGTTTATAATTTTCTAGAATTGTTATATCTACATATCGGTTACAGAATTTTTCTGTATTTAGAGGTGAAAGTGTTTCATCGTCGAGGTGTTGTATGACAAAGAACCGAATTATTCAGAAATTAGATTAACCACGCGAAAAAATAAACCCTGCATCTTGTTTGCGACGAATCAACGACGATCGAGCAGAGAGATTGAAAGTCGCGAGAAAAAGATCGAAAAATAACCTTCCAGCTCGAAAAATGAAAGAAACAGAGAGAAGAATGGGGAATATCTGGTATCTGCTCGCTCTGTTTTTTGTAAAACTGTAAACAAATTTCACGCGCCATTACCGTTTATATTGCACCGCCGACATCTATGTTCGCAACATCTGTTCCCGTCCGCTTTGAAGTGGAATTGTTTTTGCAAACTGATGAACAAGGAGTAAAAAGGAAAAACGGATATTTTCCAAACCGTTATTACACATGACGCATCATCGCGAGGAATCATCGTTTTTTTTTTTTTTTTTATGTTTTTGCGCGCGCGAGGTGATCGACGTAATGGACGGAAATCTAAATTGTTTGCAATTTCATAGCTCGGAACAGCAGAGTCCATTAACGTCCGCTAAATTCGCGCGTTCTTCCTTCTCCCTCGCCCTCCCCCCCTCTCCCCGCGTTCTTTTTTAATCATCTCAAAACACTCGTTTTCCGTGTCGATTACCGCGTTCTCTCCTGCACTGCCCTACGATTACGCTAACGCGAGATCACTTTTGCCTGCGCAGACGTTTTGCTATCAACGAATCGCAGCGAGCCACGTGGGTGTTTTTGCGCGATAACGAGAGAAAGGTAGGAAAAAAAAAAAAGTGACAGTGGAGAAAGAAAACGAAATGGGGAAAAGAGAGGGTAACGTAGCGCGTAGCAGCGGGGTAATAGTGGGAAACGCGGAGAAATGATATTAAATCAACGTCAGAGGTTTCCTAGATAGATGACTTTTTAATTGCTCCGCTCGTTAAGTCCGCTGTCAATGACGACTTACGCTTGTGTCGCGCGTAGAGAAGCTAAAACGCCCGACGACGCCCAATTTTCACCAAGGGGCAGTTCGCTTCGAGTCGTCCTTGAGCAATCCTAAACAGGATCGCCTGCGTTAATTGAAATTTCATCGGCTTGCTTCGACCTGATTGTGTTTCCTTTCGATCGTATTTGATTGAATGAATGGATAAGCGTTCTGAAACGAGAGGAAATGTACAAATTTTTATATTAACTTATATTAATTTATATTATATCTATACATTGTATCAGGTTCGACCTGATCGTGTTTCCTTCTGATTCTATTTAATAGAATGAATGGACAAACGTTGTGTGATATAATTTGTTTCGAAACCAGAGAAAATGTATAAATTTTTAAATATTAAACCAATACGTAATATATAATATTAATATTAATATTATAATAATATTAATATTAATATTATAATAATATTAATATTAATATTATAATAATATTAATATTAATATTATAATAATATTAATATTAATATTACATTCATTCACAGTATTGCATTAATATTCCACAATATTATAGACACATGTCAATCAATTTTCCTTCCTCATCTCGACACACACGCAAAAATGGTCCCCGTGTAATCAACTTACGAGAACTATTTCAATAATTCCGATCGATGCCGATTAATAGCTTAATACCTCGGTTAATGCCTCGATTAATATTTCGGTTAACGTTTGATAACCGTTGGAGATCGATCTCGTTTAACATTTCATATTTCACGGCGAATCTAGCCCAACCACTTTCGTCCAATTTACAGCGACATCTATTCGTTTAAACCATCCCAGTTGATTTCGATCGATGTTTGGCACAGACTTCTGATCTATGCCTGAAAATTTATTTCTCGCGCCGCGAGCTTCATCGATCAATCGCCAAACTGGATCAGCCACTGTCGGCATGCTTCGTTAATCAACGGCGAACCAGTCAACACGTCGTGTTTCTTCGATGTACAAAGCCGGGCGCGCAACGGCGCACCCCGTCTTCCTTCCCGTTTCGACGCGAACGATTCGATTTCGAAGGTAAACAGTCGCTGGAGCCGAGCCTCTTCAATTAAACACTGGATAACCATACACCATGCACCGTGTTGGGGCTGGGAGGGCGAAGAGAAACGTCCATCGGGACGCTTCGTTAAAACTTGCCAATGGATACGAACCGAGGGGCGATTTCAACCTCCCCCCTGGTTCGTGAAGAATCGTGAAATGTTATCTGGTCTGGTTGTTATCAACCTATTGTAGCCATAATAATCCCCTTTCGTGGATAACGACGGCGTTAATTAGCCTTCTCGTGTTTTCGTTCAACCCTTTTCCATTTCTCCTCTCCTCTCTCTATCCCTCTCTCTCTCTCTCTTTCTCTCTCTCTTTCTCTCTGCCAGACATCATCGCCATCGCGCGTTTCCCCTTTGGATTCTGAGAAAACATCGACGGGGTTCTCGTTTATGTGCTCGGGTTGATTAGATCGATCTAACGTTGGGTTTGCTCGCTGAACATCGCACTGTTCGAGAGTTGTTCGGTGTCGTTATTACTTCGAAATTGTTGGGAACGTGTTGGACGAAGGTTAGGTGGAGTTGCGGGATGTAGGATTTTATATATATGTATAACGGGGGTTTATGGATGTAGGAAACGGGAATATGCTTCGTCAGGTTTGCTCAGGTCAGAGAAAGCTTCTGTTGCGGTAGGAACCATCCACCTGTAACATTCAAAGTTTTTTTTTCAAATTAAAAAACATGTACCAATGTACTAACTTTGTGTCGATTATATTTAGTTATGTTTATATTAAATGACGTGTGCAATGTATATAGAAAGACATGGATGTATCACGATATATACAGGGAGCATCATAACATGTGAGATCAACTTCAGGTGTAGAAGGCGGACACTGAAACGATGAAAAGTTTTCATGGCCACTTTTACGTTTCAATGATCCACAACTATCTCGATAAGAATGAAACGATGAAAAGAGTTCATGGCCACTTTTACGTTTCAATGATCCACAACTATCTCGATAAAAGATTCTCAAAATGTTTATTCTCAGTCTGTCTGCAAGCTTGCAAAATTATTTAACTTTGAATATCAGACGAAAACGAAAATGTTGCAATTTCTCGAATTTTCCAGGCCTAATATTCAAAGTCAAAAAAACTGCACGACTTGTACCCCAGTACGATTCGTCTCCTCTGGAAGGTCCAGAAGCAACTGTTCCGACTAGGAAATGAAGACTTTTTTGCGATAAAATCGCTCAGTACCAGGCTGTGCCACTCCTACTCGAGGTCTACCCCACGCCCCCTCGCGAATCACGTGACCCAAATCAACCAATCGCTAATTTTCGTTGCGTCAGCGTTGCACCTGAAGAGGCCCCCCCCTAAAATCACTTTCAGTGATAAAAAAGAATTGATCGTTGTAAAACAATCTTTTTACACACTGTGACAATTTATAATATTTTCGAGAAGAAACATCTCTTCACTTTGCTGTCTGCTACATAGTCTAGAAAAATGAAAGCGTCTTAGGATAAAATGAACGCGTTTTGAACCTAGGGAAAACCTTCAAACGTCGAAACGTGCCCAAGTTCGCTATTGCGCCGCTTTCCTTTTACAAAGTTATTAAACAGTCTCAATGTATATCGTCATGTATGAATGTTAAACGGGAGTCGCTGCACGTCCTGTTTAGCTGTGACGTTCAACGACGAGCCACAGTCGAGGTGTAACGAAAGGTAAATGGATAAATGGTTACCCTTTTGATGGGATGGAACAGGTGAATGGCACGAGTTGGTTTGCGGGGGATTTAACGAGGGTGTAGTTAGGTCGAGGTGTTTTAAGCGGAGTATTAGCCGGGGTCGTACGGGGCAATACCACGGAGGGTGGTTACAAGCACGAGACAGAGAAGGGAGGGGGGGGGGTCACGAGGAGAGTTAATAAGGTGGCGTTTTGCGGGATACCCAGAGGATTTGGTTTTAGGGTGTTTTTGGAAGGTTGTAGCTGACGGGGGTGGCTGTTTAATCGAACGATATGTAGCCAGTCACCGATGTGAGATGCGAGATAACGCTTCGACTTAATTAACACGCTGATTAATAACAACGAACGCGAATTCGACGTGTCACGGCTGCGTTCATCAACTGACCCCGTATTGTTCCTTCCCTGGCGAATTAATTAATTAATTTTTGATTAATAGCACCTTGCCAGCGTAGCTGACGATTTCGTGTCACGCGCTGTACTCCCGTAACGCAACGATTATGTTGCAGCTGCACACCGGCGAAAACGAATTACAAAGCTGCGCGTTGTAAATTTGTAAAAACTCGCGAAATGGAAATTGCGCAATCTGCGGAATGGACCTGTAAATACAGGGGAGGAGGACTCTGCTGACGCAAAGACGTAGTTAGGCGCACGATAGTTGGATTTGAAAGATATTTGGGAAAGCAAACCTCGCGTGGATCTCCTCGCGCGAGTCAAAATTTATTATTTTCTCCCTCTTTCGAGCCAAGTTCCCGGGATCTCTCCGAGAACACCGAATTTTCCTAGAGGATGGTTCGTTCATAAATTTTCCGAAAGTTTACACGAAACTTGTTTTCATAGACCAAACTTTCACAATATCGACTCTATTTGAGGATTCATGCTTCTGCCGTACTGTGGAAAATCATATTCCTGCACTTTTACTGTCTCCCCCTCCCTCCTAACCGCCGAAAAATTTCTCTCTGAATCCACGTCGCGAGATCTTTCGGTCCTTAATTTAACTTCCTTCCACCCCTCCCCCTCCCCCCGATTCTAAGTTTCTTTCCCTCTTTATTGTTACTACAGGTTACTTACGACGTTTCTAAAAGACAAAATCTCAACTGCTCGTGGAATACTACCACCAATCCCGGCCAATCTTTCGTCGCTCTGAATATCTACGTTCTTTTCCTTTTTCTAAATTCTCGTCGTTCGCGTTTACTCGCCGCTTACCCACGAAAGAAAACCAAGGATCTTCTGTTGCACGTAGCAGGTTGAGTCTCTCTCGCCGTAGAAGCAGGAATTACGGAAGTTTAGCCTAGTTAGGGGATTAGGGTTGTTTCTTGAGTAGACAAGTAGAATAGGGGAAGGAAACGCGAGATTAAGGTCGCGGCTAAGGGAAAGCTGTGTGCAAAATACACTGCTCAAATTAGGTGATCACTGTCTGTGGTTAACCAATTCGTCAGAGATAAGACAAACTGCGTAATTGCAGCAGCTGTGTGTGTGTGTGTGTGTGTGTGTGCCTCCGCAGTGTTCGAGCAGTCGCGAACGTTCACCCGTCCGTTTTTCGAGCCTCGAACGTCGCGTCGCGTTCTGCGATATCTCGCGGAACGATTTCGAAGATTGCGAAAAACATATAGAGGAGAGAACTGTGCAACG
>KQ435918.1:209039-219925 GCA_001276565.1 Melipona quadrifasciata
GATCGAGGAATGTTCTTGAAATTTTTAAAAATCCGAAATTCAAAGAAGAGGATGAAACGAACATTTGAAGATTACAGTAACAGGACACTGTAGCAACTGCAAATTGCGGAACAGATCGATTTCTCTTCGATTTTTCAATTTTCGCTTCCTTCGAAAGGCGCTGCTTGCACCGCCCAACCGCTCGTTCCAACCGGGGCCGGAAAATTATTACAATCGATCACGAATCGAGTGTCGTCGAGAAGGGACGATACTTGCGATTTGCCAGGCACTTTGGCCCGGCTGGAACAAAGGAATAGTTAAACAACAGCGACGAGAATCGAAGGTGGAGGACGGCGGGAGAGCAATGTGTGTCGAAGGGTCACGTGTTTCGCAGGGACATCCCCTTGCCATGTGTCGTTTAAGTGTAACGAGTGTTTGTATTGCAAGGGGTTAGGCAAACATAGTTAGGTAACGTTGAATGGAACTTGAAGCACTTACGATACCGGGTATGGTGCACACCATGAATCATAAATGTCCGTGTCCCTCCGAGTCACGTCCCTCCGCGTTGTATACGTTGGTAAAGAGCAGAACTAACTCGATGGCTCGTGTGTGCACGCGCAAATACGAAAGCACGGTGCGCAAACTATCATCGAGTATCAAGTATACATTTTTATTTCTTCGTCGCCGAGATGGATTTCCGATAGAGAAATAAGGCAGAAAGGGCAGGCTCGTCCTCTCTGCGTGTGTCTTCGTTTGCACTGGTCCACGATCGACGAACACTCGCATTAGTTAATTATACACGTGCACTGCGTTGTGAAACGTTTCGAAGTTTCATTGGCACTGTTACGTCAGACTCGATTATCGATCATGGTGATTACAGTGGCCAAGTTTGAAACAAGTTTGCAACGTGTTACAGAAAATTATAAGATAGTTAATTGTCCATTATATTAATTACACATTGATCAACTATCCGTTACAGTTGATAAACGTTAGATAGAACAGATTGTGCATTTTGAGGAATATTTGAGTAATTAATTGTTCGTTACGTTACAACAAACCTCGGTGTTCAATGAAGCTGACAACACGTACACACAATGCAAGATGTACGTGTGTGATAAATATCTAGCAATTTTTGTGCTCTTTGGTAAATACTTCAAATTTCTTAATTACGACAGCTTGAAAGTTTTTCTCGCGACATGCAAAATGCGAACGTCAGAATTTTTCAGTGGTAAATATTCAACAGCAGATTTGAGTAACGATAAATCTGTTTTAATAATAAAATCGTTGGAATCGGAATTTCTGATAAAATTTGGAATTAATTTCCCGTTCGTCCGGAAGATTCTCTTTGAAGCGACTTTAGAAAGTCGCGAAATATTTATCGAGCTGATAAAGTCTCACGGTGTTTTATGATTGATATCTGAATATATTGCAGCGATATCTCAAGGGTGGAGGAATTTTCAAATTTTTCCAAGTAACCCCGTACACGCACATTTATGATGGATCATGTGATTTCAATTTGACGCAGTATCACGTTATCCATAATGCATGTATTACGCCGTGAATCGATTCGATACACTTCATCCCTCATTCATCAAATGATCGTATTAAACGTTTCGCAACACCTCGCGGGACGGCCGGGTGCAATATTCAAATTGAAACCGGAGAATTTGTGACACGATTTTTCCAAAAATACCCACTTAAAAAAAAAAAAGATCCGAAATCCACGTCGTCTCGATGAATCTGACGCTTTTATCGCCTTTTGTAAAGTCAAACTGTTGCTGTCGATACCATACTGAACAATTTTTGTCGACAAAGCTTCTTCGCGTTCACATTCAAACCCTGATTGTCTTTGGCGAGAATAGCCCTGTGTAGAACATTCGACGAGCGAAGCGAACGTTTCTTTCCCCAATTTTTTAATTGTTTTATTTTACGGAAAATGCACGATTCGCACGCGATGGTATGTACGATGCACGTCGAAAGAAACTTGACAGCAATCTCGCGAAGCCCAACGAAATCTAACGGTGATGACTAATTAATCGCGAAAAGAAACCCGACGGTTACGGGATCGCTGAAAGAGGCGACACACCGGGGGAAGGTACATCAGCTCCTGTGGATCGTTTCCTGTCCCCGCGAGGCAACAACGTCTGGCTACTAATTATCGCCAGTGGCCTGGCGTCGATAGCTCGCCCCGCCAGATTTTCGCGGCCAGATAAAGGCCTTCGCGTTCAAGCGAAAGAAAGGTGAGGATCCGCCGCGTGGGAGAGTCCCACACGGAGCACCGCACCGGAACCATCTCTTTCGGCGTGTCTTCCCCCTTCCATCTCTCTCTTTTTTTCTCTCCCTTCCTTTCTTCGAGCCTTAAGTACGCTCGTACGGCCGGAAGTGACGCATCGCCAAGGATTCACGACAGGTGAAGGAATGAAATTTCGGGTAGGTAGAGCAGAGCCCCTCCTTGAGGAATTACGAGACCTCGAAACCGCTTCCTCCTTTCTGCTCGATTCTTGTGCGATTCGCACCCTCGAAACGTATCGAATTATGCATCGTCACGGAACTTTCGTTTCTCTCCTCCTTCGACGAAACTGCAGGTGGCTCGATTTCATCATTTTAAAGTAGGTTTCTGATCATTAGCCGCACGTCACACACCGTGTCACGAAAGCAATTGAGCATCCAGCGGGGAAAAGATTTTGCCTTTCTCTCTCAAAAGTATCGGAGAAGAAAAATGTAGACTTTATTTTTGAAAGGTAATTTATCCTTTCAAAATTACTCCAGAAAGTATTGTCAACATCAGGGATCACAAACGATCGAGATGTTCGAACTTACATTGAAGGTATTTATCACTGGAAAAAGTTTTACCTTCGATTAATTACACTATATGTGTTCTTTGCCTTTTCAAAATCCTCAGAAAGTCTTGTCAACGCTAGGAGATGACGAGACATTAAACTTGTGGTAGGCGAAAGAAAAGTGCAAGGACACGTTCCAAATTTTTGTCAAAGTCCTGACCATTGGTAAACGCGGTGTTGAGAAATTTCCAAAATCCAAGCAACAGCGGGAAACATTTAACCCACGCTGAAACTACGGGTGATGGTGCGGCAGGTTTGAAGGAAAACCCTGGAAAACCCGAGTCCACTTGAGCGGCAGACTTATCGCCGGAATGCCGGTCGGTCCAGCGCGTTGCCCGATGTCGCAATTCCCGTTTGGAACAATGCGCACGCACCGCACCACGCCGCTCGGTATTCACACGAACGCCTCGTCGCCTCCCCGGTGGTGCAAACTGCCACCCCCGACACGAATGGCAAGACCACGAGCGGCCAGAAACAGACGGAAGGAAAGAATAGGGAAGCGACGGTGGTTCGGTCTCTCTAAACTCTAAACAATCGGTCGAGACCGCAGCAGTCGGACGGTGGTCGGTCGTCGAGTCGACGAGAAACAAAAACCCACGTACGTAATGGCCAAGAACGGAAAGCGAGAGAGAAAGAAAAGGAAAAAATAAGAGGAGGGGAAAAAATAATTGTCGTCTGCCGATTCAATAATCGAATAATTGAATATCGCTCGGCTAGTATGTTGACACGAGTTTGCAAAAGTGTGGTGAAGTTTGCGCCGTGTGAAATTTAATTACTCGTCGCGAGTTAATTATATGACATGCGGTAGCCACTGAAAAACTAAAGGGTTCGAAAAATTCAAGGGTTTGAAGTTCACGCATAATACTGGAAAAAATCCATTAATTATATTTCCAGATAAAAAAAAAACATGTTTGCAAGAGTTACTTTTGTTTCATGCCATTCAGTCTTTATATTCTCGCATATAATTTGATCTATAGCAATTGCTCGAGGTTGGGTGACAAAAGACCGGCGCAAAGTTTAGTCGGAAGGTAAAGTTTGAAGAAAGTGGAGTTAAAAGGTAGTCTGCTGTGAAAATGAAGTCTAAATGCAACTCCCACTTATGACACGTACTTCAGAGACAGAAATTACATTCTAGGGACAATGCTAACGCCGAAGAACTAGCAGGAGCAACCGTTGTCCTTCTTTCGTTCGCGTCTCGAAGCTCATATTCTCAAACCTCATATTCTCTCCTCGACGGAACCTGAACATCGCGAGACAGAGCTCGACCGAAGCTCCGATCGAGATAAAAATTCCACTTGAGATTCCGGCAGAAAATTTTGCAAAGACCATCGCCGTAATCTTCGAATCGAGCGTCTCGCGTGTTCCTTTCACCTCCGTGCGTTGCACGCGGAGCGAGACACACGCGCGAAACGGGGCAGCGAATTAATGGATTCCGGTCGCACGCGAAAGGATCGCGCGATAAACGGGTCGGAGAATAGGCTGGATGGATTTCATTCATGGAGCTGCGGGTGTCGGAGGTCGAGGTCCGACTGTTGAGGGGTTCGTTCCACTCGGCTGGCGAGCTAGGCGGTTCGAGAAGTTGGACGTGATATATATTTTCATCCTTGCCACGCGCGTCTCTCTCTTTCTTTCTTCCCCTCGGTTCTCTCCTCTCTCGGCCGTTTCTTCTCTACGCCCGTTGCATACGTACGTACGGATGGAAAGCCGTGTATGAGGGTTGGAGGAGGAGGAGGAGGAGAAAAGGGGTATCTCTGGCGGCGCGCGAGCACCTTATACCACTTCAGACTTTTCTCACGCTCCGTCGGTATAAATATTTACAGGCTCGCTGCGAGCATTTCCGGGGAACCACCCTCTCCCGGCCCGCCTGCGAAACTGCGCCCGCGTGCACCTTATACCACTTGGTCCGCGCGAGGTGTCTTCCTTCTTCTCGTCCCTTTTTGCTTTCCTCTTTTCACGGCGATTCGTGTGTATTGTGTTTGCTCCTTTTGGGAACTTCTCTCGGTTACGACGATTACGTTACTGTTGCATGAGCCTGGAAACGTGTTTTATGAGTTTGGTAGACTTGAGGGAATCGGGGAGTTCTCCTTTGTTTCCTCCCGTGTTTCGTGGAATTTTTTAGATCAACTGCGTGATTTCGGGGAAAATGGCTGTGCTTTTATTCGTCCGGTGGCGCTGAAAACGGACCATGATAATTTAGCAAGTTAGGTTATATTATAGAATTCGTAAGATCGATTTGCGATTTTAAATTTAACAAGTTTTGAGTTTGTTCAGAGAGGAACAGCCACGTTTTATCGTTTCTTAAATGTTATTTTATGTATTTAAAATATATGTAAACATTTTCGAACCATAATTAAGCATCGAGATAGATTACAACGAGAGTTATATCGAACCTACTGCTCCAGATTACAGTTGTCAAGTAACGAATATAATATTATACTAACGACGAGCATCGAACGGCCCAAAGTATCAAGAATTATCCTCAACCCAAACTTCGACGCTCGTGGTGCAAAAATTATTATTATTATCCAGTCTCCAAAAACTAAAAACCCGCGTAATCATATATTCTACCCCCCCCCAAGAATGCTCCACAGTGTCCAATCATTAAAAGACACTTTCCTTTCTCAAGCACATCGTGCACAACCACAAAACTAAACTCAGAAAATCATTTTGTTCCCAGAGAGTGTCGCGAAAGCTGTTTTCACACCCTCTCTCCTCTCTGTTTATCGTTTCGTCGTCCATATGTTTTTCCAGTCATCCGTCGTTTCGACGACGCTCGGTGGCTTACAGGCTCAGTTTCGAGTGGTCATCCACGCGGCGTGTTACGTACGATCCTCTCGGAAAGCAGCCCTAAGGGTTGTCTCACCGCAGCTGGCTCCTTCACTCCGTCTAAGCTAGCCCCTGGAGCCCTTGGTCGAGACCAGCCGAGACCTCTGACCTTTACCCTTTCCGTTTACCACCCTCAGGGTCATCGGGACGGAGCATCGAGACCGAGGAGTAGCTCGTTTTTTTCGCGTCTCAGCCGAACAACCACCTTGCGAGGCCATCGGCCACGTTTTTACGTCGATTCGGCAGACACGAAGAAAACGAAAAGATTGCTTTCCAGACGCTATCGGCGTGGAAGATGAGCGTTTGGCGAATTGGAGTTTTTGTTGGTCCTCGCTCTGGCCTTCAGCAGGGATATTTGACGGAAGTTTTTTCTCCCCTTTTCGTTTCTTTCTCTGAAAGGGTGTTGGATAAAACAAGAAAAAAGAAAAATATGGTCTTGGGGGTGAAACAGGAGTGAAAAGAGTTGCTTTCCAGAGTTGCTCGCAGTCTGAATGTTAGTTTTTGCCAATTTTTTTCTTTTTTCTTTTTTTTTTTTTTTTGTTATATATTCAGCGCAATTTTTTTGCGGAACAGCAGCGTGAGTTGCCAAGGATATTTTACCGGGTAACGAAGTAGTCTTTGAGTAAAACTGGAAATTAAAAGGGTTGCCTCAAAGACGCGTGTGGGAAATGAGAAGTTTGGGATATTAAAGTTCTGCGCGAATTTTGTGGCTCGCGGAGATGTTTCGCACGGTCCTTTTTAACAGAGGAACGAACAGTCAAAGGTGATCATATGATGAAAAAAAGTAATAAGCGCACGGCTAGATGAATACACGTTTAAACGTATGTCAAATCAGGGGATAAATGCTTCTTTGAAACGCTGTAACAGTGTTGTAAACTGCTCGCTGTACTTAATAAAAAAAAATATTTACTACAAAGTTGATGGACAGCTGACAGATTTATAGCTGGCTTTTCACTCGTGATTAAAAAACGAGCGAAAAACAGGGGAAGAAACGGGAAATCGTGCGCGAACACGGTCGAACGAACTACGCGGTGCAGTGAAAATTTACCAACAGAATTACTTGCTCGTCAAGCGACTGGCAACCGACCGACGGCACGAATATTTTTTTCTTTTTTTTTTTTTTTTTTTTTTTCCCCTCTTCGCGTCAATTTCGCGGCTCGAGAACGCCGCAACGAACCCGGATATATTCCAATCCCAGACGTAAATAACGCATTTCAACCGACTGGCCCGCGGTTTTCCCGGATAATCGCAGTTTTCCGCCGGTGACATCGTGGCCATCCGCTGTCGAAAGAAAAACTAATCTCGAGCGTGATAAAAATAGGGAGACCAACGTGCGGCCAACAGTCTCGGGCAACGTACAATGCTGTAACGATTTCACCGCAACTCGCGCTGGTGTTCTAATATTTTAAAAATGTGAAATTAAACATTATAAACGTTTATTATTTTCATTTGTATTTAGACCGTGCTGTTAACAGTATGATAACCGAGGATAAACCTAACCTAAACCTATTGCGACGCCATCTTTAATGGCGGATAATGACGTGTCATACGGACTTTTAAACTGAATGGCGCGAAAATTAAAAAAGAATTAACAACATTGTGCTTTTGATGTTACAACGATCGTTTCACCTTCGTCAGATGTATCATAATCAGTTTTAACACACGTTCTTTCGCATGTTTGCTCGTCTTTTACATGTTTCGTACGTGTTCACGTTGTTTGTTCCTTTGTGCATAACCTAAGAAATCACGTTTTGCAGATTCTTGACAGGATTTGTGTCAGTTATTGCGAATTAGCCGATTCTGGTGTATTTGATCGTTACGTTGAATAAAATTGCTGAATTTCGAACTCAGGATTGGGAGCGATGCAAAATCTTCAAAGCGATCGAACGCTCTGCTCGTATTTTATCAGCGGTACGTTAAAGGAACGCGCTTTTATGCAAGGATCATGCACAAACTGGTTGAACAGTCTCCTCAAGATCGGTGTACCTGAACGTTCGCGCGATCGAACAGTCTCGTCCGAAGATTTTCAACCGAACCGATAAACGTCGCTTTATATTTCGAGGGTCGTGTTGCAGAGCTGTATCCAGGTGTAACGCGTTCCTTGGATGCAGACCGGGGAGGGGCGCAGTTTAGCGACTCGTATTTTTCAAATATTAAACCGGCGCGTGCTCTGGTATCAAATATACGCGTGACGTTCATCTCTGGGAAAATGAAAAAAAAAAAAGAAAGGAGAACGGCAGGGACGAAACTCGAAACAAGAAAACAAAAAACACGCGAGAACGGAGCAGATAAAAAAATATTTTATGCTGCCGCGTGTACGCAGCGATTAATCCTGTATCCCTCGGGTTTTTGTAACTCGTCGACTCTTTCGTCCGTGAAATTTTTGATCTTTCCGACGCGAGGTCGGAAGGAAGGGGTACAAAGTTCGAGGATTCCGTGAAAAATGGCCGTTGATGGCAGTCGTGACCGCCAGTTTTGCGTCGTTTTTTTTCACGTTGTTAATTGAGATAATGCAGTCGCGTTGCGTTGCGCGCGCGCTGCGCGATTGTTGTTGCGCCGTCGATTAATTAAGCGACAGTGACTAATTTTTGCCAGCAACGGAATAATCTTTTGCGCGGCGTGTCGGGAGACGGCCGATGGGAATTGTTAAATACGCCAAGTCGGTGTACCGTTGTTTGCACTCGAACCGATTCAATGTTAATGAAGGAGGAAGACATCGGGGGAGAAGCTTGTTACGGTCACAATACGATAACGTTAATGTCGATTCTGTATTTGTAATCGAGATGTGGAAAAATATACGGTGGGAGTTGCCTTTGGGTTCGCGTGTAAATTCTGAACGATTAATAACTGTAACTCGATCGTTTTAACAGTTATTCTGAAGTCATTAACATAGCTATTCATTGATTTTATATACGTGGAATAGGTTCGTTCGCGTCAGAGTAGGGCGATAATCAATTTGTAAGCAATTACAGTAATTGTAGTCATTGACTCAACTAACCGTTGTTAAACCTTGATTAATTTTGTATTCTTGGTTAATTTTTC
Organism: Melipona quadrifasciata; assembly: GCA_001276565.1. Classification (NCBI taxonomy): domain Eukaryota; kingdom Metazoa; phylum Arthropoda; class Insecta; order Hymenoptera; family Apidae; genus Melipona; species Melipona quadrifasciata. The sequence goes on from KQ435918.1 coordinate 217,727, forward strand.
TCGTTTGTAATCGACAATCGAGAATTTTCAAATCGTTAAGCTACATCGTTTATATTTTATCACGATCTGCAATGCGTTATTTCTTCACACGTAATGTTATGCTATTCAGTGTTATTGTTAAATCACATGCACTTTGAGTAGTAAACCAAGACTAGGGAGAATATTGCCACATTTTAAAGTCTATAATTCTTCGGTATATTTATAAAGGAGTCTCAAATGTTTGATCATTCGGTACGTTTTTTAATCTTTGTTAAATTGTACAAAAAATCGTGCCAATGACGACTCAAGAATTACACAGATGAGACTATTTTTTTAATCGATGAAGAGGTTTCTGAATTGTGCAATTTCTACAAAATAAATATACACGCAGTATCGTTGATAGAGGTAAACTAATGATAAATTAAATTTCAATCGTGGATTAAAATTGTAATCGTTTGATAATTAGTGATTTCAACTACTTCCCTTATTCGTTGATTACTGATTAGTTGGTAATCACGATTATTGTACCGATCGCCGTTAATTATACAATCGATCGCTAATCAGATCACGTTTCGGCCAACTCTCGTTCATTAGCGCTTTTACCATTTCTTGAGGGCGAGTTCAAACGGCGATATTTATGACAATATCGTTAACCGAGTCCGCTAAAATTTCACCGAATCCAGTTTGCTAAACGCAGGAAGGGGATCCTAGAGACGGTAGATTGTATCTTACCCCGAATGAATAAATCATCACCCCGGAATGAAATTCAGAACGGCAATCCGGGAACTTCCGGGCGAAATTGCGTTCAGACTTCCCGCCAGTTCCCGACGCTTTAAAACGTTAACTGCTCTTTCTGTAACTTCTAATCCTTCCCCGTCCTTTATCTACCGCGATCTTTCCCTCTTTTTCACTGCAGAGACGGAATTATCGATCCGAGTCGCGCGTCTCAGATTCAAACTTTCTCATTTCTAACGGCTCTGCACCAGTGGTTTTCGATTTGGGCAATTAATTTTTGGCTCGATTCCATCTGAAGGAGAAAGAGAGAGAGAGATGGCTGGTACGCGAATGATATATGAGTTTAGTGTACAAACTATTTTACAAATTAAACAAGTTTAGTTTCAGGCAGTGTTCAAGTGTGCATTCGCCTCGATTCTCGGTTCAAGTGCGTTACGAATCAGTGGGACAAGTACACAATAGATTTAATTAAATTCTATTGAATTTAATTAAATTTTATTAAATTAAATTTAATCATTTTGTCCAGCGGTGTTCGATTGTTTAATTAGAAACGGAGTAGAGATAGAGGGAGATACACCAAGTATATCTGGCTGTGTTGAAACTGTGATTTTATTTTGTCGTAGGTATGTCAGTTTCGCCGATCAAAATTTTTCAATTGAATTATTTTTATTTCGTACGCGGAAAAGATCAGGTTGGAAATCATTCATTCCACTGTTTTGGAAAGATTCTTCTCCGTGAAATTCTGAAGGAAACTTCAACTAATCACTCGAATTTTGAATGGATAGTGAAACGAACGAAACCAGTGTAGATATATTACATAAAGAGTGGAGAAAGTTCCAAATTAAAACTGTCAAAAATTGAAACTGTCGAGGTCCCAACATTGGAAAACCACAGTAACTCGATTAAACGTACAAGTCTTTATTATTTCGCTGTAGAAACTCTCCTCGTGCCACTGAATTTTCTAACATTTGAAAACGTTGAAAACATCCACCGTGAATTCTACAAGATACGCCGTTTTCGTAGAATTCGCGGGCAAAACCACGTTTCCCGTGATATCGTCGCGAGTTATCGCCGGATTGAATAAATTTCGCCGGGGCGAAATCTGTAAAATCGAGGCGGCGAAAAGGAAAAAGAAAGGAAAGGAAAGGAAAGGAAACGAAACGAAACGAGACGTTTTTTACGTGAAAGGGAAGCTGCTTCTTCTGCGAACAGCTTTTGGATAGATACGTGGGCCCTACTTGAGCAGGCAGCAAGCGGAATCATGGCGGCGCGTCGTGAATCATCCTACGTAAAAGGATACGATCGTAAGGGGGGAGGGAGTGGTGGTAGCAGTGGAACGGGGAAACTTTTCTGGCAAAAGGAACTCGTTCAATTCGTTGTTTCATCGTAGACTCGACGTGGATCGTCTTGCTTCTTCCCCATTTCTCTCGTTTTCTTCTCCTTCCTCCCTCTTCTTGCCGTTGTTTCTCTTTTACCTTTACCCTC
>KQ435918.1:227103-243180 GCA_001276565.1 Melipona quadrifasciata
CCACCCCTGTTTCAGCTTCACGCTGTTCGCGAATGTTTATTTTACGGGCTGTTTCGGAACGTGCGTTTCGGAATCGACGTTTCGCGACCTGCTATGCGCGGAAATCGAACGGTTCGTTTTTCACGTGAGATATTTCCAACGAATTGAAACGGATGGAGGGAGAAAGAATTTTTAAACGATTTCGCCGTTTTTTTTTATCACTGAAAGTGATTTTTTTTCTTCAGGTGCAACGCTGATGCAACGAAAATTAGCGATTGGTTGATTCGGGTCGCGTGATTCGCGAGGGGGCGTGGCGTAGACCTCAAGGAGGAGTGGCGTTGTCTGCTACTGAGCGATCGCACTGTAATTTGTTTCGTATCGATTCAAATGTTTGCATATCGATAAAATTTTATGGCAAAAAAGTCAGAACAGTTGCTTCTGGGCCTTTCGGTGATTTTTTTTTTACTTTTCCTTTTTTGAGGGAAGCGAGAGGGGATTTGCGTAGACGGCGATTTTACTTCCACGTCGATTTATTTTATCTGATAATGTAATTTGATCTTAACAGTGCAGATCGATGCTCCTAATGGTTAATAATACATTAAACACGTGTACTGCTAGCGTCCCGTTACATTAATCGCTGGATAAAATCGAGATTTTCTAAAAATCGAAAATTTTACTTTTACCGATCTCTTAATGGCTGAGTGACCGCTGAAAAATATGTCACAGGACAAGGGCGTACTGTAACATTTTACTAATATAAAATTCTGTACTGTAACGATATCTTTTTCGACTTGTGCAAAACGTTTCGTACATCGAATCAATATAAAATTGCTTGAAACTATTTAAGAATCTTTGAAACCGCCAGTGGAAAGAATCTTTCCCGCCGTTCCATTCCCTGGGATTCTTCTTTTCAACGTCAATTACGAACTTTCGAAACGGGTTTCGCGTGTTACGTAGAAACCGAAAGTCGAGCGTTTCACGCGCGACGTGAAAACCTTCGAAATATGTGAAAGACCGCTTTTCCAATGGCTGGGAAATATTTCACCGAAAAAAAGCAAAAAAAAAAAAGGATAAGAAAATATCCTATTCGCCATCGCTTCAAACGTAAATGTAATTTCAACGTGCGCGAGGACAGGATCTCGAAAGATCTCGTTTGAAAGATTAATATCCGATAGCGGGAAAAGATTTTTTCGAAATTGATGAAGACACGTGAAAGCCGTGGCTATTTAAAGTCTGAGCAAAAGAAAAAGGCGGTGGGGAGGGAATTTAATTGGACAGCAATAACCAGCAATATTCCAGTCGAATAGTCGCGATACAAGCTTTGAACGATGATTGGTTTTCCCATCGAAGAACGAGTGACCGGATAAAAATTTGGTTTTTCCACGCAGGCCGATTTTCCCGGAATTTTTCGTTCGATCGAATCCGCTTTTATGTCAATTTCAGCGGTTGCACTTCAACCGTTACACGTGTCCCTCTTTCCCGCCGTTATATTTCCACGCGCCCGTAACGAAAATCACGTGCGTGGAAAATTAGAAATTTGTTTTCGCGCGCTCGTTGTTCATCCTCGAATCGATCTTCCCCGAAACTGGCCGGTAATCGAGTTTGAAAAAAAAAATATCCCACGCCCATTTTTCTAACCGTGATAATTCCTCTGGCGGAAAAGTTGGAAACTTTTCGAGCCAGTCGATCGTTCACATTTTTTACCAAACGAATCAGATTTCCTCTCGACGTGGAGTGAAAAAAGATGGGAAAACCGGAGATTCGAATCCTAAAATATACAAAAGAAAAGGAGAAAAATATACCGCACTGCCAAGTTTTTTTACTTAACAAACACCAGTTGCGAATACAGGAATAATAACCGTGATAATAACCAGCTGCGTCAACAATCTGCGTCCACTCGAATCTACATTCGATTCAACCTCGTTTCTGCGAAACTGTAGAACTTTCGACATTTCGAAAAGAGGGAATTTACGGTCGAGTTTTGACGTGCGGCTGCTTGGTAAAAATTAAAATCCAATTTCCTCCGACGGTCGTTGCCGCGAGTTCTCAGCGAAATTTTCGACCCCTCCGCGACTCGCCGCGGCGAATCGATCCGATGATCGTTCACTTGGCGCAACTCGATCCGAGTTTGACTCGACGAGCGAACTTTTCTCGAATTTTCCTCCCCGACTCTCCCGCGCAGATCTGACGATCGACGAGCGTGCGGTCATGAGCGAGAGAACGAGAGAGAAATGGCGTCGTTTTCCTCGAAGGTCTCGTCGTGACGGTGAAACTAATTTACTATCGCGCAGAGAGTTCTGGATTTCATCGTGCCTCGTAAATCGACTAGGAAACGCTCCTCGTTCGAGCACAGCCACCCCTTCGAGGGGTGGTTCCGGACGTGTAAATTTGACGTGCAATGGTTCTTTTTTTTTTCTTCTTCTTCTTCGTTTATTTCGAAACCGAGAAACCGAGCTTCTTCTTCTCGCAACTGAGGGGATTTTCCGTCATCGCGAAATTTAGTGGTTTCGTGCGACTTCGCTGGTTTCTCCGATTCTTCGAGCGGTTCCGCAGGCGTCTACGATTTTGATCTTTCGTGCACGTTGATCATTACCAACGTGTATATTACGTATAGTCTTTATGCGTATTTACGGGGAATTAGATTCAAATACAAAAGTTGGCGATGACGATCTCGCGGAAGATTAAATAAATGAAATTGAGATATCAGGTGAAAATGAAACAGACTGATTTCAATTAACTTAAAGGTCAGGCACGATTATAGAAAGTTCTAACTACGTGCATAATGAGTCTTAAATTTTCTATACGTCCGCTCTTGATCAAAGTGGTCCCGTTTGTTGGGATTGATTTGTGAAAATTTAAATAAAACTGAGATATCAGGTGAAAGAGAAACAGACTGAGATTTTTAAGATCTTTAAAACTTGGAATTAGCTTAAAGGTTAGACGCAATTACAGAAAGTTCTAACAGTGTGCGTAATGAGTCTTAAATTTGAAACATCCGCTCTTGATCAAATTGGACATTGGTCCCGTTTGTTGCCGTTTATTTCACTTGAGGAAATTTATATTCATCCGGAGGAGAACGCGAGTAACGTTCAACTGCGAAAAACAAACTTCGCGATTAAGCGCCGGTAATGAAATTTCATTTGATCGTTATTCGGCCGATAACCGGTGAAACAATCTGCTCGGAAACAATTTGATCGGCGACCGAGGTGTCGCTCGCCTGTCTGCTTGCGCGAAGGAAATTACACAACGGCCGCGACCGCTGCGTGAAAAAATTGCCAGTCGCACGTTTGAGAGCCCCCTCGAATCGGCAAGAGTGCGAGAAAACGATTCGACGCACGTATTGTTGATTGAAAATTGGAAATATTCGGTAAATTTCATTACCAGCCGCAGTTGTTTATTCGCCCGTTAACTGGAACGTTTCTCAATTAGAATCATTTCCCCTAAGTGTAACGGGAAAAAAAATGAAAAAAAAATGAAAAAAACACGCAGCGAATATAAACTAATTTTTTCAACAAACAAATAAACAAATAAACTTCGTTCGAAATTTAAACGCGCACGAAAATTATTTGCGCGCGCTCTTTTCGAAATTCGTCGATCAATTAAAACGAATTAATTCCGCGATAACAACTTTCGTATTGACGCGTATATATTTCCTTCCCAACCGGGGAGCCGTGTTTACGATATTTTTCGCCCGACGTTATTTGCAATCTTTCGGCGAAAAGGGAAAGAAAACGAGAGAAAGAAATGAAAATTCGAGGGAAACGGAGTCGAAACGGAGAGATGCGACACATCGCGAGGATTGAGACAAATCGGTGACAACGGCACCGATACAGTGAATCGGGAATTAAAATACATGATGCACGGGCGCCGTGGTGAACGCCGACACGTACAAATGTGTCAACGCGCGAATTTACTCCGCGATTTACAACCCGTCTTCGGAATTGTTTGTCATCGTCTCGTAGAGAAAAGCCGGCTGCTTCTCGAACCACCTGGAAAATCGCTCCGGGCGCGAGTGGAGACGATTGTCCGCCGTTAGCTCGACGTTGCGGGCGCCGCTTTTGCGAGTAATGGTTAGTCGATCGAGCCGGGTTTCGAAAAAGCTCGTAGCTGGATTTCCTGAAAATTTCGTTCGTCGTCGAATTAATTGTTTGTTTCACCGTTGAGTTATCAGTCGTAATAACTTTTTGCAATCTCGTTCGTCGCGGGCGCACGCGATAAATGTATTACGAAACAATAACCGCGACACGGTCGGCTCTGTGTGGAATTTCGTGCAACGCTGGAAAATTTTGTGGAATCGCGAAAGAAGAGCTCGGTGGGGCGCGAGAGAGTGCATTTGTAATTTATCAGGGCGAAACTTCTCGAATCGTCGAAGACCCGGAATAGAGAATTTTTCGACGCTCGCAGCTTCGGGGGGAAAATTCTAGGTCTTAAAAATGCATAACTTGTTTCGCGTTACTAATACGGTTCGCTACACGTTCCATTTTTTATCTCGCGTTTCGAGCGCAATAGGAGAAACGAAATTTGAAAAATTCGTTATTTTTATCCGTAACGCCGCGGCCGGAATAACAACGCGTGAAAATTTCAGTAAGATGAAATCTGAAGTAAAAAATTACCGGAGTTGAAACGATGAAGTTTAATCAGAAATGAAAAAAACGTCGAGCGATACGCGGTAAAATTATTGTTTTTATTTTCGGAATGTTGGAATGCTATTGTTGGAATATTTGTCTAGATGAAAAATCAATTGATCAAAAATTTAACAAAATTCAGCCAGAAGTAAGAAGGAACATTGAACGATACGCGGTAAAAGTGTTGTTTTTATTTTTAGAATATTACTTGGAACGTTTATTTACAATTCGACTAGGTTAACTGTTACCTCAACTGCAGCGTGAAATTAGTTGATCGCAACCGTAAATAACGAAAGAGGCCAAGACGATGATGATTTAATAAAATTTAATAAGAGAAACATTGAAGGACCACGTAATGTAAAAGTTCAATCTGGCGGCACGACAAGTCCGATACGTCGTCGGGCGATGATACGTAAGAAGTATGGTTATTTGGACTCGGGCACGGCGGACCGCCTGTGGTCCCAGGTATTCGAGGCACGTCGAAGGAAATCAGAATCAAAATTACGGGCGAACTCGCGTCGACGGGGGTTGCAATTTCGTGCTAATACGACGTAATACGGATACAGCGGCAGAATTCTGAAGGAACGTCGCCGATAACTAGCCGGAAATGGGCCGGCATTCCAGTCGCGGATCGTACTAATGAGACGAGGGGGAAGGACGACCGTTCTGGGGATTATTATCGATAATCGCGCGCGCGCGTGAAAACGTAAGAATCGGTTTCGCTCGTCCCGCCTTTCCATCCCTCTCCCTCTTTGAGCAAACGCTGGCGAGAAACGAACCGACAAGAGGATACTAAATGGAAAGATAATTACGCGACAAGATAATAACCGGATAACACGCAGTTATTATAGCGGGAAGCCAACTAAACTTCTCCGTCTTCCTTATCTTCCTCGTCCGTGCCCCTTTTCGCGAGGGGCTCCTCCTCTTACGGACGTTTCTCACCGCGAGCCGGCGTATCGGCTCCCGATTAATAAATTCCGACGGAACGATTTCGACGGAAGTTTCGACGAGAACGAAAGAGGGGAAGAAAGCCGAAGAGAGGCCATCGATTAAATTTTATTCCACGGTTGGCGTAATTAAAAATCTTACGCTCGCCCGCTCGAGAAGAAGTTCGGGGAGAAGTTGGCGCGCGCGCGCGCGCGGGAGGAAGCCAGAACGAGAGAGATTAGTAGAGAGGGGGCAGGGGCTGTTTGTTGAAATTGCTGTAGAAAATTTTTAATCGTTCGAGACGCGAAGAGTTTGAGAACGGCTCGACCTCCGAGCTCCTCCGTCCGAGAAAGTTTAGATTATTCGCCGCTTGATCCTTTTCCGCGTTGGGAAGTGCGTTTGATCTTGTTTTAATTACTTGTCCTTCGGGCTTTTGCCTCTGACTCCCCTTTCTGTGGCAATTTTTATAACTTTTTTCTAACCCTCTGTGATCTACATACACAGTGCGTTAACACCCGTGAGAGACTATCGGAGATAAATATGTTCGTCTACGTATAGGAAACTATCGAGCATTACACTTAAATAAAAAAGCTGCGCGACTTGTACCCCAGTACGATTCGTCTCACTGAAGGGAAATAAAATTTTATTGATGTGCAGACAACGCCACTCCTACTCGAGGTCTACGCCACGCCCCCTCGCGAATCACGTGACCCGAATCAACCAATCGCTAATTTTCGTTGCATCAGCGTTGCACCTGAAGAGGCCCGATTTTCTGAGTAACCCTCGCTGAAATCACTCTCAGTGATAACATCAGTTAATAATTATGCAAGTTGATGAAAGTAAAGTTTAAAACTTTACCGAGGAAAATATGAAATGAATTAAAATTTTTAAGCACCAAGCTCATTGGACTGTACAATCGGAAAAACGGAGATTAAACGTAAATTTCATTACCCATGTTCTGAACGATAGGCAGATAACGCCCGTATAATTTCTAAAATTTCACGATCATTTCATTTCAACAAACAGCGTTCCAATTTGCCTCTCTAAATAATATGATTTCATGGTTGATGATTAGAGCAGAGTTTCCCGCGGAATGATGTTATTTCGGGGTGGTTTTCGCTCGAACGAGGCCGCGATGAAAACGCGAGTGACTCGAGGCGGAAAATGAATTTGACTCGACCAGAAAATGGAAAGTTTGGCCCGGTAATCTAAGTGTTAAACGACTCGCACGAAACGGATTAGATTTGTTTCGCCTTTGTACTCAACCCCGTGGAGACGATCAAAAGCGACGAACAAAGGGAAAGAAAGAGAGATAATGCAACTCTCTCTCTCTCTCTCTCTCTCTCTTTCTCATCAGTATCTAAATGAAAATCGTCACTCTCCCTCCCCCCCTCGCCCAGTCTCTCTGACGTTGCCGAACGAAAAGAAAATAAATAACCGGCGCGTTGTTGAAGGGGTTCGAATATACTGTACTCTTCCGGCGGTACATCGTAAAAATGGCGAACGCGTGGAAATAAAAGGAACGACGGGCGTTAATAAATTAGGGGCGGCGATTCCGCGAATTAAATACGACACTCGCGGAATGGAATTATATTTCAATTTATATCCACCACGGGGCTTGGATTTCGTCATTCCCCCGGTTGCGAAATTTCCACTCGAAGATTTGCATTTCATATTTATCATCGAATTTAAATTCCCCCGTTCGCCCGAATAATTTTCTGCCCGAACACTCGCTGAAAAAAATGACACCGGCCTGAATTAATCATTCATGCTCTCTCCCTCGGCGGTAACGCGCATTGTCGATGGTAAAGTTCCATCTTCCCTATTTGCCATTTTCCACCGTGGACGTTCGATGGGTTTTTATGGAATAATACGTACCAGCCACCGGGGTTAAAATATTTCACTTTCCTCTTTTCCAAGACCTTTGTCGAACGAAATGGAGCATGATAAATCGTCTCGCGTTCTCTCGCGATCGAGAACGCCAGACGAGCCGAACATTTTGTTGTTCGTGTTCGATCTTCAATGGTTATTTCGCGAAAATTTTACGCAATTTGACGTAATTTTTATCGTGACGTATCGCTTGTTATTATTATTAAATAAAGAACTCGAGGAGGCGGAGGGGCGATTTTTTAATTGAGGAGACTGGACGATATTAAATTTCTATAAAAAAAGAAATCCAAATATATATATTTTGTTGTTTGGAATATGTTATTTCGAGTTTCTTCGTGTTTACATTATTTGAAGCTTTATCAAATCAATGATTCGATTAACACGCGAGACTTCGTTATCGCTGGCTTACAGTTCGGCAAATTGCCGAAAGAAAACCCCCTTCGATCTTCTCAACGAGATTGGAAAAGGGAATCTAGCTAATCTCTTCTAATTCTCAGCCATTCGGTCTTCTCCGGTTTCCACCCCTTTCGACAGACCAATTTCCCTGAATCCGACGGGCCTTCGAGTTCCGCTGGTCCCGTTTCTAAGCGATCCGGCGTCTTCCGTGTCTTTCAACGAACCCCTCTTTTCACTTTTCGAACGAACAATCGCCGATTCCTTCGAGAAAATGGAAAAAGAGGATCCTTTGCGTCACGAGTAATTAAGAGCATGCACGTTCGCATGATGATTCTTCGGGGATGAAATGTTGCAAATTTTGATATTTGTGAATTATTAAGATATTTGTGAACGATTAAATCTTAAAAATCTTAGGAGAAATATACTTTAATAATTTGTTCTAAAGCTAGAAAAATCGAATAACACTTTAATAATACGTGCAGCTGGGAAATTTAATAAAACGCGCGAAAATATCACGTTCAAATATGATCCCAGATACGTTCTTAATTTAGCATAAAACAAAGTAAAGTAGGATGAGTATGAAATTATTTCACCCGTTACATCTCACGCAAGATCATACTTGATTTCATACGATAGATATCAAAGGGGAAAGAAAATTGTTTCTGGTAAAAAATTTCGTTTGCGAATACATTAACGTGAATATGCAGCGTGTGTGTGATCCAGGTCCCTTAAATTTCATTCGTCGCAGCTTCAGAACGTAATTCTTGCTCGGGCTCACGTTGCCTTTGCAAGTCATCCAACAACTGACGAGTTAAATTGTGTTAGCATTTCCGATCAACTGAATGGGAACTTTGTACGCGGCGATGCAAAGAGTATTTCCAATAGTTCTCGAATTAATGCATGTAAATGCAAGATAAAATACGTTAAGAGCACTCGTAACTTCGTCGAATTTGCGATATTCGTTCTATATTCAGTAAATGACAGTGCTTTGATCCTTTGTTATCTCCATACTCCGTATAATTTTTCGCTTTATCGCGTGGGGTATCGCTTAAATGTCCTCCAACGCTTTAAAATTTACGAGCCGTCCTTACCATCAAATACACGTGAGACAATTAAAGATCAGTTAGTCAATTCGCGAAAGATTAATAAGAGTGTAAACCTTTTATGCAATTTCCAGTCTCAGTCGTCAATTCAAAGATCAACTTGTACTATACAATTGTATAACATTGTCTGTAAAATCACGAGCAAATTACTATCATGCACATCCATTTATTAAAAATGCACCATCGATTGGAATAAAATGTTCGAATTCTAAGAAAAACTAACTGTATTAACACACATATGCATACATATCCATCTGAAAATGCATGGAGCAAAATTTTCCAAAATTCCAAAAACTAATTTCATTAACAACAACCAACCGCCTAACGCTTGAACAACCCCGACACTTGAAATTTCATATAATTTTAACCGACGTAATTGCCGAGTCCCAGTGACCGAATCGATCCAACTTCCACAGAGATCGCGATAATTTTAAAATCACAAAGATCCCCAGGAGTCTGGCAGTCTGAATCGCAAGACAATCAGCGGGAAGCACGCTCGATCCGAGCATATTAAACTGCGAACTTCGATTAGAAAATCCCTCGGTATAAAATTACGAAACTCCGAAAGGATCCCCTCTCCTCCAGAGACGTCACTGCCAGCAGCGCACGGTTCGCCCTCGTTCACCCTCTTCCACGCCAACTTCCCCCACAATTTCCTCGGTTCCTTCCTCCGTGTACTCGAGCCACCTCCTCGAGGCCACACGAGCCTGCCCGTCTGCCCGCCTGCTTTTCTTCCGGGGGACAATCGAACCCGGGGCCGTTACCCCTCGCCCTTCGCTCGAACGACGGAAGAAGAGAGGCTCATCGTGATGGAAGGCACCGCGCGCGCGAGAGAGAGGCCGTTGGTTCGAGCGTTTTCATAGTTGGCCGAATCGCTGCGGGCGTCCCTTAGCTTAGACGGTTCTCTCGTTATCCGGAAAGCAAACTTCTTCGACCCGGTGCCGTGCCGTGCCGCGAGCCACCAGGACGATGAACGAACCGATAAGGAGAGGGAGACAGCCAGAAGTGAGAGGCGCGCCAAGGGTCGAAGGTGGTCCCTCAACCCCCGCGACGAGATAAGCCGGTTCACCGGAGGTTTTCTCAGAGAGAGAGAGAGAGAGAGGGGCGAGGCTTACGGTAGTTGCCGGCAATAACACACCAGCAAAGCTTAGGCTTGCCTCGTGTGTCTCATTAAGCTTCTGGGCGAGCCGCGCCAGACCGAGATAAAGGCGGGAGACATGATCGCGCGAACGAACGCACCGTTTCCACCGGCGGAATTGAATTTCGAAACACAGCCGCGACGTCGCGTTCTGCTCGCGGATGCTGGCGGTCGTTTCGAGCAGACTGCGACGACTATAATTAACTTTGAAATCTTTCTACTGTCTTCTGCCGTCCATCTGTTTGATCCAGGAGTTGAGTTAAACTCGCGGTTTAAGATCTTGAAAAAATTTTTGCGACCTCTAGGATGGAATTATTGTCGCGTTTGAAATCTTGTGGTATAAAAGATTGATTTGTGCGTATTACAGAGTGCAGATTTTAAAGCGCAAATTGCAAATATGAACATATCAGTACCAGACAACGCCACTCCTACTCGAGGTCTACGCCACGCCCCCTCGCGAATCACGTGACCCGAATCAACCAATCGCTAATTTTCGTTGCATCAGGGTTGCACTTTCAGTGATAAAAAGTTCAAATTAAAATACTTTATTCTAATGATTACAATCCCAGTCGCTTGAAGTTACAAAATGCACAAAAACTCGCCCAGTTGCGTGACGTCAAATCGAGTTGGCTGTGAAAGGAAAAATGACAAACGCGAGAAATTGAGCAGAAATCGCTGGTTTCCAGTTTTTAATTTAAATCTCTCGAACAATTGCGCCGAACAACCTTGCGAATTTCATTATCGTAGCCCGCGGATCAGCCGAATCGTTCGTAAAGCAAATTTCTCGATTTCTTTAAACACATTACAAGCCGCCCTCTTCAAAAGCATTGCCCAAGAGAGTTCGGCGCTCTGTTGCTCGATAATTCGCGTGGCGGGCGAATTCTGGTAACTGCGAATGCAATAGCTCGTAGCATTGATTTATATCGCCGTGACCGGTAGGAATATTAAATTATTATTATGAAATTCGCGCACGACCCGATCGTGCAGGCAAGCACAACTACATTTCCATACGGTATTATATTATAATGTACACCGTGGGCCAAAAGTTTCGAGTCTCGCCTATTTGTTCCGGTATTGGGTTCCCCCCAACGGACGCTCGATTTATGATGCAAATATTGACGATAATTTTATGATTTTAATTTCAGTTCAATGGTATTTTCATAGATGGAGAACGAGCAGCTATGGAACGTTCGTGAAAATAACTTTAACTCTAAATTAAATATTTGAGTTCTATTGCAATTGCAAATATAGAAAGAACAGCCTTTAGGCATTTAGAGATGCTGTTGTAACTTTCGTTTGTCGTTCGTGGTGGTGTTTCATAATATTCGATATAAGATACTCGAGGCAAATAAATCTCTTTGACGAGATGAATTTATTGAAACGAATGAAGAGATTATAGTTTCGCGTGGAAGTTGATGCAGTTGCTGACATTAATAGTGCGGAAGCCAAGTATTTAAACATTTGATTATACGACGTTATACAATTTCGCAAAAAACAATGAATGTCGAATTCATCTTAAAGTTAGGAGGCTTCCTTTACATCATACAGTGGGTGGAAAAGCAGATACCTTTCTTCTCGAAGATACTGTAAAAACATTAAAATATTTTTCCCATAATTAACAATCCACGATAGGTTTGAAAATTGAAACCATCCCTTTGCAATGACCCTTTTACAAAAACTTTGATGTACGATCGTTTCATTGAATTTTCAACGTCAAGGAAAATACAGCGACGGGAATGTCGCAATTTATTAAATTTTCAAAAATTCAGATTAATATTATATCTAACATTCAAGGTCCTAGAAAATGGTGAAAGAAAATCGCACGTCAAGTTTTGGGAAATTATTGCACATCAACGAAGAATATTGAGGGATCGTATCAATGAAAAACATTGGATTCTAGTTTCGGATTATATATGAAACTCTCAGTAATCGTAAAATTATCTCCGAATGTGAAATTTTTTCATAAATTTCAGTCGCGAGAATTTCGAACGAGTTTCGTACACTTGCGGTTGAGTGAGTATCTTTGATCGAACGTGTACGCTGTTTCGAACAGCATGGAGTAAGATATTAAGCAGGTTGTTCAATATTTCATCCGTAAGTAGCATGACGTGATAAGTGTTGTTAATATACACTGTGCACGCGTGCATAATGCAGCGATAAGGACTTAATAAGGGCCCTGGAGGAAAATGAAGGAACGTCTGGTGTGTGTTTCATCTTGGTTATTCATCATTTTTTCTCGATGAAACAACGTTTGAAGTGTATTCAGAAGAGAGCTTCTTGATCAAAAAATGTTCGTGATACATTGACTGAAACGGAATTTCTCAGTGGAAAAAGTAACGTCGTATATTTAACGTCAGTCAAATCATTGGATTATAAATGACTGTAATAAGTTGCGTCAGATTTCTAACATTTGGAATATATAATTTCACTTTGTATTCCGTGCCTATCGTGACTGAGATTAACAACAAAATTGAATCAAAATTAAAAATTTCAACGTGAGAAATTTAATTTAATTCTAAACTCTCACTCATGAACATTGAAATGTTTCCCGAGTGAAAAACTGAGGAAGAAAAGTGAAAAATAACGTTCCCAAAATTTGGAATATTTAATTATATTTTATACTCCGTACCGTGACTGATGTTAACAACAAAATTGAATCAAAATTAAAAATTTCAACGTGAAATTTAATTTAATTCTAAACTGTTATACTCATAAATATTGAAATTTTCCCCGAGTGAAAAACCGAGGAAGAAAAGTGAAAAATAACGTTCCTAAAATTTGGAATATTTAATTTTACTTTGTATTGCGTATTCATCGCGATCGAGATTAGTAACAAAAATTGAGTAAAAATTAAGAATTTCAACGTGAAATTTAATTTAATTCTAAACAGTTATTTGTAAATGTTGAAATTTGCTTCGAGTGAAAAATAACGTTAAAAAGAAAGGAAACTGGATAATTACTGTCCCAGATACCGGGGGGGGGGGAAGGGTTAAAGTAATTTCTAGAACCCTTGTAATCAAAGGTTTTAAACGTAAAGTATGTTTTAGCGATTATGCAACTCGCGGATAAGCGGATAGATAAGCGTTCGGATTAGGGCAGTTTGCGTAAGATTTACGAGCAGGCATCGTGCAACGTTGTCGCGAGCAGAAAAATTACGCGAGCGGGTTTCGCGATTGCGAAGCTTCCTAAGGAACGCTTTCGTGCTCCGCGATACACGTTGTTTCACTGTGTTCGCGAAGAATTTGCTGACGACTATATGGCTATTTTGTTAAACCTAATTGAAACTTTTATCGTGACAATTTCTACGACAACGTCGCCGAATTTCCCGCCACTTTCACATATCGTGCTTTTGAAAAATTCACTTCTCCGCTATTTCCATTACTAAAAGTGATTCCTTCAATCGCTCTATTCGCTTGAATATCTTACGAATATATATCATATGAATTATATTTTTTATTTTGCAAACTTGCAAATTGAAATTATTCAGAAACACGAATTTGTCGTTTCATTTTCTTCTTTTTTTTTTTACTACACTTTTTTATAATATTTTTTTTTTTCTAAAGAATTATTTTATCAGTATTTCAACGAACGTTGCTTTTGCCGGTTAATCTGACTGGCGCGATTTTCGCTGGCCGAAAGGGATTTCGGGCCGCGGTTCTGGAACATTATTTATTTCAGTAGCGAAATAAATTTTTCGCTTTCTGCGAAAATTATCGGCACTCGCAGCAGAAACACACGGCTCGGTTTGCCAGTGCCCCCGCCGTTCCACCACGGGGCGCAATAATGAAACCAATTTAAAGATTCCGGGTTTAATTATTTTCTCACGTGTTCCCGTATTATTCGCGGCAAATTAAAGGAGCACAATAAGTGAGAAAACACGCCGCGGAATCTCGATTGTCGGAAACACCTATTTCATCCCGCTCGTTACGTGCCCGCCCATTTTATTGCGTTCGCGTAAATCTGGAGAAAATAGAATAATAGTCACGCCGATTGTGAGCATTGCGAAACAAATATCACGTAACGAGCCTGTAACATACGTTCAAACGATGATTAGAGTTGTTTTGCATTTTTACTCGATTGCTATGCTATCAATAATTAAAAACTTGTAATAGTCCAATCAGTATTGAAAATTCGTGGGTACTTGATAGTTGTTGTAAATTAGTTTTTAATAATTTTCTGGCCCTCTCTAACATTAATACACGATGCTTGCAACAAAATAATTCGAAGATTCAATGTTGCAAAGAAATAAAGAATAACTGGTCATTTAGATAATAGTTGGGTTAGATTAGATTTGACTAACAGATCTCTAAACACATATATGTAATAGAATAAAATTTTCTGTAGTGTTAAGCTTGCAATGGGACGTTTCCAGAGTCAAAGTGATGTTTCTCTAACAAAATTCTAAACAGAATTTTGAAATGTACTTGCGCTAAGAAATTTGACTCGCGTAGTTAGATGGGCTTTACGTTACAAAGTTAAAACTAGCAGAAGATTAGCGAGGTGTATGTATGACTTTATACATTATTCAAGAAAGAAATTGTAGTAACTTTCGTAACTTCAGTTCAACGCTCAAGCATTTATACCGTTCTACCTGAAATGTTCGCATATAAACTATGAATCGTGCGCGGTTAATTACGAAACACATGTGTGTGCGTCAAATATTCTGCCAGCTCGAAATATTAATACTAAATAAAATCGGACTTCTTCAGGTGCAACGAAAATTAGCGATTGGTTGATTTGGGTCACGTGATTCGCGAGGGGGCGTGGCGTAGACCTCGAGTAGGAGTGGCGTTGTCTGCTACTGAGCGATCGCGCCTGTAATTTACACTTGTCTAGAACACTTTCCAACATTTCATATTTTCTCAAACTTATACAGATATGTGTAAATTTAATATCAATCGTGCGCGGTTAATTACGAAACACACGTGTGTACGTGAAACATTTTGCCAGCTCGAAACACTTGGAGAAATTATTTTTAACATACACTCGCCTAGAACACTCTCCAACGTTTTATATTTTCTCAAACTTATATGTACGTGTAAATTTAATATCAATTTTCGAAAGTGTTCACGTTGAATTTATCGGTCCGTCGACTTTGATCTTCATCTGGCAAGTTAATACCGCCTTCCGTGAACTTCTTAAACCAACAGTGACATTCTCCGAAGTTTAACACATTATCATAACTTTGTTCATTCCTTTAATAGCCCCCGTGGCTTTCGTTCACCGCTCTTGCGCTTATAAAACGTCTCGCGTCCGCTGTACATCTTATTGAAAAGTTATTCAATAATTTCACCGCGAAACTATTAAAACCGGGAGATTAAAGTTAAATTCCACGCAATATATTTCTATCTAACTATCCTGTTCGATTCTTCTTTCCCAGATACGCGTTCTGCAAAATATTTTGAAAATTTTAGAAACTCTGGATCTTTAAAGGAATTAAATCGTTAATTATTATTAAATGATACGTCGACAGTTATCGATAGTTTCGATAGTTGTCCAATAATTTCCACTTGCTCGATTAATCCGATTACTCTTTAAAACGTTAAAGTTTTTTGTCTTCTCACAAGTAAAAAAGAAATTCCAAACTTGACACGTCGTTTTCTTCTTTTAATTTTTTAACAAGCGCAAACGCACGACCAGATGGGCAGCTCGGGGGACGAAAATCCACATCCGCCGTGCTGAAAATCTAAACACAACGCGCGATAAACAGGAGCCACGGCTGGCTTGGCAAAATCGGCGATACAAAGTATCCAGCGAAGAGCCAGCCCAATAAATCCGCAGGGAAAACGCTGAATGAACGCTGCTTACGCTTAATTTATTACGGTAAAAAGCTCGGATGGTGCCGCTCGGAGGCAACAGGGGATGATATCGACGCGAATTCCGCGTTGACGAGGCATACTTTCCTCCCCCTTGCCCTCCCCCTTTCTTTATCAGAAGAAACGAAATCGACGAGGATCGTCGAGGCGATCAAATTTAACAAAGCTTTTATCGTAATAAAGCAAAGAAGGAGGAGCAGGAG